>JAAIIK010000003.1:8354607-8367618 GCA_014706435.1 Silurus glanis
ATGTCTTATTTCCTCTGGATTTCTGTTTATTGAAATATTAAATATTGAATTAAAGGTAACTTTCTGTAAATTAAAAGTCTTCCATTTGTGTTGTGCTGTTATTTCTGTGTTTATATTTAAAAAACCTGCAATTTCATTAGAGTGTGTAGACCTTTAATATTCTAACGTGGTTCAATCATGTAATTATCTCTTTGAAGTTTCAGATTATTTCTATGTGGTTAAATATTACATACCAGTTACTCTATGCATATAAGTAAATATTATTTTATACTTAAATAAAATACAATTATATTGGTTAAATATTGCTGAAGGAAAAGTACCCACTTACATTTCTGTTAAAGTAAAAGTACAAAAGGTCTTGCTTTTTAATGGACTTAAGTATCAAACATAAAAGTTGTGATCTATGTGAACTATATTTGAACAATTAATGCAATTCACTTTTCCAGTCTCCTCCTTCATGATACCTCTTTAAGGAGATGCTATCATTAAACACAATTTATGTTTTCACTTCAAAATAAAGAACATGTTTAAAGAAGAGGGCCCTGAGACAGGAACTCAGGATCTCTCCAGACATCTACAGCACGTAGGGCTTGCCGTGTGACCTTGATTGTATGGAGCGGATTGCCCCTCCGAGAGAACCCTTGGGTCCTTAGCCACCAATGAAGGGGTCTCATGTGCAGGAGGCCAATTGGAACCTTAGGAACTCCTGTGAGTCCTCCAGTCCTCGGATCCGATTTGAGACATGACCTGCATGGGTCAGCATCTTTAACCTGAGCCTCATAAGTGAACGGTTCAGCTGCTGTAGATCTCAGATTGGACGCAACCCTCCGTCCTTTTTGGGAACTATGTAGTACCGGCTGTAGAACCCAGACTATCTGTCTGATGGAGCCACCACCCCGATGGCCTCCTTCCTCAGGAGAGTGTTTACCACTTGTTCCATGACCCAAGCCTGCTCGGGTCCCACCAAGGTGGGACACACCCTGTCGAACTGGGACAGATGAGACCCGAACTGAATGGTATAGCCTCTGTCTACAGTACGCCGGACCCACCGAGACATGTCTGGCAGAGCTTCCCATTCTGCTCTTAAGGGTATCAGTCTGACCTCTGGTATGCCTAGAGTCAGGGCCCTGGTGCAATTCTATGAGCCTCCATGGAGGCCGCGAGTACTCCAGGTCAGCTACAATACTGGGCGAGATTCGAGGAGGGTCCTCGCTGGAGCTGGCAATGCCCTAAAGCACTGATTGTGGCAGGGTAAACGGACCAGGTCCCTGGGGTGCCAGGGACCTGGGGTGCCAGGCAGGGCGGGCACAGTGTGAAGAGGTGCACTACGCCGTTTGCTGATGAAATCCCCAGAACGTCTCATGTCAGGACTTCTTGGCTGAAGCCCTCTTATTGAAAATGACAGTCCTCAAATCTGTCATCTCAAGGGGCTTCAGCCCAGAGCGTCGTACAGGATCTATTTATGAACCTCCCTATGACAGGAGGTGCTGGGTTGTTCCTGGGGCTGCACCCTCCGAGCAGCTTCATCAGAGCGATGTGGGAGGAACTGCTGAAACGCTACCAACTCTTTCCTTGCCTCCTGAAACCTATCAACGATCGCATTTACGTATACAGGAACGTATACGAATGTAAACTTAGTTCCCTGAGGGATCAATGAGCCACACTCCCTGAACCCCTGCCGAGCTTCCTTTCTCATTTGCAGAATCTAGCGTCGGCTCCACTACATGCGCATTTTGTAGCTTCCTGGTCGTGATGTCACCCCGCCAGTGACCTTGCACCTTGCCGTTGGCCGGATTTCACATGTGGTTTAGAGCGTGAACAACGTAGAGGTGTTCCCAAATCGTTTCGATGCAGCGTCCCGTTCCCTCAGGGAACTAAGGTTACATACTTAACCTAGAGACGATCATGTAGACCTGGCAGGATGTTGTAGACTCCAAATAGATTTGTATTGATATAGACCAAGCACATTAACAGCAATAAAATTATTCTGTCCTGTCTTAAACTAAGTCTATCCAAAAAAAATAACATTGTGCAATATTTAACAATAATTTCACCATCAAACCTACCAGGAAAAAGCCAATGAATGAATACAATAACAACTCATATTTAAATAATCCAGTATTTGGAGCATTTGATTAAATAGAGTCATAATGTTTAAAAAGTACAGAATTGAAATGCACATTACAAAGCAACTCTGAACATTTGTTCTGGATAACCGAAGATTTTTCTTTCCACCTTATCAAACGGTTGAAGGCTTAAAAGACTTACTTTCAAGCTGATAAATGTTTCACTCCACTTCTAGTGTCAACAAAATAATATATAATAATAATATAAAGTATGGAAAAGGTGTGGCTGAAATAATCGAGTGCTGAAGAAATCTTTACTGATTAAAAAAAAAAAAAAAAAAAGTAATTTCATAGCTTAATTGTTTTCAAGACCAGGAGTTTTTTTTAAGTGCATATGGATTTGCGTAAGGTCAGGTAAAAAGCAATCAACAAGAACTCTTCAGATCAGAATATCTGTATCTTATAGGAAATACTGAAATCACCGTGTTTAAAAAAAACATTAATTGTAGAGGAAGCATTACATTAAATAATTTCTCTGACAGTTTTTAAGGAAAACTGGCCTAAAAATGATAAAAACAAAAAACTTAACTTATATGTCTCTTTAACCACAGGGAATAGAACATAAATCTCTGAGGGTACCATCTTAAAGTGTACCTTAAACAACCAGTTTAGTATCTCTATCTCATGAGTCAATTTTTTTGCTTTACATACACATGTACATGCTAAACCAGGTTCCTCAGCAGTTGTGGCTCAGTGGTTTTTGGCTTGGGCTACTGATCAGAAGGTAATGAGTTTAAGCCCTGGATCCCATTACCTACCACTGACCCTTAATAACACTCTGTGTTCCAGGTTTGACACTGGCACTGGCACTCTGACCCTAGCTGACGTTAGATAAGAATGTCATTGTATTATAACATATCATCAATAAATAATCTATTTTGCTGATTATATCAGCCATCAGGTTCCTATAATTCTTAAAAATGAAAGAGATGCAGTTTCATTGCATCAACCGACAATAAGATTCACCGCATCCAGTAACTTTCACTGCCCCACTAATCATACTTCATCATACTTCAACCTAAGCATCTGGTAGGCTGTCAAGCCTTAGTCAGCCTGCCAGAAATGTTACCCTGATAAAATTAGTGGCCTAGCACCTGCTCAGCACTGTTTTCCATGCTGCTCAGGTCATTTTCTAGTGGAGTTACAAAACATAACTAAACCAAATAAATTTAGTGAACTGGCACTTCTCAGCCTGGTTTTTTTTCATGCTGTTCAGATAATTTTTCTGGTAGTAATAAAGAAGTGTACAATAGACATCAAATGTCTGAGACAGATAAAATGAAAATATTTTCTTTTTTTGCATTTCTAATTAAAACTATAATTTGTATTGCAAATTATATATAACTAACAACTACAATGGGCGGAATAATTATTTGATCCCCTGCTGACTTTATGAGTTTACCCCATATAAAATAAATAAACAGTATAGAATTTTTATGGTAGGTTTATTTTAACAGAGAATACAGAAATCCAGAAGAATCCAGAAAAAAAAGAATTAAAATAATAATAATATTATTAATATTTATTAATATAAATTAATTTGTATTTGATTGAGTGAAATATTTTATTTAGTTTATATATATAATTTCCCCCATTGTACATAAAATATTTAAGTCTTGAAATATTGAATTTCAAAGGTTAAATTTCAATTTTGCAAAAGACTCCACAAGTTTGTGCATTACCTTATGATCCATTTTGAATTAATTCTCATCAGAGTATCATCTGAACACACTTTTGAACAGATCTATCTTACATTTTGTACAACATGGTCAGTATAACACATTTGCTTGCAAATAGGGACCTAAGAATACTGCAGACTAATAAATATATTCAAGATACTGAACATTTACTTTCTTGTTATTTCCAGTATTCATCGCTTTTCAGTGTATCCTTTGATTTTTGAACCCTAAATCCAGAGGTGGGAAGTAACGAAGGACAAATAGTTTGTTACTATACTTAAGTACAGTATTCTGGTTTCAGTACAGTACTATTTTTTCTTCTCAGTGTGCACCGTTTGCGCCAAGTCTCAAATCAGCACCAAAATATTTTGTGGCGTTTTTTTCCTCATAACACCAAAATAAACTTACATTGCTGTCTTTTTTGATTGCACAAATAAGAGCAATACATCATTCGAATCTGTAAATGGTCTACTTTTATTTATATACACTCATAATAACAACAAAACGTGGTGTTTTTCTAAAATAAAGAAAACAGACAGGGGGCGCTCTCTGCCGTCTCTGTCATCTCTCTTCACAGACACATAAATAAAACAACCTGAATCTCAGTGAATATGTCCATCACAGACATAATAAATATATGAACAGAAAGCTCAAAATGTCTTTTAAATAAACCAATTAATGTTGAAAACCTTCTCTGATTGTGTAATCCATATGAAAGTTAGAAGAGGTACAGTTTCTCTGGTATCACCTCATTAACCGTCTGTGTGGAAACATAGCAGAGGTTCCGTTTGGTGTCCCAAGGATTTACGTAATTTAAAACACAATAATTACTTTAAAACATTTACAAGAATATTTTGTCTTCATGCTGTTAAGTATGGTTTCACTAATAATAAACATACATTTGAATAAAGCATCCATATTAGTCCAAGCCCATGTTTATTAAAGTATTAAAAAAATCTCAACCGTATTCATTTAAGGTACATTTAGAACAGATAAAAATGGGTGATTTAGTTGCGATTAATCAGTTAACTAATGACAATCGTGCGATTTATCACAATTAAATATTTGAATCAATTTACAGCGCTAATATTAATATGATGTGAGGTCCAGTTACCAGTGTGACACTAAAACAGGTAGTAGTAATGTATACTTTTTACTTAAGTACATGTCAAAGCCCAAAATTCTTTACTTTAACTTGAGTGAAAAAGTGTACTTTATGGCACTTATGGTACTTTACGTTGTTCAGTGGACCCTTATCTTTCCTAATAAACCGGAATTTGCAGCATTGGATGTGCTTGTGACTCGTTATTACAATAATTGTGTAAGTACTGCATTTTTTTATGAATGTTTTTTGTGTGTTCTGCTTACACAAATTCGGCAAATACATTCGTTATACGTTTTCCATTGAAAAACGGTGATCTAAAAGCGCTGCTTGAGGCTTTAGAATGATTTATAGTTAGTCATGGTTACCCTTTTTATTTAATCTATTGCTAACACCTCCGAACAATGGGATATCTGTCACGCTGTTGCGGCGCTGAAGGCTAAGGATTTTAACTTAAGTAAAAAAGTATAGTCAGTACCTCAACTTTTACCAGGGTATTTTAAAACATGAGTATCTGTACTTCTACTAAAGTGTAGGATGTGTGTACTTTTGCCATCTTGCCTGAATCTAGTCTAATTCAATTGGAAGATGGTGTTTTTAGAGTGAAGCCTTCAAGTGAAGAAAGAGTGTCAGGCTGAGAGCATGTGACTGACAGAACTTTGAAATCAATCGGGACTCATTGTTTAGGAGCAGTTCACTAAAAAAAAAAAAAAAAAGGTACAAAACATGCTATATGCCTGTGTACTGTCCTAACAAATAACCTAAATAGAAGCTGCAAGTTGTGGATTTTGCCTTTTCACACTAACATCGAATTAGAGCTGAAGCAAATGGAGACGATGCTATGAAGCAAAAAAGACGTGATGGCAATGATACTTTTACGAAGCAGGCCACAAAAGTACTTTAGTTCCAGCTTACATGTGATTCTAATTACTGAACATGCATCCTAGATAAAACTATATGTTGTTCATGCTATGTAGAAGGAGCTTTGCTATCCTTGTACTTATAAAAATAGAAATAAGACCTGACTAGTCGAATAACTTTGCTGTGTGTGTATTTTTAATTAAGCAGCAAAAGCCATGCCGTCGTCAAGCTTGCTTTCTTCTTAGTGTGAAAAAAATTTATGCGCAAATCTGATCCAAATTTAGACTACGGGACATAAGTTGCCCCTGTGACAAACACACAGTGATATTACAGAATGAATTGCTGATAGAGTGTTAATGGTTTAAACGAGAATGAAGTGCAACACAGCACCTGCATGCGCTAGTTAAATGCTCTTATCACTCGCTGTGTTGCATTATTGACAAAACCTGCAGGATTTTGTGGTAGACAAACAGGCACACAGACAAATACAAAGATAAATCCTTGGTCCTCTGCCACAGTGCCACCGTCCAAGTGCTGTGGAATGTGATATCCTCTGTGGCTGCAGAGAAAATATATGCCCAAGTCATATTCAGGGCATTTTTGACAATGCGTGACCATTAGCAGGAAACCAAAGAAGTGGTACATTAAGCATTGCCCCCTCTGGTCCCATGTTGCTGCTCACTATTGGAAATCTGGCATTAAGAATGAATGGATCGTGCCCAGATAGTATTAATTAAACGAGACGGCTATTGAGCTCTGGTGGCAGCCATATTAAAGACTGGCTCTGTAATTAATCACAGAAGCCCAGTGTGACTCGGCTGAACCTGACCACTCCACACATGCTAGCAGTCCACCACGCCTCAACAACACACAAAACAAGCAGAAGAAGTGTTAAATGAAAAACTGACCAGCCAGACGGTGTTAAAAAAAGAAATGCAAGGGTGCTGAAGCTAAAAGGAAAAGTCTGACTCAAGTTTAGGAAAAGTTGCAGGAGCACATAACACAGGGGTGCAATAGCTAATAAAATCTAGCTAGGCTACACTTGGCTAACTGGTATTGTATCAACATTTTCCATTTCTGATAAACAGGACAGAAGTTTATTTTATGAGCAGTAAGTTAAAACCAACCAATCGGAAGAATTTAATCATGAATCTATAACACGGCTGCAACCAAGTGAAGTATCATATTGCCAATTTCTAATATAGGCAATATTTATAATATATAGATCTCTCATCAAGCAGCCAAACTGAAATCAATAAATTATTTTAAGCCATTTAATGACTGACAGTATGTGCTACAAAAAGACTACATAGAGTACCACTTTAACTGAATGGCTTGTGAGCTTTACATGAAATATATATCCTTTTGCAGCCCATCCCATCTGATTCAAAGTATATGCACAATTTAGGTGATCTGTACGCATAACAGGAACTCAGCACAGTGTAAACTCATTTACGCAAATATTTAAAGTACAGCATGTTAGAAGTATTGAATTGGGTGCCACATTTACAGTACTGTGTTTAACATTACTACAAATATAAATAGCCTTTTTTCATTCACTAAATCTATAAAACTATTTCCCTTAAAGAGATTAACTAGCACAGAAAGTTAATAACAGTTAGTAAGTGTATGAGTGAAAAAGAAATCGTTTTTATGCATGTCTTATATATTCTGGCATTAATTGATTTTATCGAGGTGAAAAAGCTAAGGCTACACTAACGAATTAATAATAATACATTCCCTTTCTGTTTGCACAACAGCCATTATCATCAATACAACTCTAAATGAAGGTACTTGTGGGGAGGTGGCTGTCTCTTTTGCACAGTCGATAAATGGATCATTACTGGAAAATCCATTCTAAATCTAATTGAAAATATCCAGAGCTTTGCATTTGCCAGAGAGGAATGTTGAGTGCGAGCAAAAGAGAGAGGGGGAGGCATGATCCCAGTGGAAAAAGAAAGCAAATGCAGAGAGACAGCATGAGAAAAGAGAGAACTGTGTGTATAGGGTGAGCCAGACATAAATAACCATCAATTAAATAATTAAATAGGCTTAATGGCTGCGATCACAGCACCTCCTAATTATAACTAGCTATTAACAGTTGGCCTTCGCTGCTCTACAGATAAGAATGGGCTTAATGGGAGTCTTGCCCTGCATCTTAGGCATTCACCCTCAGAGACTGACAGTGGAAACCAGCATCTATCTATATACAGTATATATAGCATACATGGTGCTATTTGCATTTCACTAGGCTCTTCCAAAGCAACATTATTTAGCATCATAATGTTGGATGTTTAATTTAGGAGGGAACAATAATGTACCATATTTACCTTTTTTTTTAAACCAAACATCCAGACTTTACATGTTTTCTTGGGGGACTATGTAGTGAAAGCATGCATTCTAATAAGTACTAAACAATACATATTAGATGGACTGTAAATCCTTTAGAAATGTATTTCAATTTGAACAAATTAAGATTAAAACAAATAAAGTTACAAAAATGTGTATGAGCCTAACCATTATCCTAGAGTGAAGTATTTGTATTACACAGCACTAAATCTATAGGTAATCCTGGACTGAAATGTCTGTCAATTCTGCATGTAGCTCAACCACAAGGAAAGCTCTAGCATTTTAATCTTTGGTTTGGAGCATCAGAGACATTTACCCAGTTGGTATCTGATTACAAATGGTATTGATTACAGTAGGTTTATGTCCATTTGGCTATGTCAGGCAGCTATCCAATAACTTGATTAAAGAACATTTACTCCAGATAGCACGGTTCTTATAAGCTTCATAGCTTTAGACAGACTGACTGTTTCTAATCACTATGTTTCCATAGGTTTCCATAGATACAGTTAGGAAGTACATAAAACAGTAACTGTCCTAAAAATCATACAAGCAGAAAAACTCATTTGGGCCAAAACCAAATTTCTCTTTCTCTCTTTTTTTTTGGGCTGTTTCGCAGAAATCAGTCCCAATGTCACATGATGGATTAACTCAAAATGTCACACAAATGTTTTGATGCGAATATGCAAATGTGACACCATTTTAATCATTCAATAGAGCTAAAAAATCAAACGTTATAAAACGCCAAACAAAGAAATTATGGCAGTTTTTTTTTACTTTTAAAAAAATACTCAAAAGTGTTACTTCTCTGTCTAAGCTAAATGTTATAGGCTGTAGAGACCAAATGACAATCAAAAACAGAACATGAATGCTCTTGTGTATGGAACACAACGTATCCTTACCTAACATTTGATCTGTTAAGTAGCTGTAATATTGTAACCTCTTGCTCTTACCTCCACCTGCAAGCACCCAACAGATCAGTTGTGACCCAAAGTGGCCAATTACAATAAATATTTATTTTCATGCCCTTGTTTACCTCTGTAAAACATAATATCTTATTGATAAGGAGAAACATAAGACAACACGTTTTTACGAGGCTGTAAATTTTTTTTATTTTACACTGTGATATATGTGGAAGGTGGTAAATCAGTCTGAATCGGTACGACAAATGAAACATCTGTCAGTGCAACATTTCTGTATTTTTGTTACACGGCTACAAGCCTTGTCCTATGAGCTATGAAAATGACTTTACACGGTCTGAGTTGCACTGATGTGACAGAGAGTCAGCACATGGCAGGTTAGTGAGCGTCGCAGTGTGGGGAGGAAGGGAGGGATGCTGGGCACAGGTCAAACTCCAGAGAGGAATTAATCCCTGTGAGGTTTTACCTGAAGGGATAAGTCAAAGCTCATCCATGTCAATCTCCACAAGAGAAGTGAGATGGACATGCTAATTAAAAAAAAAAAAAAACAATATTATATATAGGAAAATTTTCTCAGTCACATATATATATATATATATACCCAAAACATTTTTTTATGAATTTATACAAAAAAAAATAATAATAATAATTCAAAATCACATTCTGATCTCTAGCACTGTCAACGTGTTAATATGCACCATAAAGGCCACATATACATATACATACATGTCCAAACAATATTCCAGTACAATACAATCCAATACACATATACATTGTGAGCAGATCTGCTGAATAGTATATTGCACTTACAATCCTTTGGATGTTCCCTGTGTTGTGTGCAACAATGCAATACTTGTATCAAAACCAATAAACCTTATATAGAACACAGCACCACAAAATGAGCAGTTTGAAGCTTTTGTTGTCTGAAGTCATTTCAAAGCTGGTGACAAGCTGAGAATCTCTATATTGGTCCAGCATTGCTGTCTCTGTAGAGTGGGTATAGTTAAAAAATAAAAAAATAAAACTTATGTTAAAGTGTCTGTGAAAGTAAATATGGATCCTGAAGTCAGAAATTATGCTAAATCTGTCTTAGTTATTACAGAAACTTTGCACACAGTGCCATTATGGTCGGTGTCTGCATTAATAATACAAGACCCAAACAAAGAAAAAACAATACATCTGGCAGTTTGCCTGCTGGCATTAGAGACTGAAATAAGAGGGTGATGGAGAGTGTAAACAGAATCTAAGTCACAGAGAGGTGTGATGGAAAAACGTGCTGAAGCAAATGAAGCAAAAGGAAAGCAAGAAGGAAAATGGAGAGTCTATGACCCGTCGGTGAAGGACAGCTGAACGGAAAAAGGACAAGGTTAAGACTGGGTCAGGTGATGGTCATGCACACAAGGGAAGTGAGAACATGACAGAGGAACCACATTATGGAGAAGTGCCTTTCATTTACATGGGACAGCTAGTCACGCATCTAATGAAATGTTAGAGGTGGAGAATGTAGCATAAAGCGACATGGCTAAAATTCATTTGCAGCTTGATGGGTTCATTCTTGCTCACCAATATTATGATTTGAGGTCTAATTGAGTGCCATTGTTATAGGCGAGGACCAGATGAGGGTGCGAAGAGATGGGGATGTTTTAGAACGCGTGATTAGGAGTAAGTGGGAAGTTAATGGAGACTCGGAAGTCAGTAAGAGTGTAGTAGCCTGCAGACAGGAAGGCATAATTACCAGCGACAGTGGGTAAGAACAAGCAAACATGGTGAATGAGCAAAAAAATATTTCACAGTCCTGAGAGAGGAAGAGAGAGGGAAAAAAGAGAAAGGGCAAGAGTGCAAAGGAAAAAGAATAAAATTGTCAGCTAATTAACAGACATTACCATTCTGCCTGCCTTCCTTTTCACTGGTGAAGGCGCAGAGAGCTTTTACACTGACTCTCGTGACATTTCCATAAGTGTGATGGAAGTTAAGATAAAGTGTGCTCGCTCAAAGAGAGGTAGAGAAAGAGTGGGAGAAAGAGAGACACTATAGCGGTGCTGCACAAGTCAGATAATTACTTTGTTTTTATCTACCATAAGGAATCGTAATAGCTAATACTTCAGCTAGGAGAACCAAACATACTGCCTTTATGCACTTTAAGCAACAACAGGAAGACAGTATATAAATTCCTGGTTAAGAATATACATTACATGCTTGCCAGGGTGTATGATAGGATGTGCTATTCGTGTGCAGGAACAGAAACATTTTGGAATGTGATGTAACATGAACTTCAAACTTCATAGAAAGTTTTAAAAGTTTTAAGTTAAAGTTTTTAAATAGAAAGAATTACACAGAGCAGTCTGTCACTTGACTGGTGACTTAGTCCTGCAAATGTGTCTCTAAGGACAGTCTTGTATAACTTGGCAGTTATAGATGCTGAGGAAAGTTTTTTATGATGAATGTGTAGTATCCATAATTTGAAATGTGAATTAGCATGCTTGGGATCAACAAAAAAAGTGCAAACCCAACAATTTAAGCCGCCACATTTGTTTGCCTGCCATCTCTCCCTTATTGAAACTAAACAGAGTAAATGTAGAGCTCGTTGCACCTTGCTTGAATAATGACGGAGGAAGCAGACAAGCTGGTGTGTCGCACTGGCAGGCTTGGTCCCCCCATTCTCCAGAACTGCGGCTGCCATATTGTGCAACATCCCCCACAGGGAATAGTACACAGGCAAACAAGCCTGGCAAAAGCCTTGCTAATAGGGTACACATTCCCTGCTATGCATCATAATAATAGTGATGAAAGAACTTTGGATTGCAACTTGACAGATGCAAAGGCAATACAATGTGGCTACTTGTTCTTCAGTCCAGCTGCCAAACCATTCCAGTGAGGCCTGTCATCAAATCAGAGACAAGTGTTGCAATTGATGAACTGGCTGATTAGATGGCATAGAGAAATGAAGTTCATCACGGAAGAAGAAGTTTGATTAGCAGCTGCTGCCATGTGTGATCCCTAATTTGTAAAAGATGTCAATAACCGTGACAGTTACCGAACTGCACTTTTAGACTCACTACTCATATCATCAGTTCTCATAGTCTTCCAATAGAATCAATCTCATTGTAAGAAGTATGGACTTCAAAGTTTGCAGGTCATAAATCTTCTTTTCTCTCTGTCAGGGGGGATTTGATAAATGGAAGTCTCTAGTGTATTCTGCTGTATATAAACACTGAGAGGAACTAAATTTATAATGTAGCAGTGGACAGCAAACAATGTGTTTACCCTTATTAGCATGTCTACTTAACAGTGGCGTTAACTCAGTTGCGTCATAAAAAGCTAAAACAAATGTTCAACATGAAGTACCTCAGTGGCTTTTTCTGATTTCTCTAAACTAATTATTCCCTTCAGCCACCCAGGCAAATTAGATTAGGGCCAGGGATTAAAAATGAATGGGGAGATCCAGCCAGGTGAAACGGTGAGACAGGGAGCAGTGAGGAAAAGCAATTAGGAGAAACCATAGTCATGCAGCGGTGTGTCCTGAGAAGAAAGCAAGGTCTGGTAGTGGATTTCAGTCCTATAGCTGAAGTTACACCCTAAGCATGGTCTAAGGTGGCCTCACTGGGTGAGACTCATCCACTTTGTACCCTCCTATCTATTCTCTTTAGCTGAGCATTTGGCTAAAGGTAAGATAGGGTTCCTTAGGGCTAGAGGTCTTTAATAAAGCCATATTGAGCCCTTTATTACTTCAGATTGCTATTTTTTCTGCTGTCCGCCTCCTTCACAAAGGCACCGAGGTGCAGGTGAAAGCAGGGTAGCCTGTGTGGGACAATTAAAAAGATGAACCTGAGATTTGACACTTGGCTGGTATATTTGGACACACACACACACACACACACACACACACACACACACACACACATATATATATATATATATATATATATATACATACATATACACTGGCGATCAAAATTAGAGAACAATGTATAAACAAT
>JAAIIK010000003.1:8368018-8386438 GCA_014706435.1 Silurus glanis
CATCTAAAGTATTTTTGAACTTTAAAGTTCAAAAATACTTTAGATGATGCATAGAGCAATTAGCTACACAAAAGCACCCCCTGGATTGTCTCACCTCACACATCCTGAATAAACACACCCTGTATGCTCACTAAAGTGCTAATGCAGTGGTAAATATAATGTAAATGGTCATATGCTGAGCCACAAAAAACAAACAACACATCTACCTTATCCTTCTTAATGCAGAAACTACAACTGCTGGAATCTTTAAGGCATTTTACTGTTTAACCAAATCCGTTGTCAGACACAATGTGCCATTGAGTGTATACACAGGAAATGACCATTTCCAGAATTCATTGCTTTCTGGGAAGTCTAGCTTAAAGAACACTTAACATTACACTTGAGTCACAAATGGCTGACCAGCAACAACACAATACTGTTCTGCTGCTTTTCTTAATTTTTATCAAAGTTAGCTAATTTGACTCTCTAATAGTTTTGGGCCATATGAAGATATCCAAGTTAACTAAGAGTTTGCTGTTATCTAGCTACAGCTGTCTTGTTGTTTATTTCTTGTTCTTCTATTTATTTTTTTCAGGACTACTGTGTGCACCCTCATTTTCTTGAGTAGTATGTCAAGGTTTCACTGTAGTGTCTGAATGCCAATAATGTTTTTGTCATTATGATGTATTGAGATAAATCTTCACGTTAAAAAAAAACAAAAAAACAGAACTACTATTTTTGTCAGGAAACTACAGCTTATTTACAGCAGCATACCACATAAATTGTCCGGTATAAGTTTTGTTTTTACTTCTAATCTTTAGGGTTTTAGTATGATAATTTATAGTCATGGATTAAATATGTATCTGAAATAAACTTGCTATTTATAACTTATCCAAGAGATCCTACACTGACAGAATGTTATCATACAATCTGATCTGTGCTTAAGATGCTAAGTGTTGACATTTTCTCAAATGGCAAATAATATTTTGTGCACATTACATTTTCCGTATGTAGCTCATAATATTCCAAGAGAGTCGAGTAGAAAAAAACAATTGATTGATTATAAAAGAGTAAAGCTAAAGCATCTTGGAGCTGCCACAATGAAGAGGCACTGATCTCACTCCAATGAGCTCCATATATTAAAGAGGTGAAAGGCCTGTTAAAATATTAATGAAGTGGAATGGATGCGGGTTTGGCCCTTGTTTGATCGGTGGGCCATACAGGCCAAAGACCTCTAGATAACTGCAGAGGAAACCTTGACAGAGCTTAACATGAATAATTTAGCCTGCTGTGACCTAGGGGAATTATATCTGAATATTTACCTGTTGTGCATAAAGCTTTTATAGACTCTCTGCAATGAATGAAATGCTGTGTGTTTTACGGGTTTACTTGTTTTTAACTACGTCCTATTTTATGTTGTTTATCTTTAATAGCAACATGTTAAACAGACTGTAAATGTGTTTGTTCTAATAAACATTTTTTCTCTAACAAAACATTCAATGCATTGTCACAGTAGGAAGTTTCTATTAGAAACAACTATACACCAGCTCACTGGTGTAATTCATGCACAGCCAGTCATGTTGCAGCAGTGAACATAAAATGACAAATGCTGGGCAGGTGAAGATTGGAAAAATACCAACTGGTCTTTTCCCAAATCTTCAACTATCCAGTTTTTCTGATACTGTGTCCACTGTAGCCTCAGATTCTTATTCTTAGCTGACAAAAATGGGACCCAATGCTGTCTTCTGCTGTTGTAACCCTTCTGCTTCAACAGTTTTTCTTTTCTGCTCACCATGGCTGTAAAGAGTGGTTAATCTAAGTATAATAGTTTTCATATTAGCTCAAATCAACCTGGCCTTGCACCCCCAATTCCTCCCACAAACAAGGCATTTCTGGTGCTCTTTGCCACAGTCAACATTTAAGATGTTTAATGTGATAATTCACTAAGCTCTTGACATTTATCTGTAGGATTTCATGCATTGCCTTGTTGCCTCCTGATTGGTTAATTGTATAACTGTAAGTGTACAGGTATTTCTAACTAAGTGGCATATGTATGTATGTATGTATGTATGTATGTATGTATGTATGTATATTTTGAGCTCATTTGGTACATGTGTGTAATGTGTATATAGAAATATACCTATAAGCACAGCTAACCACCTCATATCCTATTTAATAGGAGAATTTAAATTATATATATATATATATATATATATATATAAATATATATATATATATATATATGCTTGCTTCCCTAACAAAGCAGAGAAAGTAAATAATGACTTACTTTGTTACTGTACTAAAGTAGATTTTTCTGGTATAAGTACTTTACTTCACTATTTTTTTCAGACAATTTTTTACTTTCACTCATTAAAATTTGTACACAAATTTCTCTACTTTCTAATTTTTATCTATTTGATGATGTGATTAATATTTTTTCTTTTAATTGTGTGCTGTTTTCACACCGACAACATATTTCTTGTCATTGCGTGCCTTTTTCAGTCCAATGGCGTATAATTTTCTGACTTTCACACACCACAGATGTAGGCTAATTTATGAAGCTATAATGAGCAGGGCAGAAAGCAACTAAAAATATAGCTAACGTGGATGAGGGTGTCAGCAATGTAAACATGACTGAGAACAGATACATTCCTATTCTTATGTATTAATATCTTAATGTGATGTGAGGTCCAGTTACCAGTGTGACACTAAAACAGGTAGTAGTAATGGCTACTTTTTACTTAAGTACATGTCAGAGCCCAAACTTCTTTATTTTAAGTAAAAAAGTGTAGTCAGTACTTAAAATTTTACCAGAGGTTTTTAAAATATGAGCATCTGTACTTTTACTTGCGTGATGGACGTGTGCACTTTTGCCATCTCTGACTGAAAACAATGTCTCCCGAATTATGTAATTGAAAGATTTCAGTAAAATTTATAAGTATGTTTGCCTTAATTACTACAGTTTTTCAGACATCTGGTCAAACTCTAATTTTTACATTTTAGAGTATGTGCAAACACGGGATTGTTGTTGATAACACTTTATATGAATCCCATATTCATAAATGACATTGTATCATAATAACTATACTCGTAATTCTTGAATTTAAATTATTATAATTATACTTGTAATTCTTTAATGTTTAAATAATATAAATACTTATAATTATAATTATCCTAGGCTATTATTTACAGTATGTCCCTGCATTACAATACAATTATATTACATTATCATAGAAATGGTTATGGCACATTAAAGCTTTTTTGAACATCTTATTTATCATATATTTATTTATTTATTTATTTATTTATTTAATTAATTGTCAACAAGGAAATATCATCAGGACTGTCCATCACCACTGTGTAAAACTTTCCAAGTCTAATGTTTCACTTGTCTATTATCATGATGCACATGGATAACCTGCAAGATCATTTTATAAACACACGACCAAAAGAAAATGTATGTATGCCTAATGACTGGTCCAAACTCAAAGGCCTGTTTTACTGAGTGAGACAGAAATAAATAATGACGTCTTTCCCCTGGCTGCCATTACTCAAGCCCTTAATACTGAGGTTTACATAGCAACTGGTCTTGGTGAAAGGCAAAACAATAGACAACGCTATACTGTCTCCAGCTCTCCCCATTCTCCTTCACCATTCTCCTGCACCTCTGTTTCTATTTAAAGCCTTAAGTGTAAAGGACACTAATAGACACATGGTGCAATAACCGAGGTTGCAATGATCCTATTTCACCTGATGGCACAATTTATATGAGGACAAACACAAAATAATGCCCACATATTTTCATATTGCCCCATACCAATGCAGAAGTTTGACTGCCAGATGAGGGTTTATCATTCCCGTATATTTTTTTGTCAAGGTTCCCTGCGTTAATAGCTACCTCATTCATATTTGACGGGTCATATCTTGGGGAACCTATACGGCATGTTCCCATTAAGACCAACTAGGAGAGGCGCAGTCATCACGCAGATCGGAATGAAATAGGCTGAAGCTCCAGAAAGCCATGGCTATAATATGTGTTCAACATCATTAAATATGAGGGCTATTAAACATCTCAGTCCCAGCATAAAAGCAAGGTGTCAGCTTCATCAGTCACAAAGAAGGCACAAAGAAATAAAGGAATAAAATAAACAGAGTCAAGGGGGATTGAGCTCGTATTAATTTGGCATGCTTAAGAGGAGTTTGATCAGCAGAATATTTAGAAAGTAGGAACTAAGACAAGCACAAGTGAAGAATTATGTAAATGTAACCAAGCAGTCTGTCTTACCATGAATATACAAAAAAGACCTTGCATTGTGATTTTGTCAAAAAGAATGTGCTAGCCTCGTTTATCTGGTTTAGATATTTCAATCTTTTTTGCATATTATAGAATACTATCTAAGAAAGAAATATTTAGATGTTGACAGCATGCCAAAACCAGGCATGCTGTCAACAGCATGGCCTAACTGGAAGCGTTACTACCCTCGAAGTTGACTGTTTTCCTATAACAGCACTTCCTAAAATAAATAATTCCTCCCATACCACAGCAATTTGCAAGCACTTACATTTATTTATATATTAAATCACAAAACTTTCTTTCTATCCATTTACTGTCAAAAGTCCATGAACCTAGTTAGTTCCTGTTATCACATCATTATACCAAATATAAACAATTATTCATTCACCAGCCTGAATTTTTCTCGTAAGTTAATAAGACAAAAAAAAAAAAAAAAAAAATGCAGAACAAAATCCTGAAGATTCGGAAAAAAAAAAAAAAACCATACTGACTGTTGCAAAAAACTGCCGATGGAGACTCCTTTTGTGTTGAATGTTAAATACTGAAGGTTAAATAACCTTCTTACAGAAATTCACGGAATAAAAATAACACTTCTTTTTAATCCATTTATCATTAGGCTTGAGATTATGTGAAGCATCAGCTGTGAATAAGTTTCTGAATTAGTTCTTACTAGAAATTGCACTGACTTACTAATATGCACATTAACAAAGGATTGAAATTACAGATACACTACCGACCCATCAGAATAACGAATTACTACCGTGCTGTAGTAATTTTATTTAAAATTAAGCAGGTGTTGATTTGTGAATTTTAAAAGGTGAGGCATTTTTTAGATTTAATTCTAGCTAATAAAGAATTTTTAATCTGTGCACATGTTCAATACTACACCACTTATAATTGCAGGTATGCAGAGAATGCACAAAGAATGGATGTGGGTCTTCTTTCTAAATCCAGTAATTCTTTTCCACATTAAGCATTTACCAATGTATCAGTCAAATATATTTCTTTGAGGAATTCACCAGCTGCTTAAGGCAAAAGAAATGAATCCACAGGCAAATGACGAGCCAGATAAGAGCCAGGGCGAATACCTTACTGATACTCAAGTGCCTTAGTGACAGGGTCACACTGGGAACAATCATACAGCATATTAGGACAAATAACCAGATGAGTGTTAAAACTATAGTTGTGTTTCAGGTCAGAGTGGAAACAGCTGATGTGCATATCCTGGCAAGTAACTCCAGACCGAGAAAGAAGCATGTACTGAATACTGATTAGCTTCTACACAGCCCACACTAGGATTCTCATGGATTCCAGTATGGCATTCATTTAGATGCCTGTCCTGTTCAATCTCTGAAGCAGGGCTCGCATTTAAAAAAACGTGACAGAAGAAACGTAGATGAACCTGTATGCCTTCCATTTCCATTTAACGAAGGAGAGATCGATAAGAGATGGAAGAAGCCTGTGCTTTTCCTAATCTTTAGATGCATCCCACTAGAGACCCGCTACCACTCTCATTAATGACACTCAGAGAAACTTATCTGCCTGACAGCCTTTCACTCCATCACTCCATTTCTCCAGCTGTAGTCACTCCCTTCATTTCTCTACTATATTACTTTCAGCTCTCTCATTTCACCGCCATGCTTCTCCCCAGTTCCTTCCCTCTATACCAGAATTGCACCATTTCCCCCAGTCACTTATTTTTTTTCTCCATCATTTGATCATTAGCTCACTCATTTTCCAAATCTATCTGTACCACTACACCAATTTCTTCCATTTTCCATCATTTCACCCTCACTGGATTGTTCTGCTCTCTCTTCCCTCTCTTTTCATCATTTCAATTCAGTGCTAATGTACTTTTTCCTCTGGCTAAGTCACTTGGGAAAAAAGACCATGTTAATTATAAGGAAACTAACCCCATCCAGCAAATATGCCAGACTGTGAACTGCTAATGAAAGCTGTCAGTGTTGAACAGCTGATAGAATGCCAAAGTTCATTCTTTAGGTTCAGGCTGAAGTTTAAGCTGCTTTAAGTAATGTCACGAATTCACCCTGGTGTTACTGCAAATTGCTACAAAGTTCCTCTGACTGATCATCATTCTACTACAATAGAACAAGTTCGTCTCCAAGGGTCATCAAGTGCTCATATAATGGTTTGACGAGTATGAAAATTAAGTTAATCACATGTTAAGGCCTTCACAGTCATCACATCCCAACCTGATTGAACACATACTGTATGGGAGATATTGGAACGATGTATTGCATAGTGCTTTCCACTTCCATCGTCAAAACACCAGCTGAAAGAATAGCTGTTGGAAAGAAATAAGTGTTCAATCCCTCCAGTATATTTCTAAAGACTTCTTAAATCAGTGATGGCTTGTGGTGTCCTAGACACACCGAACTTTGATCCTGATTCTGGTCCTGTCTAGCTGTTGTTATTGCATTTTCAAAGACATATGACTCTCATATCAGTCTGTGTATGATCCTATGCACTCCTGTCAATCGTATCCCTGTACACATTGTTTATATGGCTGTCTTGCTTCTCCTCTTTTTTAGTCAGCTTTTTAAATAAAAGACAAGAACGCATGTTCAGATGCTTAGATGTTGACTGTCAGCCCTTTCCTGTGCTGGATGAAAAAGGATGAAAGCAGAGGACACTTTTTCTTTTCATACTTTTTACCCCTCTTCCATACTTAACTCTTGCTTCCTAACTTTCTCATACTTCCTCCTTTTTGCTCATTCATGCTGTTAAATAGAAACCCAAGATCTGTGCCCTTGATGACTTAGCTTTTTATAATATGCATATACTTTATATAAGGAATGTGGTGATAGCATAAGCTTCTGGAACATAATATCTTCAAAGATATATCTATTAAATAACACATATTTTCTTCACTGCAAAATAAAATGTGATCTGCTCCAGACTCATCAAACTGAAATAGTCCATATGCTGCCTGCAAACTCATAAAACCACAAAACACCACCTTGGGAACGATTTTCTTTTAATTGTTTTATTTATATCATGCACAAGCCTTTTTGACCTTGAAGCACTCTTTAATCATTTTACAATGTACAGATTACATTAAAGAAATGAGCCATAAATACTTCGCTTTCCTTCTCTTCCCATCTCTCTTTCCGGTTCCACATAGAGCTATTACATGTCCCAACTCTTTCTAATTGTCCCTCAACTTATCCCATATTGATCTCAAACTCTTTGTCAATCAATCTCCTTTATTGTGCTTTATGTTTTTCGCTCTCTGTCCTTGGCCTTGGATGACTCTCTTCTAGTGAGGATGGAGATGGGGCAGGTTTAAAAACAACCCAATCTGCTGAGAAATTGGGGCAAGACCCAAGGCTCTGAAAATCCACTATTTCTATTTTGTAACTCCCCTGACCTTCCTGCCCTTTGAACCTCTGGCAATGTAGAGGGATAAAAGAGACCAAAGCAACAGGATTAGAAACTGCCTGTTAATATACTTCACAGAGATTACTACAGAGTCTGTGACCTTCTACACATCGTCACTGTTTACTATTTCAGACAAATTCTGTCCCAAACATCAATTTTGTTTCCTGCAGGAAGTAGATAGAAGCATGCCTAAGCAGCCCTTATATAATAAAATGGAATATCTACATTGGGTAAATAGGCAAACAAAATGCACATAGATAATACATTCAATCAGATGGTGGCATCACCTAGAATGTTGAGTGACTCACAGGTTTTCTGTCCTGGATTCTAAGCATGTAAGAAACTTTCAGAAACTTTCCCAAGTGTTTTTCAAACAAACCTTTTCAAATTAAATTATTTCTCTGGACTAATTCATAGGAGGCCATTTATTTAATCTACATAGAAAGTCCAAGATTTTCCAGTGATTTCCATATAATAACAATGATTTTGGCAGCAAAGCTTGTAATATCAATAACTCTACGCTTTGTCCCTTTTTGATCTGGTAACACAGATTCAAGTCCTAATAAGGTAAGTTTTAGTAAGCGGGATATATCAACACTGGTGACCTCCACGATCACGTGTTTTGTTTCCCAAACATCATCTTAGATTGCACATTTCAAGCCTTTTCCCCAGCTTTAATTTAACACTGAAGGTAGTATGTCTTAGGGGTTTGGACACTTTTCCATATACCTATGAGACAAGGCCTTTATAATCCTCTTTGATTGTTATCATCTTGCCCAGAGGAGGTGAAAATAATATAATGCTGCTCCTACAAATCTTAAAGGCGCTTCCCTTGGAGGAGAAACCATTGCTGCAGTTGTTTAAATCCTTTCTTACAAGTCACTTAAGGTTTCTATGGAACTTTTGTACCAGTTCTGTGCTATGTCAGTGATTTACAATAGGATGTTGTCTCGCTGTACAGATTGTACATGGATATTTACTCATTACTCTATTTAAGATATAAATCTATGTTTTCTATTTATTGTAATGCTGATTTGCATTATCTATAATGCCAGTACTCTTTTTTTCTAAAACAAAAAGAGTAAAACTAAAGCAGCACATTGAACAAAGATAACCATCGTAACCCTGTAGAGCAAGCTGGCAGCGTTAATAGAAATACAGAATCTCTTCTCAAATGGTCATAGGTCTTGCTCTGCTTCATCAAGGTCATCACAGTCTTTTGTAGCCACTAAGATAAGAAGCGTTAGGGAGCACAGTCAACAATATGATCTGGACACAGGATAGGACACCAAGCGCATTCAGTTTCCTTCTAAAATCTTCATATGAGTCTCATTTTCTCTTTGGCTCACCGTTTCTGAACAGTCACTCAGACTGACATTTCGACATTAATGAGGTTCAGTACTGAGAAATAGGTAGACTTTTGCAATAAAACAGCATTGCCCTTCTTTACAATATTCACTTCCACACAGTGCTTTTGCATATAAACCTCGAACGATCATGGATACTACCTGAACAGCACTTGACTCATTAAAATCCTTAGATGCCTTTAACTCAATCTCCATTTCACCTTGAGATATAAGAGTTTATACAAACTGACATTCAATTGACTGAAAAAGCTTTCCTGTACTCCTGTGAAACTTAAAATGCTACAGTCCTGAAACAAGCCAAAGTATGACTGGCAGTTGATGATGGTCTGACATGAAACAAAACGACACAAAGAAATTGCAAATTAGTCCCTCACTCACTCTGTGCACCATCGCTTCTCCTCTCATTTCCTCATCTTTCATGTTCTCACTTTTTTCTCTCCGGTTCCTTTTCCTTTCTTTTTTAGCACTCTTACTTTTTTTTTTATTGCTGGCCTCGTTTGTAATTTGCAATAGCATTAAAGTGCAAAACCCAGTGCTAATCCACAGATGCACACTTTTGTCTTTCTCTGCTTTGTATTTTTGCTTTGTTTTGCTTTCTTCTATCTGATCAGGTTGTCAGGGTTCCATTTTGGCTCTAATACAATGGCTAGTTGCTGCATTTGTGTTGTTGTTTTGTGTGTGTGTGTGTGTGTGTGTGTGTGTGTGTGTGTGTGTTAGTGTGTGTTTGTGTGTGTGTTAGTGTGTGTGCCTTGAGGCTTTGTTCTTCAGATTGCACAGTGCGCCTCCTCAGCGGGCCACAAATTAAGCTTCTCCATTACTCTCCGGCACACACACACACACACACACACACACACACACACACACACACACACAAAGACCCGGTGCATCGCAGCTTCTTCGCAGCCTTGTGTGATATCAATTGTTAAAAAAAAAAATTTTAAGTAAAAAAAATTTAAATCAAAAAAGATGCCAACAAAGTAACTTGGGAATCACAAAAGGAATAAAATGTGCTTTTAAAACATATTATTTCAAACATAGCTGTCAGCAGGAGACAGTTTTAACATTACAAATTCACTTATATTTGACAATTAACAATAGTTTTGAATATAAAACAAAAAAAAAAATTCTAGTAACGCTTTCAATTTCTAGAAGTGGCCCCTTTGCAGACGAGCCAATCACCATCATTTGCAATAAGAGTTTGTTCTGGCAGATATACTGTATCTGTGAGGCTGTAAAGCTTCACTTGGGTATAATCACATGAGTTGTTTTAAGAGATATTTCTCAATGCTGGAAAACTATTCTTTTGCAGACTCTAATTGACATTTGTGCAGAGAAGAGAGCATCCATGCCAGGCCTTTTTCCTGCTCTCCTGGTGGCCGTGACATGGCTGTGATGGGGCAGCGGCAGCTTTTGTTTAAAAGGTCGCCACAGACACACAGCCAGCTGACCTACAGCTGCCTGTGTGTACAGTGTGGCTAAAAATACAGCTGGGCCAGGAATGGCAAACATGCAGGAGCTCTCTCTCTCTTTTTCTTCCCCTCTCCAGCAATCAGTCAGTTAGAAGTTCGTAAAGCAAAAAAAAAAAAGTGTAGACTTGAAAGTCAAAACAAATGATTACATGAAATCAGTCTGGTTGGTTGGATGTACATTCTCATAATAAAAAAAAATGGCAAAAAAAATAAAAAAATAAATACCATTCAGCCACAAAACTGCAACATAAAATGTTTAAGAAATTACCTAATAACAATAAATAAAACTATTTAAACTCTATATATATATATATATATATATATATATATATATATATATATATATATGCATGTTTGCCATATAGTTTAAATAGTTTTATACCATATATCCATTGTTAATGATAGAAGTATTGCTCTCAAATAGGCCCCACTCCTGGCTATGCGTGTGTGTTTATGACAACACGGTCTTTACTCAGCCCCATGAATGTAAAAAAGCTTCAGTTTGGCAGCATGATAAAAGCCAGAAGAGGGAGTGAAAATAACAGCACTCTCTTCCTGCTTCCTCATTCTTATTCAGATTATTAATGCTCTCCTTCATCTCATAAATTCTATATAGACCATCTACCAACCACACGCACATAAACACTCACTCAGACACACACACACACACACACACACACACACACACACACACACACACACACATACACACACATACACACATGCCCAGAAACACAGTGTTTAAAGGCATTCTGACACAGTTTTCAAGCTATGTTTGTGGGCCAGGATACAAGCTGGGGAAGTGGTAAAAATCTTCCACATGAGAAATTGTCCTTCAAGGGCTCGTGGAACTGTCTGCTGGTTACACAGATAGGCCATGCAATCAATATGACATCAAGATAAAGTGGTTCTAATAATAGGAAAGCAAACATCAGGCAAAGCGGAGAAAAAGCAGGTCAGTACACCATGCTAGAATTACGTTCCATATTAAAACTCGGCTTTGGGTAAATACATGGCTACTCCTCGTGCACACAGCACACATAAACACAGCACACACAGCCATATAAAAGCTGATCTGATCTTATCAACCTCGGTCTTGCCAGCCACTGCTATATAACTCTGCTATATAACTCAGAATTCATTATTAATTATTTTTTATTATTTTGAATACAACTCCTTTGTTTTACCTGAAATGTTTCACTTTAACAGAGAAATTTGAGCCTCGTGTCATCTATATTCACTCAGCATCCACTGTCTGAATAGGACCTTGGGGAATACCCCTATCCCACCACCATTACTGCATTCTTGCATTTCATATTTATCAGTGGAGTATTCATGAGTGGATGTTAGATGGCAGCATTTCCCTCATCTTTTTCTATCATAATTGTGCACTGATTACTAAATATACAGGATGTAAAAAAAATTACACCTGGGTTATAGACATGACCAAATACAATTCATATTTTTTCTATTAATATTTTCTCTTTGCTGTATTGTTATTATTTCCACGTACAGTAGGGTAGTATTTTCCATTTATCAGCAGTCTACTGTATTATTCCAGTTTGACCACAACAATAAGCCAAGAATTTTCAGCTTTATCTCTGAGTGTTACCAAGCACTGACACTGGAGCCTCCTTCCATAAATATTAATTTAATACTTTCCTTATAAAAAACTTTACCATATCAATGATTGCATGTTTATTCCTTAATAATATTTTATGATGCAATATTTTTATGATTTCTGTGAATTAGCGAATGTAGAAACAATGCTTTATTATAACAAGCACTTTAATATTTATTTTTAATTAAAACACTACAGTACTCTAAAGCTATGAAATGCGGTTTGTTATCATATTTGAATCCATTTTCTTGTACGTGAGCTCTACTGCACTACCATATCATGCCTTCACACAGTATCTGTTTCTTCTTCTTTCTTGTTATGTGTCACTTATAATGTAAACCACTTTTAGTATACTTCTAATTCTCTGTGTTGCTGTAATATGGGAATCTAGAATATTTGTAACTACTTTTGTTTATTAAGAGTATATTAATACTAGATGTAAAAAAGAATTTTGCTATTGTCTCAGCATTCTGAAAGTGACTCGGTTCCACCCCTGAGCTCAGTCAAGTCAAGCCAATCAGGATGCACACAACGATGCAATCGATATTATAGAAGCTTATATTTGTTAGCTTTAAAGCCACATGCTTGTGCAAATGTTGTGTGATGACAATAAATAGGTTGTTTTGATAATCTCAAGTAAAGTCTCTAACCAGGCAGTCTGTAATGTCGCAATACAGTATAACTGGCAAATATCTGCTAGTAGCTAACCATTTTAACATGAGGTTGAAATACAATAGGATCACAATGCAGTGAAAGTATTTCTAACCACTTGTCAATGTTGGCTTAAAAAGTAATGGTTGTATAATATCCTAGAATCACTGAAGACATCACTGATGGTCTCTTAAGCAAATTTTTTAATTAAATTGCTTGAATCATAAATTGACATTAATTACAATAAGCGTTCTTATTCTATCCCAAGCTGTTAAACTCATCCCACCACCAAAATGTGTTTGGATCATATTTAAAATTATTTGTTAGTTCCCCCATTAAATCATAGCCTATTACAATATTAAATTCAATTTATTGTATTGAATTTGTCTCGATAGGACGAGCGTTGCTAAACCTACTTCCTAAACAGTTTCATTTGCCATTATGGCCACCTGAAAAATAACCTTATAAATTACACTCTGAGAAAAGCAGTCGTAAATTAACTAGTTGGAGCAATTTGATTGAAAGCAGCATGCATAAAACGATTTGATTACTTTGTCCGAATTTCCCATCCAGTCCCAAAGCAGCATGCATAAAATAAGGTCACCCATTTAAAAATACATTCCCTGCTCTCTGATGTGGTGGAGAGCAGAAGAAAGCTGACGAGAGCTTTGCATGTGATTTGCATGAGAGCAGCAGAGAGTGACGGAGGCTGAGATTACAGAGGGGAACTTGTTCGGCACGGGGCCTGTCTGTTCTTAGAAAGCAGTCAACACAGAGCAAGAAGCGGTGCAGCCTTGCTGTTTAAGACAATGCAATAAAGACAGTAGCGAACAAGGCTCTAGTGAGCAGCCCAGGTCACACTCCCCGCATAGCCATCCAAGCGAGTCCCACGTTTCCTGGCTCTCTCTGGAAATTTCCATATTCAAACGATGAAAAAAGGCAGTGGAACTCATACATAGTGCCAAATGACCGTGTTTTATTCGTTATAGCAGAGAAAGGGAGAAGAGTTCGAGAATACAGAAGGATGAGGGGAAAGACAGATAAGATGGTAAGAGTAATAACGAATGACAATTGATACTTTAATAGCTCAAATATCTGACTCGAGGGTTTGGCAACATGACAAACACATTATGTCATAATTCGTGTATAGATTTTTATGACACACGATATGCATTTTTATATTAAGGTGTGCACACAAACCCTGTTGATGTCTTTTTTGCTATTTCAAAGGAAATCACCAAATCATCTCTTTTAGTTCAATTTAACAACAGACATTATCCCAAACCAGCTTACAAATATACATTTTAGAATCAGAACTGAATCTTTACACGTTTATTACTAATGCAAACCTGCAGCAACTGTGGAAAGATAAAACTTCCTGTGGAAGAAACCTTGAGAGAAACCAGACTCGGAAGGAAACCCATCATCATCTGGGTGACGCTAAATGTCCATTAATTATAGTTTTATCATTGCTGAAGGTATCAACTGTTCACTAACTGTTCACTCTTTCACATCCATGAGGTCACAGACTCCCATGATTTACTGGAGTCACAATGACTGACAAAAGGAAAATGATATGATGATATTTACCAAATTAAGTTAAATACTAAACTGAAGAGGAAAAATTACAGTATGTCACACCAAAGCCAAAATTTACCACAAACTCCACTCCCAACCGGCCCCATGGCATATAAACATGGGCACCTGAGACTACAATCCCAAACACTTCTCCACTCTGGTGTGTTTACCCTTTCTCAAATACTAATGAGAGACACTTGCTCTCAATCACACACAGCCTATATAAACACAAACACTCACTTAGGACTTTAGCAAATTAATGCTGAGTATGCTAAGTATGTTACCAATCTGTCATTAGTATTACTGCTCGTTTTTTCTTTTGTGTTTTATTTTTTGTTGTTTTTTTTTATCTTTCCTTGCTTACTGGTTTTTGCATTCTAGGATTTTGCTGATCTGACTTTTGACTTGTTACTATTAATAGTTTTGCTTTATGGTTTTTGGATTTTGGTGCCATCTTTAATAAAACTTTCATCCATTACTGACCACACATGGCACTATAAAACTCAGTCATACAAAACCTCAGATCAGCTCTTTTCGAACTGTTATATTTATTTTATATTGATATATTGTATTAATGTACAATGTTGAAATAATATATATATATATACACTGATTAGACATAATATTATAACATCCTTAGCAGTGAAGTGAATAACACTATCTCTTCATCATGGCACCTGTTAGTGAGTGGGATATACTGTATTAGGCAGCAAGTGAACAATTTGTCCTCGAAGTTGATATGTTAAGAGCAGGAAAAATGGGCAAGCGTAAAGGATTCAAGTGAGTTTGACAAGGACCAAATTGTGATGGCAAGACGACTGGGTCAGAAACATCTTCAAAACTGCAGCGCCTATGAGGTGTTCCCGGTCTGCAGTTGTTCAAAGAAGGAACAGTGGTTAACTGCCGACAGAGTCATGTAGCTCGTCTGTTGGATCAGTATTGATATTGTCACATTTCTCACTTACATCACAAAGGGGCACAACATCAAACCTGTCATCAGTGAGGCCCAAAACACACAATCAGACTTCTAGATAAGCCAGAAAATTGATAAAAAGAAACACTCTAAAATTAAAGTATTGCAGTGTGTGCACAAATTAGCACATTGGGCACCATCTCATCATGATGTTAAAATGTGCTGAGAGATATTTTAATATTGCTGCTTCTTTATATTCTCAATCACAAACCTAGTAAAGAAAGGGAATGTCTAATTGTGTTTGTGTGTGTGTTTGTGTGTGTGTGTGTGTGTGTGTGTGTGTGTGTGTGTGTGTGTTATTCTCTCCATAATGTCTCATGTTTAGCAAAAAATTACAGCATCATTGTGTGATTAATGAGGCAGTGAGCCAGCAACCAACATCAGCCAGCCAAGCAGTCAGGATTCATTAAGTGTTACTACTACAAAAACCCACTCAGCCATATTATCCACCATCATTCTAACTTTGACGATTAACTTTCGATTACTCTGTTTGAGAAAGACATATTAGAATGTTAATTGACTTGTTCAATATGAAAAAAATACAGTGCAGCCATTCTTCAAAAAGGTAAATAGCTTTCAAGTTTTTTTTCAGCTCTTTTCATAGGTAAAGTGTCTCTTTACACCACTTAAATACTTGTTATTTATAAACACTTAAATACTTGTTATTTAAGTGGTTAAATATATTAATTTACTGATACTGTACTGTAACTGAGTATCTAGCCATTATGGGGAAGGTGTAGCTCAATGTTTTAGGTTGAACTTCTGATCATAAGGTCATGAGTTCAAATACCACTAAGCTGCCACTGCTGGGCCCTTGAGCAAGGCCCTTAACTTTTAACTGCTTAGTTGCTCTGAATAAGGGGGTCTGTCATATACTATAAATGTAAATGTATCTGCTTAATCATTAGCTAGATTTTGCACAGACTGTTTATAGTTCATTATTGAATTTTAGATTTTGAATATATTATTGTCTCTATTTTATATAAAAGTTGAAAGTCCTATTAAAATATATCTACCTTTACTAGAGTCCTAGCAACTAACAGAACAGCAGGTTCTAAGCTGAGTTTCAGATTAACTACACCATCTTCATATAACTTAGCTATGACACAATTTAAGCACTGATCCGATTTTACACTACCACAGCCTGTTGTAAATTCACAAATGGTGTTCCTCAAAATCTAGAACTAATAGAACAGTGTATAACTTTGGGCTGATTGCTAATATGTAATATCAGAAGCAGTCACCCACAAGGAATTTTAAATCATTTAACAACTAATTAAAATCCTGTTTAAACCTAACCGTACTTTTTCAGTGAAAACATTTTGAATGACAAAAAAAAGGAAAAGCTGCAGAAAAACGAACAAAAATAAACATTGAAAAAGTGTCACTACAGCTTCTGGGTTGAGAGAAACAAAACAAAAAAAAAAAAAAAAAAGGAAAGAAATTAAGAAAAGTCTATTAGGCTGTGCATTGGGAGATGGTCTTCCCCAGTAATGTTTCTCTTCCCCTGGCATGACTGTAGGCTACTGGAAAATAACCACGCTTTTAAACATATTTCCCTGAAATATCATTACACAAACATAAATGAACCCCACAAGACTATATGCAAATTATTGCATAGATAAATGTATATCGTTGGCCTAAACAAAATGCATAGACACTGATTGATGTAGTAAATAAAATGAAAGAAATCGCCTTTAAGTGGCAGTTAGTCCTCCAGCCATAAATGAACAACTCCAATAACAATACAATGTAGATGTATTGATACTGAAAATGTATAAGAAATGTGTTATTCTGCCAGTAAATTGTTGGTTGATGCTGTATTTCCACAGGAAGTTGGTGGTTGTTATCACAGAGGTACATTGGTATTGCAGTTACAGTCGTGTTTAATAGAATAAAATAACAATCTTAACTATAGCTCTCAGAGTAAAGATAGCAAAAGTTTACTTATGTGAATGGAGTATAGATTTTGCATTGACAGACTAAATCTGGTACAATGCTGCTGCTGAGCAGGTTCAAATACTGTTTTGTTGAGCATGTTGAAACATAGAATGTTTGGGGGCTATACTATTGCAAAAGGTGCGGTAGGCATGACCCCCATAGCAGATCTATAAAGGTGTTGCTGTTAATGAGGATGGTGGGACAGAAATGCATCTAGAGATGACACCATGGTCATTTAGCCAGGTTAGGCTAAATTTTGTGTAGATGGAGAAATGTGCTCCAGTAGGCTATTGTGCCGACACGAGGAGAGCCAATCAGATTCATGCCTGAACTAGTCTTTTGTTAGCTAGCTCCTAAACACCTAAACACAAGCACAGATTTGCATTTGTTGCACATTTTTAGAAACATTTCTTTATGTCGTGTTAAATGAAAAGTTCAATAGAGAAGACTTACAAATGTTAGACTAAAAGGCACACAGTGCAGTGCAGCCATACATACAACTGCTGCACTGAGTTAGCAGGCGAGTGAAGATTTGATGACATGGCAAGCCCAACATTACTGACAGTGGTATAACCATTAAAGTTAAAGCTTTAGAAAGACACATTTAAACTCAAAGCTCAGTTAATAAAATATATTTTTTTTACACTATTTAAGATCACATATTAATTATAAATACTGGTACATAAGTTGATCAGGATACATTAATGTTCTTTACACCAACACTGCTGTGATAATATTATTATTTTTATGATACTATTAATTTCATAACTAACTACTATTTAAGCCATCCAGACCAGGTATTAGGTCAAGTTTTTCATTGGTTAAGATTACATCAATTTCAAAACCTCAAAGTGAAATGCAGTAGCAGACACTAGAACCCTGACAATGCTGGAAACTAAAACCTGACACTGTAATCACTATTTTAAGAATGGCCTTTAAATGGTGTGTTGCATCTCTGATTTTAAATTTTACTGCTTTCCCTCTGTAGGAACACAGCTCAAGGCCAAGCGATATGAGATGACTTGATTATAATATGCCTGTGCTGACCCTTCTCTGGAATGGATAGCTAAAAGTCATATATCAGGTGAACCACACACGCACACACACACACACACACACACACACACACACACACACACACACAC
>JAAIIK010000003.1:8391807-8409344 GCA_014706435.1 Silurus glanis
CACACACACACACACACACACACACACACACACACACACACACACACGTTTGTACCTTCGCATATATGCCCACTGTCCTTCATATAACCCTTCTCCATTTCCCCTATCACTCTGGCAGCAGTGCCAGCTTCCACAGAAGGTGCTTCATTCCCGAGCCAAGTCTCAGTCAGGCTGCAGAAAGCTTCCTCTGGGTGGCACATTAAAACTCTCCACTACAGTCACAGGCCTGACTCATGACATGACATTGAGGCCTGGAGAGCATCATCCACAACCTTTACTTTTGTAGCTTTCCATTCCAAACCTTACAAAAATATGAGCCAACGGCACTCAATGAACTGTTCAAATCTGAACTTCAATTTCTCCAGGCATGGGGAGTACACACTGTGCATGTGTGCATCAATCCATAACGTTCTTATCCGAACCGTTTATATGATGATGTGCAGAAACCCACAATCTGACGTAGTTAACTCTCTCTCTTTCTTTCTCTCTATCTCTCTCTCTTTTCCGCATGCCATAATAACATAAACAAAATACTGAGTTTAGGAGCTCATGCTTTGTAGTGTTTAAATATGGTTAACAAATATTTTACACTAGAATAAATGTGTAAACTGGGAGATTACTAGATAGAGTATGGTTAACATTCCACACATTGAACACCAGAGCCACAAAAAAGCCATTTTGATGGCATTTCTATCTACCAAATACAAACCTTTTAAAAGTAATTTAATAACAAGGGTGAAAAATGAAACTGCTGCAAAAAAAAAAAAACTATAAAAATAAACAATTGGATGGTTACAGTGGCTAACAATAGAGTCGATCAATGATAAATAAAAATACTGAAAACACTCTCTGCACTCTGCGATGTAACTTATTTCAATACCAATTACATATCGTCTTACTACACAGCTCAGTTCAATGTCCTTGAGTTCATTGTCTACATGGAAATTTGACTTGCAGGAAGGTTTAAACAAAAATAGACACTCAAATAATGGCTACTGGAAAAAAATCACTAAAGGAAAAAAACTAAAAAAAAAAAAAATGACAATAAAATCTAAGCTGTGCTAACAAATATTTTCATTGCTAATGCAAAACAAAAAGTGTTTACTTCAGGTGATGGTTATTGCTTAGTTGTTAGAATTTTTTTTTTCACAATCGATTCACAACAGCTGCAAAGTTTACACTATGCTTTAAGTTTACACTAAGTTTACACACAAAAAAAAAGAATATCATTTCTTCTGTTTACAAACCGTCATATATTTAACCATTCAAATACATTTTAAAAGACATTTGCTGAAGTAAGAGAGACATCTGTCAGCACTTGAATTATCCAGGCCTCTGCTTTTAGATATGTTTGGATAACATTAGACATGCCACCTAAAAATACCTAAATATAAAAAAAAAAATGAATAAATTCATGAATGATTTTTCTTGCAAAGTGATCTGTCCTGATAGTTTCATTATTTTATGGCAAATGACAAAAATGTGTTTGGGTTTGTTTTTTTGGTTAAGGGACTTTATTTTTTTTTTTTTATCTTAAAATCCCATAGCTATGTGACTCATAAAACTGTTTTTCTGTCATCGTGCTCAGGTTGAATCGTGCTAAGTTTTAGTTTTTCTCAGGTTGTATCGTGGTCAAATGGAGCTGTTGCCATGTTGTGCTGTTGTCAGGTTGAGTCGTGGTCAGACTGACCCGGGACAATGGGACATGATGTGTTTATTGCTCTGATGTAGTTTCTGCAGCGAGGGTGCATCGAGCAAGTCAAACACACAATAAAGCATTATATTAGCTTTAGGATTGAGGTTATTTAGCTTATTCCGCCCACTTTTTTCACAGTTTAGTCATGCAGCCATATGTGTGTGAGGTGAATGTGAAAGGAGGCGGTAAGCGTGATATTGCAGTGTGTGGAGTATTAATGTAAGAGCGGAGGAATAATGTGTCAGTGAGATAGCTGTAATACAGCGTATTACACGTTTGTTTTCTTGAGGCAGGAATGCAAATACTACAAACACACAGATTTTGCACTCAAAAATATCATTAATGCTACATGGTCAGGGTTATTTTAGCTTTTTATAAAGCATATAATCATGTCCTCTATATAAAATTAAATATTGCTCACAACTTCTTACACTTTTCTAGACTGAGTTTACTTAAACACCTCTGAGAAAGCCACTACTCTAAAGTGTGACTGGAACACTGATTGCTGTATCCCAACACTGTCAGCCTCCACAAGCCTTTATTCCCTCCTCATCTTAACAACCCAACACATTCGTAATTTCCATTCCGTATTTGGGAGTCCTTGCCAATCCTGGCAGCGATAGATCTTTCTCAAGGATGACACTATGAATAAAAGCGAGGCCCTGAACTGAACGTTCCACTAAAACTTCACTCTGTAATTACTGCTTACTGATATTTATCACTCTGGATGTTTCTGAATAAAAAGTGCAGCTTCTGTGCAAGGAGGGCTACAGACTACACTGTGTGCTGCTTAAGCGATCCGGTGGTTAATTGGAATAAGAATGTAAAGAAAAAGTTGAAAAAAAAATGTTTGTGAGATGAAAGCGACAAAGATGTACATCGGGGGTAGTTGTGAAGATCGTAAATGAGTTGTTTATCTCATTAAGCATTATTTTATGGTTTTGCTTCAGGCACACTCAGCATCACAGGAGAAACCTTGGAAAAAAGCACAGGGTCACGCTGCACTGTTTTGATTATGACTGAGGCAGTTCAGTTCTCGGTACAGTGTTTTGTTTTATTTCAGATGCAAGCTGTGGATTAGCAGATTGAGAGGCATTAAAGTGTGTCAACACCACCGATGTTCCATCGTAATAAGAATGAAGCGCTTGGATTAATACTCTCTTCAATAAACAGAATTAGTTTTTTTATTTTGTCAATTTCATTTTAGACAAAAAATTCCTTTCTTCAAATTTTAAGCTAAATGTGTCAATGATTGATATCATAAAAAAAAAAAAATCATACTCAAATAATCAAAAAAAGGAAATAACTGTCTTTGCCCTTTGTACTGTAAAGGTCATCATCCGTACTGATACATTCATGTTCTACTTTTGTAGATTCTGGACTGCCAGAGTTTTCCTTCAGAACCAGTGAATTATTCCTTTGTGTTTGTTTTCTTGCTAAATACAATAACAAAGTTGTTATCCTGTGACCTTGACTCCATGTAGGGAGCCTATAAAAGGTCCTTGCTACGTCATGCCCATCCTTTGCCTATTCTTGGAAAACACATGACGAAGGTGTCCTGCTGGTCCTTCAGCCATACAACCACATTTAAATATCCTTTGTAGCCTTCTATTTTTGGATTACATGCAGATATGTGAATACCTAAAGATATAAAATGAACAGTAAAAGTTCGAATGCAAAGGACAAAATGAAACAGTATACACATCAGACCAGAGCATTCGTCTTTCATTTGTTTCTTTGTCATTAAACAATAGTTCATTCCTGTCCAATAATGTATCAAAACAAAGAGTAATGATGTCCAGAAATACGTGGACACCTGACCATCACACCTATATGTTTTTTTTTTTTGAGCATCCCATTCTGAATGTAGTCCTCTTTTGTTTCTGGAAAGGTTTTTCTCTAGATTTTTATATTTTAGCGAATGGGGATTTGTGTTGATTCAGTATTGGTGAGGTAATGGGCTGAGGTTGGTTGAGGAGACCCGGGGTTTTTTCAACATTTCAGTTCTTACCAAATATGTTCAGGTCAGGTCTTTATGCAGGAATTCGTTTACTCCAACATTTTACAAATCAGGTCTTTAAGGATCTCCTCTATGTTGTGGACTGACTACTGTGTCCATATTGTGCATTTACTATAACATAATTGTTAGCTTTCACTGCTTGTGTCACTTCACTTATCTGTTTGCTATACAAAATGCCAAGACCAGCAGTAATTTTTATTAAAAACGTTGATTTGTAATTGAAAAAAATGTAACTGATGAGCACAAATGAACAAAGTGGCCATAATGTGTCTGAAATATCAACTACACAGAGCAGGCATAACATTATCACATTATAACATTATGAGCGGTGAAGTAAATAACACTGATTATCTCTTCATCACAGCACCTGGTGGTGGGTGGGATTTATTAGGCAGCAAGTGAACATTTTGTCCTCAAATGTGATGTGTTTGAAGCAGGAAAAATGGATTTGAGCGAGTTTGGCCCGAATTGTGATGACTAGACGTCTGGGTCAGAAAATCTCCAAAACTGCAGCTCTTGTGGGATGTTCCTGGTCTGCAGTGGCCAGTATCTATCATAAATAGTCTAAGGAAGGAACAGTGGTGAACCAGCGACAGGGTCGTGGATCGCCAAGTCTCATTGATGCACGAAGTCTCATTGATTGCTAAAGAAGTTAATGCTGTTAATGCTGAATGGGTCAGGGCTGTTTTGGCCAACACATTTAGGCAGGTGGTCAAAATGTTATGGCTGATCGGTGTAACTGTTCGGTTTAACTGTTTGTATAACTTACCTGTGTTTGTTATATAAAATGTCAAGTTCAGCAGTAATTTCAATTGAAATCTTTGACTTGTAATTGAAACCATTAAAACAATGAGCAAAGATAACCAAATTGGTCATATTCTGTATGAAATATCAGCTACTCTATATCAGTTTCTTATTTATGGAAGTCTCATAAAACTGAAAGCAATATCACACTTGAAATTATGCTGTACTGCTGTATAATACTGAATATACTGATTGCCTGTGGCCTTGTGCCAATGGCCGAATCACAGCCTTTCTGAAAGTCAGTACAACAGCTCCCTTGCTGATGATATATTACTTTATTACTAGCCCTATTTATTGTAATTTTTGTGGTGCCAGTCACGATCAGGTATCCAAAATCACTTAACTAGACCATGTGAAGCTGCACGATAGCTAATGGAAAACACACAATTCTAGTGTTCTGAGATGTGTGCAGTGAAATTAAAGCTGATGCAGCTTTATGGCTTATAGGAAGAATATAGGAAGCTGGACAGATGGATTCCCTTTGCTCTTGTGTGGTGCGTCTGTTCTCAGTGTCTGTTTTCCTCATCAGTGATGCCTTGGCACACCTGCTCTGCCACCCTGCTTAAGAACAACAGAGAAACAACAGCAACACGCCAAGGCCTCAAGGCCCTGCTTTACCAGCTGTTTCCTACTGAGGTACGAAGATCTCCCAGACACAACATGACACCAAAATACACCATCTCTTTTTCACTCCCTCACCACTTACACATCCTCACACACACTTTCCAAGATTGATGAACCTAGAAAAGAACCACAGACAGTGACAAAGAGACCAAACTAAAAACCATTTACAGCTCACAGAACGGCATAGATAATGCAATATCTTAATGCTCCAATACTTAAAAATACAAAAACAAACCTAATGCAGTCTGTACATTGGTTTAAAATTAATTACAGTGACAACCCTGCACAGCTCTATTAGCAGGATTGCAGTATACAAAGCCAATAACTATATGAATAAAGATAACAGACCCATATTTATTTATGCGCTATGTCCCTTCTGCCTACACTGACATGGGAGAGCTGAGCTGTGATGCTGTGGTTGTAGAAACACAGGAGTGTGCGCGCGCGCGCGCGCGCGTGTGTGTGTGTGTGTGTGTGTGTGTGTGTGTGTGTGTGCGTGTGGTGTGTGTGTTGCTGCAGAATCATTAAAGGCCAGCTTCAGAGACACTGCTGGAGGCCTTCCGTCTCAGCTATATACATCTGGCTTAATGCAGGTATTGTGTATTGTATAATGTAGAAGGCTAACATGAACATGAAGTACATGTTGGACTTTCATGTCTGCATTGATAAAGCCAATGTGTAATATCAATCACGAATAAGAAAAAAGGCAGGCACAGCACTGTGCAAAATGTTCAACTAATATAATCCCACTTGAGTTTGAACTGATGAATCTTTAGCAAATCATATATTTTCTGATTTTACAGAACAGGTAAGAAACAAAAAGGATGCAAGAAGGAAAGCAGAAAGAAAGGAAAAAACGAGGAAGAAAAAGAGGGTAGAAGGTGGGAGGTATGCGATGAAGCTAAATTAAAAAGGAAGAGATCCTCCAGGGTGAGGAAAACTGAAAAAGGTGTTTACACAGCTCTCTGGTTGCTGATTGAACACAAGTTGTTTTTTTTTGCCAGGCTCTAGAGGTCAGAAACTTAACAGCTTTCAATAACTGCATAGAAAAGCTGTCAGAATGAATGTCACTGTTTTAATGCTATTAAAATATTCAAAGACTTATATAATTAAAGCAATAAAAAAAAAAACGAAAGAAAAAAATATTAAACCGTTTAAAATTCCACATTCTGCCATTCGAACTTTTATTTACAAAATGGTCACAGTCATATACAGTAAGAAGTGAGTTCTAAATTAGAACGCAAATTAGATGTCTAATTTCCAGGATACAAATAAAAGTTATATTACATTAGAGCTGCAACAACTAATCGATAAAATTGATAATAATCGATAATAAAATTCGGTGTCAACGATTGGGGTTATCAATTAGTTGGGCTGCTCAAGTTACGGGTTAGCGTGACGGCAAGATAACAGCCGCCTGCGAAAATGGCGGACAGTACAGGGTCAATCAGCAGCAGGAACAAGTGTGCGTCCCAAGTTTTTCAAAGCATGGGAGCATTTTATATTAAACGCAAAAAAGAAAACTGTACCTGGAAGTTATGCAAAGCGGAGCTTTTGTGGGATGGAAGTACCACAGTAATGCACAAGCATGTGAAAAGAAAACACACTGGTGGCACGGTAAGCAAAAACTGTATAATCCTCATCATGTAAAAATAGTATAGTTTAATGAAGTGCTATTGTGTAAACTGTTTGTTTGCTAACTTCAGCACAATTGCACTGGATCTGTTCTGTCGCTACTTGCGAGCATCAGGTTGTGCAATCAGCTGGTTCACGACATAGTGATGGATTCAAATAAACTGTGCGAACAATCACTAAATCTAAAGCAGCAAATAACAGCATTGTTCCATTCTCTTTTTATAGCATTTGTCTACTACAACAGTAACTTATCTGGTTTTAATTGTGATTAACTGTGGCTTTACTACGTTTTAATGCTAGTTTTTAATGTTTGTATATTCATTTATGCATATATAATTTAAGTTCTAAACAAAATGTAATTAATTATATATTTCCGATGCTTATATCTTCACGAATGAACAAAATGTCTGTGTATTTTTTAAACAAAAATTGTCAAAACAATGTTGAATTATATTTTATACTGATTTTCTAAGCATGGTTTTCAACTTGCGATTTGCAAAATACAATACAAATGTTGATATACACAAATTGCTTCACCTTGCATACTCAAATGCTGTTTATTTTTGTTTTTCTTTTACAGAAACAAACCCACCATAAGTGAATTTGTTAAAACTCAACAAGCAAGAATCGGGTTTTTTTACAGTTATAATGGCAAAACATCTAATTAAAATCTTTTGTAAGAAAAAAAAAAATCTGATTAATCGATTAATCAGGAAAAAATTAAGCGCCCGGTTAATCGATTAACCGTAAAAAAAATAAATGCCCATTAAACGATTATCAAAGTTATTGTTAGGTTAATGTTGACATGCGACCACAATGAGATCAGTCAGCTCCCTCATGAACGGACTGAGCATGCTACGCCCCCAGGCAAGCTACACACAGCCAACTCATTTTGGACCTTGCGATAGTAGCTCAAAAAACATTAAACATGCCCAATTTTTCTGCTTGCAACACATCAATGTCAAGAACTGACTGTTTATCTGCTTTCTAATATATCCAACCACTTGACAAGTGCCACTGTAACAAAATAATCAATGCTATCCACTTGAACTGTCAGTAATAGTAATGTTATGGCTGATCTGTGAAAGTGTATGAATTACTGTGGTACAAGAGGAATAACAGACCTGAGAATTGTGCCATTATAAGTTCATATAATAAGTACACATAAATAAGTAATTCCGCAAACCTCAATGTTCCTCCTCTTTAACCTTTGCAGCTATTCAAATTCTACAACAATTTAATCAGCCCTAATTCACACTAACAAGACCATACTGAAATAGTAGTGCCACTAAAAGATAGTATTAGAGCTGCCGGATGCAGGAGTATGAGGTGAGCTGATATCTATTAAAATATTCTTCCCTTGGGCACCTGTACTCCCTTAGAAGTGTCAGTGACATTTTAGCCTCAGCTTTTACAAAACGGGTCTAATGGCCTTTGAAACTCGGCAGGACCAAGGCCTTAACTGAGCGGCCGAGCCTTGTGCAAATGACAGAGGCTGAAATGATCTACAGGGAGTCTCAGTGGAAAGGTGAGAGTTTAAGTGGAGAATGCCGAGCTACAGGCTACTCACACAGACACTACAGTCTCTGACCTATTCGGTCTGATCTATCTCGCTCAGATAAACATACGCTAATAAGCTAAGCATGTATCAACAGACCCAGCTGCGAAATACAGGCTAGGATCATGGGATGGTCACAGAATTTTCTATGTAAATGACAGTGTCTAGACAGTGGTAGACAAATAATCAAAGAATATACATGAAACTCATAGGTGCACACATTATTTTATTCAATATTTTACAGTAAAATTGTGGCAAGGGTTGCAGGGTTTGGTACCTTTTTTTACTCATCAGAAGGTTTTAGTCAAATTGGAGGGTTTGCCAATATGTAAAATATTGCATCCTCCCCCAGACGGTGACATGAACAGTGACATTAAAGCGCACTATTAAAATATAATAAATTAAAGTGATTTGTTTCTTTGCAAACTGAAGAAATATCATTCCTGCCAGTATAATAAGGTAAGTGAAAAGTGCTGTTGTTTAATACGTGCTTGTCACATGCTCAAAACCATGAAATCAATTTCAGTAAAATATCACATGGGCACGTATCATTTCCTTCTAAGCTGCTTAATGCCAAACCTGAGCCGATGATTGTTGCAATAAAAAATTAATTACATTTTATATTTACAATTTTGCACTTTTCATGTTTATATATTTTCTCAATGTTATTTCACAATTATATATTGACATTTTTCCATCCAGAATATAAAATGGAAATTTGTAGCTTGTTTGTATATAAATATATTTTTAGCCCAGAGATGATTTAACATCATTTTGAGTTTTTTAAGCATTAATCTGTATAATCCTAGAATTCTAGAATCATAATTTTTACTAAAACTCACGTATTGGCATATTTTACTTTCTTTTATTGAGTTTTGCTGTCATTACTTCAAGCCAACAATCTCGAGTCTCACAGACAAATTACAGAGGAAGACCATGAGTCTCACATTTTATTGTAAAATAATTATAATGCTTAATTCTACTTCTATTTTTAAATGACTGCATTAAAAAAAACAACTCAATGTAATTGTTACATACATAAACACATGGTTCAATATTAGTTCTCCCTATTTCTACCATCACTAGATAATACAATAAATAAGATTAAGTGTGCAGTTGTTTAGTGTATACCACAACATTGTTGTATTTAATTAACCGTGAGCACTCATGACCCTGTCATTGGTTTCCCAGCTGTCCTTAGGTCCCATTTGGTAGGGACTAACCACTGCCAACTGGGAACACCACAGAAGACCTGCTGGTTTGGAGATGCTCCAAGCCTGTCACCTAGCCATCACAATTGTCAAAGTTGCTCAGGTCCTTACACTTGCCCACTTTTCCTGCTTCAAATAGGTCAACTTTAAGGTGACTGTTTACTTGCTTGCCCACACCTGTTAATGGTTTTAATGTTATGGCTGATCGGGGTAAGTGACATTCGAAATTATTATCATTAACATCATTAAAGTAGATAAGACGTACCACAGAATACAGCTCTACTATTAGTCCGCTTCATATCACACAAACCCATAGAAGAATATTTTTCCGGAGACAGCACACCCCATCATGTTTTATTTCTTATTTAGCACTAATAGACAGTGGTAGCAGCAAGCAGCACAGAAAGGGAAGGGCTTGTATGGAGAACAGGCAGTGGACTGGTTAAGTGGTAGGTAGCAAACAACAAAGTATATTTGTGTGCGAGTGAGAGCGTAGAGAGAGGGGAAGCTACAGGCTAAAACTATTCATCAAACAGACCAGAGGGGGTGATAAAGAGTGACAAAGGCAAGACAAAGAGGTGTGTGTTGGTGACATGAAGCAAAAGAGGGACCATCAGAGGCAAACACATGAGACACTTGAAGCTCTATAATTAACCTAGGCATCTGCCGAAATTGTCGTCTTACTTTTAGCTCCATGACAACAGAAGTTCGCCTAGCCAAAACACACAAAAAATTAGCTTACGAAAGCTTGTGGCTAAATTCTGCAGCTAAAAATCACTTGCTAAACATTTAGCTTTTTATTAACTGATCCAAAAGTCTATACTGTTCCAGTAACTATTCAGCACATTCTTTCGCCTATAATCTTAATAGATAATGTGGCATTGCATTAATGCCCTGGGTTTAGTTGGCGACAATGGGACATGTTGTCGAGTGTGACTCATCCAGTTAAAGTGCATTTGAATAAAAGCAGGTTTGTCGCTGGTACAGCTGGGAAATCTGTGTCTTCCATGCCAAAGAACACACAAATGAAGAGGACACATGAAAAAGGCAAACCAGTGTGTAGCTTGCAGTAAGACACAAGTGAAAAGCAATTAAGGGAGCAGCTGTGATTACGTTTGTGTTAAGCAGGTATTGAGTAATGGGTTCATTTTAGCTGGGTATAGGGAGAGCATCCTGCAGAGACTGGCTAAAATAGCATGTTAAATACAACATACTACATGACCACGTATACACTGTCCCTGATGAAAGTTTCACTATATATATATGTAGTAGGTTGAAAACCCTGAGCCTGCAAACACAACCCACAAACAATGCATTTAATTTACAGTTATTTACAGTATACAAAAAATAGAACTTGTATAGACAAAACTTCATAACAACTGCCTTAAATATAGAACAACTAACAAATGATGTCTCTTGTGGGTGTGACATTACTTCACATAACATGACCTCTCCCCTTGCTTAACATTTCATATTGTTTTAAACATAAGGCAATAATTTTTATGCTTTTTTATTTGGGTAACAACTAAAGTGGTGAGAGTAAAATTTTCCGGGGAGAACAGAAAACCCGGGCTGTATGACTAATCTGAGGATTTCTCTAGAGTCAATCGTTTTGCATTTGATGCTTAATTGCGTCATCCCTACTTTGCATAGAATTGATCAAATCTCCCAGTTCAGCTGTATCTTGTCGCTCTATCTCTGTGCATTCAAATTCTACCTACGTAAATATTTAGTATTCAAATGCATGTTCACATGAGCACCCCAGCATGTACTGTCTGTTCTGTATGGTTGCCTTTATGAATATGAAATTTAGGGCAAGCCACATTGTGTCATCAAGGCCAATAAATTTACTTAGCCTCTGCAGTAAAAGAGATTGTGGGCAAAGTGCAGGTATTAAATTTGTATAGCCCTATTTCCACCAGAATAAAACGATTAGTCTAAAAATGTTTAAAGGAATTGTTATTCAGTATCTTTAAAAAAATGGCAGTTTTTAATAATTATGATGTGGCAAAATGACTTTTATAAAGTATTTGTCCATATAAATCATCACTTTAGAGATCAAAGTCTGAGTGTTCTTATACCTTTAACTTTGCAGGCATGTTTTCTTCTACATAAAAGAAAAATAAACAACTTTATTTTTTTCAATTTGCACATTTTTTTTAATCTCTACACATTATTAACTTTAGTTAAATCTTGAACTTTTGAACTTTAATAGCTTTAACAAGTACAAATGGCTTCTTATTCACAGCATATGCTCAGCATATGCACAACCTAAAGGCAATATGTACTGTGTGTATATATATATATATATATATATATATATATATATATATATATATATACACATATGGTACACTCTATGCCCAATACAACAGCTGAGATCCAGATTGACTTTTTTACTTCCTACATGCATTATCACTTTTTGTAAACATACATTGAAAGGCCAACTGATATAAACTGACAAGCAAAAATGGCTTGATCTGCATCCACATTGTCTTGCTCACTGTAAACAAATAATTAAAAAGTGTATTATTTTCTACTTTTTGTGGAACCAAGAACAACTGCACCTGTATACAGTTCTCTTATGCACACTGTACTGTATAACATACAGTAGGTTTACTGGTGGCGCTATTTTGTGTTTTGTGTATTTTTCCTACACTTTCTTGTGTTGTCTGTTTGCATTGTCTTGTCTTGCACTGTTTGTGTGGCTCGGACAACTTAATTTAGTCCTTAGCTCTATAGGAACATATGAACATTGTCTCATTTCACTATGTACCGTGTCAGCTATATACTGTAGGGTTTAAATGACAATAAAAGCTTCTTGGCTTGACTTGATACAATACCTGCATGTAATAAAAATAATTTAGACTATTTATTTTCTTGATTAATGATTTTTTAGCCTAGAGGTAAATAGACTAAATTAAAATTGTCTAGTCAAAGTTACACAAAGAGAAAAATGAAAGAAACATAGGTTTGCTTTTTCCCCTAAGAACCTCCTTAAAATGGCCACCAGAGGAACATTTTACAGGTTCTGCCCCTTGATGCCTTTTATATGCCATTTATATATACATAATGATATTTAGACAATAATGGCTGTATCTTGAGTTATTTTCAGAAGACAGAAAATTTATACTGCTACAAAAGCTGCACATTGACTACTCTAAAATATATCCAAGTTTTATTTCTATAGTATTGTCCCTTGAGAAGAAATACTTAAATGGTTGCTGAAATGTAAGGTGTGTACTCAGTTTAGTTTAGTTAAGATACTGTTTATTAATTAATTAATTTATTTATTTAAATATTCAAATGTAAATAGTTTTCTGGTTCACAGCCCTATTATGCACAAATAACCTTAGAATTAAAAAATCCCAGCTGGTCCAGTTCACAAACACAAACTAGAAGGAAAGAGAGTCAAGAAGGTAGAGGGAGCCATTATTTTTTCATAGGGATGTAAAATGCAGCACCTTTAATCAGAATAAGGAGAAATGTGTAGCACCTAGGGGCTTTAGCACCTCCAAGCCTCTCATCTGTCTGTGAGTGTCTCTTTACACATCCCAGCTCAAATAATATTACACTCAGTAGCAGTTAAGGACACATGGCAGAAAACAAGCAAAACTGACAAGAAGCAAATGGTGAAACAGACATAAAAGTTAGGTTGACAGAGTGAGATGAATAATGAAAGATGGCTTGAAGATATTTTAGTATTTACACTTACAGTATGAACTATTTAGGTTAAAAAAATGTTTAAGATTTATTGAATACAGTAGAATATTATCATTTTATGTCCAGAATTTATCTCATTTTTTTATTAAAACCGTATGAAATAGCGTTGATATTACAGGGACTCGTTTAAAGTAGCCATACAACATTAATATATACAGTAGTAGTCTTTAGTGTTGCCAGTCTTTGTAACAAACTGCTTTTGGATTTACAGCTTGCCATTGAAAGCATTCAAACAGCTTTTGTGTGTCTATTTTTCCTTTAATATAGCAATAGACTGAGATGAAGATATACTGAGAGTTTTAAGGATTAAACATCTAAAAAAATGCACTGCAATACTCTATAATCAGCCATCTAGTACGGTCCTCTCAAAACCAAAATCTATTGCTAAGAACTGAAGAGAATATGATGATTAAAGCCGGTGCCGTAGGATACCTCCTCCCCCAGGAACCAGGTACTGAATCTGTTCCCTGAATAGTTGTCCTGGTGATGGTTATGTTTGTGCACATGGTGCAGTGTTTAATATCCTCCCCTGGTTCAGCCGCTCGACACACATCTAATTGGAGTCGGGTGACTCCAGCTGTTACCCTGCAGAGAACACTTTAACGCGATAACCATGTGTCTGGAGATACACGTCACGCAGGGTACTGTACGATGGGTTTCAAAGCATCGGTCACAAATGGGGTCAGAAGTCAACTGGAGTGCACTGTAAAAATAAACTTTTGTGGTTTTTTTTTGAGGGGGTGGGGAAATGTCTCTTAAAAAGGACAAATTAAAAAGGACACTGACAGGTGTGAGAAACTCATGCAACTTGGCATGTGTCGAAAAAAATACAACCGAAGCAAAAAAGAAAGCTTTGCTACTGTTGGATTGAGATCTGCTAAAACTACCTTTAAACTACTGAACCCTAAATCAGTATAAGCCAATCAGTTTAAAGAACAAACTATATAAAAGGCAGCCAAAATAAAAGCAAAGGTCAAATAGAAAAGTACTTCAAACTGATGTTTACATTCAGAAATAAATGATGCTAATTAGATTTAACACAGTGCTACACTAAACTTCTGTGAAAACACAAATTCTCAATGAGATTAATGGTATTCATTATCAATGCATTAATAAAGCGTCAATAAATTATTGATGTGCAATACAAGCCATTTCATAATATCAGCACGGCTCCTCGGTGTCTGGCGAAGCAAATAAAAAGATACCATCAATATTTGGCGGCTGTCCTAGGATCGCTAGAGCGCCACAAGTTGATGACAGAGTGAATAATGTCTGCTCAATTAATTATGCATCATGAAATATGCAGTTACATCAACACTGAATTTGGCAGTGTACATCCTTGATTTTCTGACACCACCATTACTATTTAGAGGTCTAGAGACTATATACTTCACAGTAAGCTTTATTTGGCTTTATATTGCTTTGATATGAGCACAAATCAACTTGTAATTTCACAATAAATGGATAGTTATAGCTGTTATACTCAGGCAGAATAGTATGTGCTATATATGCAAATAGTGAAATCCCCAAAAAGAATTGCTACCACAGTATTAATGTGCCCTTAAAGGAAATGGCATTACCATAGTGTTTGATGAGGCAATCCTCATTACACAGGTGAGGTTTCTAGTGTGTTACCCTTTTGGGTGGAATTAGTCATTGGGTAAAGCAATCTTGTCCTTGATCTTTCACTCATTATCAAATGCACTTCCTTTTTTATGAATGGCAACCATTCAGGATTGGCTGGTGAATCTTTAAAATCCACCATAAATCCATTATACACGTTTTTAAATAAAATGAGATGTGTGATTCATATTGTAATTTATATTCATTTAAACATAAGCACAGTGTTGTTGTTTTTTTAAGTGTGTCATTTCATATGAGTTTGATAAAGAAAAGAAAAAACAGAACAAAGATTTACTTATTATTAATCTCCACATTAGCCTTGGTGGTGAAGGCTTAATTTACACTTCCAATACAATATAAATTCTGTTGATATACTGGTAGATGAAATGCTAGTTGAAATCAGCAAATAGTTAATTGCCTTCTTAATGCTGTGCAATCTGGGTGCTGAATGTACCATAGGACCTAGGGGTCAAAATGGGAACTGCAGCAAGTGCTGAGAGCTATTGGGGCAAGAACCACCCTGCCCCAAATTTTTTTTCAAATTTTTAGAATGGACAGTATTACCAATTAAACAAAAAAATACTTTTGACCACCAAGATATTGTTTTATAACATATAATCAGAACTTTTTGCTAATTGCAAACATAGACAGTGTTACAATAATGTAACAAGAGTTACAGTACACTCACCTTCCACTTTAATAGCTTTGTCCTACAGGTCACACATTTTCTTCATTCTATACATTGATATGAACATCACCTAAATTCAGGTGTATCAGCATGATTTGTTTTGCATTGTGTTTCTGCCTCATGATTGGATGAAAGGATTGAAGGGATTATCCATATCCGTATATATTAGAAATGTGTGCACACCATGAAAAATATTACCAGGAGAAAAAAAATGCAAAAGGTAGCTACAAATTTTAGGTCGACTTGCATATGTGCTGTCTATTCTGTTGTGTAATCATCAATATTTGAATGACAGCTTTGTTCAAGTGGTTCCACTACCATTTACCATGGTTGGCAATTTTTCGGTGGAAAAATTGGTTGGAAAAATTTCAGCCTATACAAGTAGCATAAACTATTAAAATAATTATTTAAAAAATTAAAATATTGATGATTACAAAGTTACTCTAAAATGACACTAAATAATAGTATAGGTATAACATAAGTCGAATGTCAGAACTGTTGAAAATTCTAATACAGGTAGGCCTCTACTTACGACGGAGATAGAGACCGGAAAACCTGCCGTAGCTCGAAATGACGTAAGTCGATACAAGTAACTGCTAGGAGAACGCATAAGAACACTGAACACGTCTTAACTAGAGGAAGACACGCTAGCGACTTTGTGGGTCCACCAACGCATGCCTGCCAGACACCCTTTCTCCCCCACTGTTTGGAGAAAAACTGACTGACTGCACACGAGATTTTCTTGAATAAATTTTCATGTTCTTCGTTTTTTTTTCCGTTTTTTTTGTGTGACAGTCGATACGTCGTACGTCAGGGTCTGACTGTGCACTGGTTTTGTACAAGTGTTTAGGCAAGAGATTTTGCCAAAACCTTAAAAGTCAAACCTAGCAAAAAATAGGTCAAATAATAGATCTCACTGTTTATTTATAACACAAACAAATTTTTTAAACTGAATCACTTTAAAACTAATAAAACATTTAAAGTGTCCCTATAATTATTCTGAAAGAAAATACTGGGTGTGATTTTAGGATACAGTATAGAGCATGCAGCACACATTTTGGCTTTTTGTCAACGCAGAGACACAGACCCAGGATCAGTTTTCTAAATGAGTTTGAAGAAAAAATACACAGCACAGGGTCCAGGTCAGCAAAACAGATACAGGACATCACCCACACAAGTATTAATAAACCTATAAAATATGAAGCTTCTAAAATTCCCTGGCCTTGTACAGATGAAATCCACCCACTGAAAGTAATTTAAAAATAAATCAGTTTGTTAATAATCCTCAGAGTGACTATCTCAGAATACTATCAAGTGTTCTTGATAGTACAAGTCCATATCAGTGACAAGAACACAAGTCCTTCCAAGGAGAAAACTGAAAATGTGCTGACTGACTTCAAGATCTTAATTGTCTGTATATCTCCATCTAATATGGCATAACTGTAACATCAGTTCTAAACAGTACCGATCTGAACCGTGAGTAAATCCCAAATGAATTATTTTAACACAGTCTCAGAGTGTCGCTTTGACGTGGAAATGATATTAAAGGGAAAAACACACCATGGAAGAAAAAAAAACACACCATCAAAGGCGTTTTCCACACCTCACGTTTTTTTTTCTGGCACACAGCGAGAGAGAGGTGTTTATTGCAGGATTACTCACTCCAGTGCTGTTTATGCAGTGGGAAAGCTCAATCCTGTGATGTCACTCGTAACTCAAGACTCAAGAGATTTGTGGAGTCTCAGATTTGCTGCAATTTTTTGACAATAGAACTCTGATACATTTTTTCGTATTAAATGTTACCATGTTTTTTAACTTAACGCAAATAAAGAGTCGAACTGTAATGTAATGCTTCTACCAGACCGACCAAGCTGTATTGTCCTTGTAAATGTGCTTTATTATAAGAAAGAAAGAAAGAAAGAAAGAAAGAAAGAAAGAAAGAAAGAAAGAAAGAA
>JAAIIK010000003.1:8450022-8468248 GCA_014706435.1 Silurus glanis
ATAGATAGATAGATAGATAGATAGATAGATAGATAGATAGATAGATATAATAATAATAATAATAATAATAATAATAATAATAATAATAGGTTATTTAATTTAATTTTGCATAATATGTCTAATGTCTAATTTTTAAATAATTGTCAAATATTTGGTATCGGAGTCAGTAAACAGTCCACAGTTCACTGTAAATAGTCCACAGTGTTAAAATGACTTTCTTACCAAGACAGGGAGCATTATGGCAGCGCTGTGTTACTCTCTCTGCCCCAGGACAGTGAGTGCCATTGTTCCGAGGTGGAGGGTTTATACAAGCCCGAGTGCGGATCTGATTTCCTTGACCGCATGTTGCAGAACAGTCAGACCAGACAGACCACGGAGTCCAGCCTCCATCCACTAAAAACAAAATACTTTTTCTTTGCTTTCTTATTTACAAAATTAACAACAGGACCATTGGAATTATTTTGATTTTGACTAATATTCTTTGCAATAGATATTCATACCTGATTTAACCAGGTTACATCCTAAGGTAGATATTCTGTGCGCATACACTATATGAGCAAAACTACTGGAACAAATCAATTTTGCAGCCATAAGTGTTTTTTCCCCAAACTGTTGAAGGATATCATTAGATGGGGTTGCATGAAACTTTCCCTTCACTTGAACTAGAAGACCCAAAGCTGTTCCAGGATCAAAATTCTCCAGTGCACAAAATGAGCTCCATGAAGATATGGTTTACATAGTTTGGAGATAAAGATCTTGAGCGGCCTGCTGCAGAGTTCTGAACTTAACCCTACTGAAAACCTTTGGGTTGAATTGGAACACTGACTGCACACCAGGCACACTTGTATTTATTTATTTTCTTTCTTCTTCTTCTTCTCTTGGCCGCTCCCATTAGCGGTAACAGCAGCTCATTCATTTCCGTACTACTCTGTCCTCTACATCTGCCTCTTTCAAACCAACTACCTGCATGTCTTCCCTCAATACATCTATAAACCTCCTCCTTGGCCTTCCTCTTTTCCTCCTTCCTGGTGGCTCCATCCTCAGCATTCTCCTACCGATATACCCCATGTCCCTTATTTTTGCATGTCCAAACCATCTCAATCTATCCTTCCTGACCTTGTCTCCAAAATGTCCTACATGCACTGTCCCTCTAATAAACTCGTTTAAAATCCTATCCATCATCATCACTTCCAATGAAAATCTTAACATCTTCAGCTCTGCTACCTCCAGCTCCACCTCCTGTATTCTACTCAATGCCACTGTCTCTAATCCATACAACATCGCAGGTCTCACCACAGTCCTATAAACTTTCCCTTTCACTCTTGCAGATACTCTTCTATCACAAATCACTCCTGCCACTCTTCTCCACCCACTCCACCCTGCCTGCACTCTTTTCTTCCCTTCTCTAACACATTCTCCATTACTTTGCACTTTTTGATCCCAGGTACCTGAACTCCACCACCTTCTCCACCTCTTCTCCCTGCAACCGCACCACTCCACTGCCCTCTCTCTCATTCACACACATGTACTCTGTCTTACTCCTACTGACTTTCATTCCCCTTCTCTCCAGCACATACCTCCACCTCTCCAGGCTCTTCTCAACCTGCTCACTACTCTCACCACAAATCACAATATCATCCGCAAATATCATAGTCCATGGAGACTCCTGTCTGACCTCGTCCGTCAACCTGTTCTTCACCACTCCATCGACATTCTCAAAGCAAATATAAAAAAAAAAATATATGCTCTTCTTTGGCATGAAACCATACTGTTGCTCACAGATGGTCACTTCTTCTCTCAGCCTGGCTTCCACTTCTGTTTCCTATAACTTCATGGTGTGACTGATCAACTTTATACCCCTGTAATTACTGCAGTTCTGCACATCTCCCTTATTTTTAAAACCGGGAGCAGCACACCTTCTCCATTCCTCATGCATTTTCTCACCTTCCAAAATCTTGTTGAACAATCTTGTTAAAAACTCCACTGCCATCTCTCCTAAACATCTCCATGCTTCTACCGGTATGTCATCGGGTCCAAGGGACTTTCCTCTCCTCATCCTCCTAATCACTGTTCTCACTTCCTCCTTACTAACCCTATCCACTTTCTGCTTCAGCATCTCTACATCATCCAACCGTCTCTCTCTCTCTCTCTCTCTCTCTCTCTCTCTCTCTCTCTCATTTTCCTCATTCATCAGCTGCTCAAAATACTCCCTCCATCCTTTCAACACACTCTCCTCACTAGTCAACACATTTCCCTCTCCATCCTTTATTGCTCTAACTTGCAGCACATCCTTCCCAGCTCGGTCCCTCTGCCTGGCCAATCGCTACAAATTCTTTTCTCCTTCCTCTGTGTTCAACTTCTCATACAGCTCCACATATGCCTTTTCCTTAGCTTTTGCCACATCTCACATCCCTCTTCACATGCTGCCGCATCTCCTTGTACTCCTGAATACTTTTCTCATCTCTCTGTCTATCCCAATTTTGTTCTCCAACCTCTTTCTCCTTATACTTTCCTGCACTTCCTCATTCCACCACCACGTCTCTTTGTCTTCCTTTCTATTTCCAGATGTCACACCAAGTACCTTTCTAGCTGTCTCCCTTATCACTTCTGCAGTAGTTGCCCAATCATCCAGCACCTCTTCACCACCACCGAGCCCCTGTCTGAACTCTTCCCTGAATCCCACACTACTGCCCCAATCACCAATCTTTTATTCCTAGGTACACCTTATTCCACTTCATCTAACTCACTTCAGAATTGTTCCTTCTCCTCCATCTCACAGCCCACTTGTGGATCATAAACACTGAAGACATTTATTATCACCCCTTCAACTTCCAGCTTCACATTCATTGCTCTATCAGAAACTCTCTTCACCTCCACTACACTCTTACTGTACTCTTCTTTCAGGATCACCCCTACACCATTTCTCTTTCCATCCACACCATGATAGAACAGTTTAACCCCCCTCCAATGTTTCTGTCCTTATGTCCTTTCCACTTGGTCTCCTGAACACACAACATATCTACCTTTCTCCTTCCCATCATATCAGCTTCCTCTCTTACCATTAGTACCAACATTTATGAATATTTTCTGAATTAGTATTGTGTTGGCTGTAATGTAATTAAAAATGTTGTTATATTGTTTTTAAGATTGATTAATCTTAAAGGTTAATTTATTAATTGTTTTTAGAGCGTACACACCTCTGCAGTAAATATCCTGGCAATATTCTCCTTCTGGAATGCATGTGCTGAATACAAAAACATAAATACAAAAACAACTAGGATCATATAGCACATAACATAGTATCCATGTGTGTGAAATCTTTGCATGTGCATACGTCAAAAACTGTTTATTTACAGAGTTTTATATATATAAATAAATAAAATATGTTATAAATAAATAATATAAATCTACGCACATATTAATAACTCACCATTGTTTACATTCCCCTTCTAACCATGTGACACCAACAATCAGCGACTGATTGCCATGGAGACACAAGGGAGGGCAGGGACCTGGGTCACATGGCTTACGATGAACTTCCTCGAACTGACAGTCAGCATCAGGAGCATCGGCAATCAGTGACCTGAAACGGTAATGAATTTCTCAGCATTCATCCATCCAATTTTCAGTATGTGTCTTATTAACTTCCTGTCAATCACCACATTCATACACTATATTGCCAAATGTTTGTGGACACCTGGTCAAAAGTATGTGCTTTTTGATCATCGCAGTCCACATTTCCTAATTTGCTCTTATAATTCCATCTACTCTTCTGGGAAGATGTTTCAATAAATTTTGGAGTGTGGTTCTGGACATTTCTGCTCATTCAGACACAAGGATGTTAGTAAAGTCATGTACTGATGTAGGTGAGGAGGTCTGGGGTGCAGTCAATGTTCAATTCATCCCAAAGGTGTTCAATAGGGTTGAGGTCAGAGCTCTATAGCAGGAGATCTTTCACTCCAATCCATGCAAAGCATATCTTCATGGAAGTTCTTTGTGCACCGGGGCACTGTCATGCTGGAACAGGTTTGGGTCTTTTAGTTTAAGTGAAGGGAAAATCTAATTTTACTGCATCCAAAGACATCTTAAACAAATGTGTGCCTTCAGGTTTGCGATAACAGTTTGAAAAAAAGAATCACAAATGGCTGGGGAAATCAGGTGTCCAAATATTTTTGTCCTTAAAGTGTACCTACACAAGCTACAGCTTTCATTCATCATTCTCTGGTTACAACTTCATCAAACTCTCTCTCTTTAATACTTCACCTGAAGCGTGTTCTGTGTCCTGCCCCACAGCTAACACTGCAGGAGGCCCAGCTGGACCATGAGCTCCAGGAGCAGCTGGTCTTTCCTTTACAGGTGAAGTTGGTGCAGGAGAGCACTCCGTCTGCGCAGCTGCAGTTGTTGCAGTCAACTTGGTGCTGGCTGCCTGCAGCCCAACTGTGCCCGAGTGCATCTACGCAATCACACTGCCACAGCTTCACACACACTCCATCCTGCTGCAGCTCACCTACATACAGACATGAAAACTGATGACAATGCAAGTAACATCTAAAATGGAAAGACAATCATAGTAATCATATATATAAAGACAATAACTGTCAAGTACCTGTTTAAACTAAAATAATTTATAACAGTATTACAGTATAATGTTTTTTGTGTGCAAGTTTTTGTATCACTGCAATTATTCTGTGTTTTTTACACGTGGATTATTCCAGAGAACAATACACACACAATGGGATAAATATAAATAATCATGTGGTAAAGTTTTTTTTTTTTAAAGAGGTTTTGAGGTTTTATGTTTTAGGATGTTTTTACAGGTGTTAGAGCTTTAAAACAGTCAGGGTAATATTGTAAATTTTCTGATATGAAATTTTATCTATTAAGCTCCTACTGTAATAGATTCATAAAAAATTAATTTGGCATCAATACAATTTTTCTTCTTCGAGGTGAGCTATAATATTGAGGGGATATCAGAAGTGCAAATGAAATATGATACAATCACGTCATATTAATGCTAATATCAAATTCGTATATGCAAGTGTCAGATCATCTTATCCACGAGGGCATACCCTGAGGGCAGCGGCAGCCTGGCTGGCACACAGTATTGTCCTGGCACTGAATGTCTTGCTGTAGGTCGGAGCAACGCTGAGGGCACTTATTGGCACAGGGAACAAACTCCTGACCCTGTGGGCATCCGTGCGCATCTGGAATGTAAAAATTGAGTAAACAGCACGACATATTAGACTGAATATTGGTTATTGTATAATAGTATAAATACTTAAAACTGTCCTCCATACAGATCTGTAAGAAATGTTAAGTGGAAAAGTTCTGCCAACTGTTAAAACATTAAAGGCTAAAAATCTTAATGAGTGCATTGGCAAAGCATACCACATGGTTTGGTGTTGCAGGGTTTGACCTGGTTCTTCTCTCCAAGACATTTAAGTCCACCATTTTTGGGTGGAGGGCTGGAGCAGGAACGAGTGCGAATAGAGCGACCACCCCCACAAGATTTATCACAGTGTGACCACGGACTCCAGCGAGACCAGCTCCCATCCACTGAGAAGAAAAAAGACAAAAAAGGGCTGTAAGGCTTTTATTTTAAATAATATATATTATACTTTGTGCATGGTTCTTAATATAATTACAAAATACAATAATATTATAGACTTAAAATTAATGCAAATTCAGAATATACTACATCTAGTATATTTCTCTGTTCACACTGCGTCCTTACATTATATGACTCAAATCTGATGAATATTGCATATAAGTTTGAAGAGGAAAAGAAAAAAAAACCCAGTTACATATTTTGTTACAGAGAAAAATCATGTCCACGTTTTGCCAAAATTACCTTTGGAGTTAGAGATGGCTAATTATATTAAGTCTTTGTTGACTCCAATATAAAGTATTAACCAGCATAGATAACATTATTTTTTAGATAAAACTAGCAGATTCTGCCTTTTGCTTTAGTATTGGACTAAAGCACACACTCACAATTAAAAAATATGGTATAATATTAAGAAATACAAAGTCTGCATTGACTTATACAGTACGTAAATAGTTTAAACACTACAGGAGACAAAAATAAGCATCGTTAACTCAGTAATGAGTTGCCTGTCTCACCTCGGCAGGCGCGGATGTTGCAGAAACGGTTCTCCACATTGCCATCAATGATGCCTGAACACCAGGTTCCGTTAATCCCAGGAGCAATAAAGCTGCGGAAGCGCTGCTGCTGACCAACACCACAAGATCTTGAACACACGCTCCACTCCCCCCACTCTGTCCACGAGCAGTTCCTATGGGTACATGACTCATCCACACACACTCCACCATCTCTCAAACAACAACAAAGCCAGCTAAGTTCAACAGTGTTCTCATGCAGACAAGAGCTTACCTACAGGTTAGAATATCTGTTTACTGAGTCACTGAAGCTTGAAATGTCAAATAAATCTTTAAACACGTGCCAACTGATAAAACTGCATCTATATTCAAATGGAGATCGATCCATAAAGGTGGATTCAATAAAGGTGGCATTAACAATATTATAAACATTTAAAGCTAATTGCATTTATTGGCTGTGTTAAACGGCACTCCTAGTTGATCATTTGCGGAGCAGAGTGTAGGTAGTAACTACATGTTTACCAGGACACTGAGGGAGGTTGCAGACTTTTCGTTGTCTGTTTTGTCCTGTGCATGGTGCTTTGATACACTCTCTTTGACGAAACTTGACCGCAGGGTGGCCTGCTTCATTGCAGGATTTAGAACAGGAACTCCATGTTGTCCACTGGGAGAAACCCAAATCCTCATCTAAAGACAGACAGAGACAAAGAAAGAAAGAGATCTTAGAGAGACTTCTGTCTTTATATTTTTGGCTTGGCTAATGTTAAATAGTACACAGTTTTTATTTGATACAGTTATTCATTTGACCCCAGGTGTGTGGAGTGGGTGTATATGCACTAGTCTCCGGATTCTGCATCTCCCTGACCAGGAAGTGGTTACTGACAATGAATAAATTATTATTTTTTTTATACTATAAACTTTGTAACTGTGTGATTACCTGATATAGGAGATTCAATTGTAGGAAGAACTGCAAATAGATTGATTATAAATTAGGCACTTGTGATGATGAGAAATAGTTCAGCAATTAGAAAGCATCTTGCACAGCATAATTACTAGAATAGAAAGAAACATATGAGCTGGGAAATCAGTTATCAAAGAGAGGAAGGCTCACCTGAGCAATCTGGGGTCTGGCAATATGCTGTCTCCAGCAGGTCTCCCACACATTCTTTACCACCATAAGCAGGGCTTGGATTCGTGCAGCTTCTACTGCGTACTTTCTGCCCCAGACCACCACAGCTGAGTGAACAGGGACCCCAGGGACCCCAAGGACTCAGACCACCATCACGAGGACAGGGCACTAGTGAACAGTTCCAAAAGCCGTGCTCACACAGGCTGAGGAGGAAATCCATAAAGATGAAAGTTATACTGACTAAATAGGCTCAGTTTTTGTGTAAGAAAAAAGACTTTCAGTTATAAGAGATTTTGTGATTTCTACATGTGCATGTACAATCAGCCACACTAGCTTTGCAGGTTCATACAAAATGGCACCTAAAATTATTCTCAGGCAAGGCAGTTCTTACCAGGAACTACATTCATGCATCAGCTCTTCTCCAGACCTGAGCTCTGTTCCCATGGTAATGTTGTAAAGATCTGGGGTTAACTCTGGGGTCAAAGATACTCTTTGAAGTGAGGTCAAGAGCTTGTTGTCCACTTGGCATGGACATTCCTAAACAAGAGACATTGTCAAACACCATTCAGCCAAATCATCAAACAATTGTGCACATAACTTTGAAGCAATGCATAATTTCGATAAATGATACTCTGATAAACAATTGCTAATTTATATTGTGTTTATACACACAATATATGGTAAAATAGTCCTTATACTACTTTTTTCAGTGCATTAACTAAAGCATCTTCACAATGATTCCACAAATCTAAGTGCATTATGTTACTACTACTACATCTATTATATCAGTTATGGCTAGTTATGTGACCTGCATGCAGGCTCCATGGTGCTGGTAGGTGTTGGGTGGACAGTGACATCCCTCTTCACATCCCTCTGAGTAACAGCCTTCAAGCCCACTGAGCTGAGCACAGTTGAACGGACAGCCCTCGCCTCTTTCACACTCCCGGTACAGACGACCCGGAGGGCAGCCCACCTCTGATACACACACACAAGATAACTAGTTGACTAGTGCTAGTGGTACATTCTTTATGTGTGCACAGTCTGATGTAAAATAATAATAGCAGTACACATAATAATACGTTTTTAATGGTGTAGTGAACAGTTCAGGGAAATGCTAGAAACAGTGATACAGTTTTATTTTAAGGCAAACGCATAATAATGACTGAAATGTTTGATTATTTTGTATTTAATTTGATTATAACTTGATTCATTTGGTTATCTGCCACACCTACTGCAGCCCATCAAGGGCCTGATGACAAACTCATAACAAAATCAAACCAAATTTCCTGTCAAATAACTTGTTAAGACCATTCAAAGATTACTATTTTTTTTACATTTCGGGCTTGACCCATTTTCTTTTTCTTACGAGTATACACTGCACATAAGCAACATTTGTCCTTTGATTAGACCTTGGCCCAGTACTACGTATGAATCTCATTTTCTTTGCAAGTTCCTATTTTTCTCAGAGCTAGACCCTGAGAATTAGCAGCATATTTCACAGCAGGCCTTTGGAAATAGCTCATCTGAATTTCTGACAGAATGGGAAAAGACACAGAGCTCTAAAATGGAGACATTTCTCTTTTAAATGAGAATGTTGGTGCTGGGGGTTTCAGCAGGACAACCTGGAAGGCCTTCACAATAGGCTGGATGATTAGGCAAATCACGGAGCCAGACACTGCTGCTCTTGAGGGAGAGTTAATCACAAATTCAAACATACCTCTGCCACAGTATGTGGGAGCGGACGGATATAACTACCTAATTACAGAACCCCATAAGACACAAATGGCTGATTTTCAGGGACTTGAGCTTTAAAGCATGTCTGTTTGCCACAGAAAAAAATGTGTTCTCAGAGAGCAACCCTTTAACAGTAAAAAATGTACTCTGCATACTCTAGTCTACATTCATTTTGACCAACAATCTATATGTTCAAATCATTGATGACGTACTGTATACTATAATATTCTGGCTATTTATTAGAGCCATTATGCTATTTATTTTACAATTTCTGCTCGTTTTTGTGTTTAGTTATAAACGTTTGTATTACGTGAATTCAATTCAATCTAATCACCAGTCAGAGAGGCATTAAGAATTATAGAAACTCAATAATAAATGTAATAATGTATAGTGATTATCCTGAGTTGTAATTTCCACCATTAAGAAAAAAAAAAGCAGAACCATTGGTCCTGAGTCATTAACCTCATTCTGAGTGGGAGCATCTTTATTTAAAGTGTTAATTAAAGTTTTGAGAAATTTTGTACTTTAACCTTGCTATTCTGTAGAACTTGTATTTCTTTAGCCTTCAGAAAAGAGGTTCAGGCAAGAACAACATTTAGGAAAATGTGGATGTGTTTTGCTTTTGTTGATGCTTTATCAATAAAGTCCTCATCCTCTAAGACGCTTTCATTCATTCTAAGTTTCCATAATGTCCACAAAACTCCATTTAGCCATTCGTGCCTCAAGGTTAAGTTATAGTGTATAGTAGATACAGTAACTTTACGACATCTCTGGATCCCTGCAGTAGTGCATTTACTCAAAATACTGCGAATACTGTAAAATAAGTTTCCTTACATCAGCTCTTCAAGAGGTATATATACTTCAAGGCTCTTCTCTGTTCTAGCACCGAGGTGGTGGAATGAACTTCCCCTAGAAGTCCGTACAGCGGAGTCCCTGGCTATTTTCAAGCGACGGTTGAAGACCTACCTCTTCCTGAAATATTTAAATTAGCACTTTCCAGGTTTGCTTTGTAGAACTCGAGTTATATTTATATTAGGTTTGTAATCTTGCGTACCAGTGTAGATTTATTCATTGCTAGAGACTCAAAGCACTTTTGTACGTCGCTCTGGATAAGGGCGTCTGCCAAATGCCGCAAATGTAAATGTAAATGTAAGATATAAAACTCAAGGCATAAACACACAAGTATTTAATAACGTACAAAAAGTACAGTCCAAATTCTCATGTTCATAAAATATGTAGCCATTGAATTTACATTTTTTTTACAAATGCCAACAATCTACCACAAACTCTTCTTGCGTACGACCTGGTGATTCAGGCTACATAGTTTTTATTTTTTTTTAATTCAGGTCAGCCAATAACTTTACATTAGTGATATCTATGACTTTAAATGATACTTTCTTATATTCATCATCCTTCTATTTAATGCATAGATCTTGTGTAGAAATGTAGTGTGTAACTCACCCAGACACACTTGCGTGTTGCAGGTCTTGCTCTGGCGTGTCATGCCTGTGCATGGAGGAGTGCGGCAGGAACGAGTACGCTTCTGTTCTCCTCCTCCACAAGTAACAGAACACATGGACCATGCCGACCAGTCGTACCACATCCCAGAATCTGAGATTATATATAATCATATAAAAAAATTGCAATTTAAATATTTGAATGATAAATATTTATTATGGTTGCTTATTTTTTGGTATTTGGTGAATATGTTAGGTATGGTATAATTAAGTGAATAATTTAAATATTATATGCAAGGATTAAAGGTTCTTTATCATATTATATGGAATCTGATTTTATCTTTAATCCATCTTAATATATCACAGTGTGATGTTTATAGAACTAATCATAACCTGGAATCAGGTAATTGTATTATCAGTACACATGTTCATATTATACCACAGTAATACTAAAAGCTAGACTCTGTTCAAAAGATGCTGTTTAATAGTGTATAACAGCAGCTCTGACAAAAAAAAAAGAAGGCTATAAAGCAAACCACAGGTTCACTAGATACAATAATGTGCTTATTCACATACATTATAGTTTCTATAGCAACTTATATAGGGTCTTGTTTGGCAGACTCTCTACATAAATGTATTCTTATGTGTATAAACATGCATATCTTGAAGAGGTGAGGATTTCTGTGCTTATTTTGCATTTTTGGATGGAGCCTCCGGTTCCATCATGTTGTAACAGTCAGAATGTTTATGGGACACTTTAAAATATAGAATAAGAGGCTATTGGGGAGCATATGTTGATGGTTGTTGTAATGTAAGGAATAACAAGTATGAATTTTTTTCAAGCATAATTCACAACACAGAAACTATAAAAGAACATAAATGTATGATAAATGACAATATGTATGTGCTGGAATAAATAAAACTAAACACTTGAAGATATGCAGTTTGGAACACCATCGTTGATTAATTCCCCTCCATCATGCATTGTTTCTGTACTTCCTGATTACTGGTGCACCTCATAATATTGATTAAATTGAATGAATCAAACAAATTTAACTCTAAAAACTCCAAATCACTGAAATGCCTGTAATAATGACCAGTGCAAGCTTACACACCTGTGCAGGCATGACTGTTACACTCCTTCTGCTGCTCACCATCACCACTGCACTCTCTCCCACCTCCCTGAGGAGACGGGTTATTACACTGACGAGTCCGCAGCTTCACCCCACTTCCACATGGGGCTGAACATTCAGACCATAGCCCCCATTGGCTCCACCCACCATCAACAATACAACCAGGAAGTGAATCACAGTGCAGGACACCAGCTTCACACGTGCTAGATAAAAAACAAACAATAAATGAATAAGAATATAACAATGATGCATCAAGCTTTTGGATATAAAAAAAACTTATTTAGACAATAAAGACTATATATTCGTTTCTATTAAATTCCAGGAGAATAAGGGGTACCAGTTGTTGCAGTCTGTGATGATGCTCTCTCCCGAGTTTGCATACTGCCAGTCTGCCCTGCCTGGCCACTCCCATGCGGTGTTTGTGATATTAAAATGTACTGAAAAATGTTAATAGATTAGTTTAATAAATAATAGAAAGTTCTTATGCATTTATAAAGAAGAGTTATAGTGCAGCATTTCAGTGGTATTTCAATTATTTTAATTCAGTTCAATTCAATTCAGTTTTATTTGTGCAGCGCTTTGAACTATGGACATTGTTTCAAAGAAGCTTTACAGAGATAAAGAAGTTAGAAAGTTAAAATGTATAAGTTGAATGCTTATAAGTTTATCTCTAATGAGAAAGCCAGTGGCGACTGTGGCAAGAAAAAACTCCCGTACGTACAGTTTTAGGAAGAAATTTTAAGTGGAATCAGATGCAAAAGGAAACCTATCCTCATCTGGGTGCCAACATTTATTAAGTTCTTTGGTTGTTGAGGTGTAGTACAATTGATTATTCTTTAGCTGTGTCTGAAGTCTCTTTGCTATATTTTACAAATGATGTAGGACCTTGAAACCGACTCAAATGACACAGTTTGCAGTATTACAGCCACCACCACCAAATGTTGACAAACTAATACATTAAGTTGTCTGGTTCACTATTTATTCTGAGAAGATCATTTCAAATAATAAATATGCATAGTGGGACGTATGCACTACAGCATAGTGTGGCACATAGTTCAACAAATTCAAGCACAGTAATTTTTTCCTGAGCTGCTGTCAAAATCATACAAAATACTTTTATAATATTTAACACACAATATCTTATAATGTCACCCTCGAATGCTTTTCTCACCAGTAGTGCTGTTGTGGAATTTACACCGGCACTCATCTCTGTCCACACACACGCCATCCTGCAAAACCATGTCACCTGGGCAACCACAGGTCAGACTGCACCCTGGTGTGTCTATACACTCAGTGTCACTATGAAGATCTTCACATGAGCGAGGGCACGGTTTCCCACAAGGCCACTCCTCCTGTTTACCTCCGCAGTCTGAGTTCAGACAAGGAGAAGGACGGGAATAATGAAACCAAGCTTCAATAGCGATGGCATTTGAATCATAGTTAAGACTACGTTAACTACTATAAATTGCATTCAGTTATAAAAAAATGAATGATTTTTTGCATATATATATATATATATATATATATATATATATATATATATATATATATATATATATATATCAATTCTTATACAGTACAAATAACAAAAGTACTTATTTAAGCAATACTGATAGCTTGGTGCTGAATTTAGTGGTGCCAAATTGCAGGTTTATAATTAGTACACTGTAAAAAAAAAAAAAAATCATCTCGATAGTAAAAACTCATTTACAGGAAATTGTATGGCACACTCATTTGAACCTAAAAAAAACCCTAAAAAAAAGTTTTGGTATTTAACAAAGAAAAATATCCCTATGTTTTCTTGAAAAAAAAAAAGTCTTAAGTGTCACTGCTTTGCAACAGCCACAGGTATGCAAGCTTACTAAAGTATATGCAATCATGTTTTTATGGGAATAAATGTTGTAATGAAATAGCGTTAATAGAAGATAAATATTTTTTCTACAACATTAAAACCATATGATATGATACATAAACATAACTGCATTAACATTTAAATGACATGACATCAATAGTTTCCCAAACTGCAGTGAATATTTGGTATATACCCTTTTTTTTTTTTATATGTATCTGTTAAATAACATACTTAAATATAAAGTGTACAAAAAGTGCATCATATATTAGTTTAGACTTTTCAATTTTGTTTAAAAGAGCCCACACGGTTCAGACCGTCCTATCGTTTCAGTCTTTTTCCATTTAACATTTGCCCCAAGGTTCTAACCCTAACCCTAACCCTGATGTATGCAGGACACTGAATACAAGGAAAACTGACCTGAGCAGACGGTTTCGTTGTCATGGCAACCACGACTTTGTATGGACTCGCCGTGGCATGGCAGACCTCCAAACCTAGCGGGAGGGCTGTTACATTCTCGTTTCCGGACAGACACACCCGCACAGGCATCACACTCTGACCATTTACTCCAGAATCCCCATGAACCATTGACTAGTGAGGAGAAAGACAAACGAAAGCAGTAATGACCTTTCACTTACACTACATAGCCAGGAAACCACACCTAACAAAACAGTGTTAATGTTTCTACAAAAAAAAAAACTGCACCTTACATAAGAACCATGGTTAGAGTTAATTAAAGCATATGTAGTTAAAGGTGAAAAGAGAATTATACTGTGAAACTACATATTTTTTTCCTAAAAAACTAAGGTAATCTTACAATTACTACACACTTACTACACAATATTAATGGAGCAATTTATATACTAGCCTGCTATGAGGTGTCTAATTTTGATCCCCTGAATTTTTCAGAATTAAAGGCAAATGTTAGTGCAGACAAAAATGGTCTTTTTATCTGTGCATTAAGTATAAATCAGATGATTATTGTGGATCCTGTTCTGTGATGTAATTTTATTGATAAGGACAACATCTCACCCATTTGTTACTTTTTATATACAAAATGTCCTGTGTCATCAGTGTACGCAGTAGATGTGTGTGTCACCTGGACAAAAGGTGATTGAAGGACAGGGTTGTTTTTCTATCTGTACTCCAAGGCCCTGGTGTTCCTCTTGTTGGCCTGGACACTCTGCCCCTCCTGCCACAAGGACAGGACAAGCACAGCTCCTGTAGCGAGAGACCCACTCAGCACCACACGTCTTAGAGCATGGTGTCCAGCTTGACCACTCACACCAGCCTCCATCAACTGACAACAGAAAAATTGATGAATAGTTTTTTATGTTGGTTTCTACCAAAGCTGAAATGTAAAGTTACTTCTAATAGTAAGCCAGTGTGACTGGAATCAAAATTATACATAAAAATTATACAAACTGTCCTATTTTTGTCAAATTTTGTGTCAAACCTGGACAGGGGTTGTTGCTACAATTGAGCTGTCCTCCAACACAGGTACTGTAGGCAAAAAAAAAAGCAGAACAAACTGATTTGACAGTAGGATACATTTTTATTTTTTTATTGCATTTATCACTGATTCCACATAAGTATCATTCTGTAGTTCTGTTCTTACCAGTTATTGCAACCGTCATGTGTGAGAACTGTCTCTCCAGGCTCAACACGCTGCCCGCTGGACAGGTCCAGGCAGGGACACTGCTCTCTCTCTACGCAGGCTGTACCGTTAACATTCAACACTTTGTCATCAATGCAGTAACAGCCAGGCTCACAACGCCACTCACAGTGCTGTGTGGAAACCATTATCATCACCATCAACCTCATCATCAACATCAACTTGATCATAATCCTCAGCAGTCTATAAATGCCTATAAAATCTTGATTAGAGCTAAGCATTCATTCAATTCTGAAAAAAGAATACACTTTTTTTCAATACCATATCAATGATGCCCTTTAAAATGCCAAGTATGCATTTTTTCATATCTCAAACAGAAATGAAAGCAAATTACAAGATCTTAAAATATTTTATAGATGTGTACACCTTCTGTATTATTTAAGACACCAAATTTAATTAAAAGAATATCTGTGATATTTATAATAAAGCCAATTTAAACCCAACATACTATATTAGACGAGTTCATGCTATTAAACTTCTCGTAATGGTACTTATTAAGTAGATATTTTTAAAGTGAGATAAAAAAGACTTTAGCATTTAATTTGCACAGGCTGTGTGTTGTTTAGAGTAGCTAAGTGGTTAAGACACTGAATGTCACGAGTTCAAATTACCAGCACCACCAAGATGCCACTGCTGGGCCCTTAAACAAGGACCTTATACACAAGCTCAGTTGTATAAATTAGATAAATGTAAGTCACTCTGGATAAGGGTGCCTGCCGAATTCCATAAATGCTGTACGTAACGTCTTTTGCATGTATAATAAATGTATTGCTTAGCATAATATTCTGCAAAATACTGAATAGAAGTTAAATACTGTAAATGGCTAAAACACGTAAAGAATAAAGTTAATCACTTCTGCCCAATTTCTATAGCAGACTACTGTAAGATCTACGGACCAAGATCTGTCTACTAACATTGCCGTTTAACAATCTACCCAAGATTTGCAAAAATGAAGCAAAAAAATCATTAAAAATATATCAAATTATTATAAAATTCTAATTCAGACAGGTGCTGCTTTGCATTTAAGAAGCAATGCTGAGACAAGAGACCAAAGCCTGTACTCACAGTCAGTTCATCACAGGTTCGGGGACATGAGGGTCCACAGCTACTGAACACAGTGCCTGATATGTCTGAGCACTGAGGCACTGTGAACACAACACACTGTTAACATCTGCTGTAACACAGAAACATGCACAGACAAACACCATTTTTAAAAAGAAAGAAAAAAAACACTTGCCCACCAGAGTGGAAGTCATGAATAGTACCTGGACAGTGCTCTATGTTACAGGCCACAAGTTCAGTTTTTAGGCCCTCACAGAAATCTCCTTCTCCCTCAGTGACTGGGCTGTCACATTTACGGTGACGACTGCGCACACCCCCTCCACATGACTTGCTACACTCTGTCCAGGATGTCCACTCGCTCCATCCTCCACTACCTTTTAGCAAGACCAGTGACATATCAAATTAAATGTCTTTATCTACTCTTGAGAACAGCTTGTGTAATTTCACACTTGGTGAATCACTCACGGCTGCATGCTTTCTGGACACATGCTTGATCCTGGCGGTCTGGGCCCAGGCACGGCATTCCAGCACCGGCACGCTCAGGATTGGAACAAAAACGATAGCGTGACTGCAGGCCGGCACCACAAGACACAGAACACACACTCCAAGGAGTCCAGGCTGACCAGCCACCATCCACTGCAGGAAATTACACACTCAGTTATATACAAATAATTACCTAAAATTTTTAGGAGGTAGAATCCCATGTAAATCTTGAAATCTTACCATTGCACTCTACTTGGGTGCAGTTTATCAGTTTTCCTGATTCACAAGTGCTGTAAAATAAGATAATTACAGAAAGATGTTTTTTTTTTTTTTATAAATCAAATTCAAAATGTTTTGGGAACATATAAACATATAAAACCTAAAGTAAATGGGAAATAAAAAATAAAAAATCTCTTTTTTCTTCTTCTTCTTTCTGCTTCTCCCATTAGGGGTCGCCACAGCGGATCATCCATCTCCACTCTACTCTGTCCTCTACATCTGCCTTTTTTAAACCAACCACCTGCATGTCTTTCCTTAATACATCCATAAACCTGCTCCTTGACCTTCCTCTTTTTCTTCCTCCTGGTGGCTCCATCCTCAGCATTCTCCTACTGATATACCCCATGTCCCTCCTCTTCACATGTCCAAACCATCTCAATCTCACCTCCCTCACCTTGTCTCCAAAACGTCCCACATGCGCAGGCCCACTAATAAACTTTTTTCTAATCCTGTCCATCCTCGTCACTCTCAACGAAAACCTCAACATCTTCAGCTCTGCTACCTCCAGCTCCACCTCCTGTCTTCTACTCAATGCCACTGTCTCTAATCCATAAAACATCGCAGGTCTCACCACAGTCCTATAAACTTTCCCTTTCACTCTTGCAGATACTCTTCTATCACAAATCACCCCTGCTATCACTTTTCTCCACCCACTCCACCCTGCTTAAATTCACTTCTCGCCCAGCTCGAACAGCTCGCCCAAGAAACGACTTTTACATTAACTTCAACACTGTCACAGCCTCTCTTTTCTCCATCACTTATAAATGAGGTCCAAAATTCCTCCACCTAAGGCACCATATCTCCCACTTCACCCATATGCATCATCCCATATACTATACATGTACAAATGAGAAAATCTTGGCTATGGCTTGACCTCTAAGATTTAATTCAATAGAAATGAATTGCAATGAAACCACTAGGCAAGAATCATCATTACCAGTTGTTGCAGTCTTTAGTGACCACAGCTCCAGGTTCCTGCTGTTCACCATCGACATCACAGCGACACAGTGGCAAAGACACACACCTCCCATCCTGAAGCACACACAACACTAATAAGCAAGGAGACATATACGAAGCAGTATTTCTGATATCCAAAGCAGCATTTACACACCTGTAGAGCAGAACCCTGTGGGCACTGACATCCTGGTGAACAGGTAGAGTTCACTTCAGTCTCTATCCCCAGATCAGAGCAGAGTAGCTCCTTTCTCACACATGCTGTCCATTCCTGACCACCAGCACAGCCACTGCCATCACCTACCACACACACACACACACACACACACACACACACACACACACACACAC
>JAAIIK010000003.1:8468258-8484345 GCA_014706435.1 Silurus glanis
CACACACACACACACACACACACACACACACACACACACACACACACACACACACACAAAGAGCAGGCAAAGAGATATAGTTTAAAATTTTTTTTTATGACAGGACAGCCAACTTCTAAGTACCACCATGCACACATATTATGCATATATACTCACTGCAAGGGTGCATGTTGCAGGCGCTAAACTGCTGTGGTGTGCCGTGAGACCTGATTGGACCTCGTGTTCTGTTCCTGTATCCACCACCACAGGGCACCGAGCACTCAGACCATGCACTCCATGGACCCTTTGCACCTGGAAAAACATACAAACACCAAAAAACAAGCATGCACTTATCACAAATCAGAAAATCTGTTAAAAGGGAGCATCTATATTAACAGATCAAGTGCACAGAACAAGAACAAGTGCATTAAATCAAACCTCACAGCTGGAGATATTGTCCAGGCTGTTTTTGAAAACACATTTTGACCAATAAATTTAATATGATGTGTGTTTGATAGCTTAGAACTTTGAAGCTCATAAAGACCTACCACTACAAGGATAGATGCTACAGGTGTCTATCTCAGCACGGTCACCAACACAAGGAAGGCCACCAAATTCTGGTAGAGGATTGGTGCCTGAACGGTACCTCCTCCTGATTCCAACGTCACATGTTCTGCTGCAGGCACTCCAGGAGGTCCATTCACTCCAACCACAATCAACTGGATAGAAATATGCATGTAGGAATGAGTGAAAGCCTTTAACATTACAAGATCTATAGATTTGTGTAAAGCGATTAAAGAAAATCTTGAACAGAAAATCCATCTCACCAGGACAGGGAGCTGTTTCACACTGCATCTCTCCATTAATGCAAGTGCTGTTAACACACGATCACAAAAACATAAAAGCAGATGCATTGTGCAATTTCAATGCAGCAAAATGTAAAAAAACTAATATCCATCAAAGATTTGAGCAGGACTGAAGAAAAAGTGAAAAAAATTACATACCAGTTGTTGCAGGCATCATATTTTACACTGGCACCCTGTGCATAGAGCACCCCCTGGTGGTAGCAGGGACAGTGGCTGAGAATTACACAGGAGTTATTGTACAGGTAGTACCCTGGGGAGCAGTAACAGCCATCATAGCACTCTGTGGCACACTCCACCGTAGTCATAGCATCGAGGCACACACGTGGACACGCTCCTCCCTGCACCTGGCACTGCTCTTTGGTCAAGTAGGTCATACTGATTGGACACACCTCTTCAGACAAAAAATAAATAAAAAATAAAAAAGCAACAATGGATATTTAGAGATTATTGTAAGTACTGGTGATGCAAACCTGTCTCTATATTTAATACAATTAAATGCTATCATAATTAAACAATGCATGTAATATTAGAAACAATACAATATAATAAAATGTTATAATTGTATTATAAATATATTATGCATATATAATATATAATGCATTTATAATTATAATAATACAATTTTGCCTTGATTGCTGATATTAATTCAATTACTTATGTATAGAAATTTTTTAAATGTTAACATTTATTTTTGCAGTTTTATCTATAAATATGCATGAATTAGAATAAATACTAATAAAAAAACGATTTTATTTTATTTTAACATTTCAATGTGCTTTCATGTGAATGTCACACTAGTTATTGAGGTTTATATGGTGACTATATACAGTATAACATTTTTACATGAGATGTAATTTTTATTATTACAGTTTCAGAGATGCAAAATTATAAATTTTACTTACAGTGTATTGTTTTTAAGTAAGAATTTGAGAACTATTCTGAAAAATAACATATAGTAAGCGATAAAACCTGTGCAGGGCTGAGAGTTGCAGTCTCGAGTTTGTATGTGAGGTCCCACACAGCTGCCGCCGCCATACAAAGGTGGAGGAGAACTACAGAAACGTTCTCGAGTCTGAACCCCTGAATCGCACTCGGAAGAGCACACAGACCATGCAGACCATGCTGACCAACCACCATGTACTGCAGAGACCAATTAAACACAAGATATCACAACATGACCCATTTAGTGCTAAAGACAATTTGTTTTGGGTAAAAATCTCAGCGTGTACCTGGACAGTGTACGGTGTTACAGGGCTCTTGTTCTTCCCCATCCCCAAAGCAGGAAGTGGAGTCAGTTTGATTACAGCTCCTAAAGCGGCGTCTAAGTCCCACAGCATCCACATGATAGAAACATGTTTTACTGCACTCTGACCATGAAGACCACTCATTCCATGGAGCTCCTATAAGAAATTTAAAATCAATTATATATAGCTATCACATAACCATCACATTATAACCTGGCCTATGGAACCTATTTGTTTTTAAACCTCTACAATAAGACATAATTTGTCTATAATAATTATTTTTTTTAAATGCATACAAAAACATAAAACATTTGTTTTGACATTTTGAAGACTCTACGATTACAATTTTAATCTATCAACAGCTCTATTAATTAGCATTAAGATGATATGAAGATACAAACTACTACTGTATATGTTCCCCTGCCATCCCAAACCCACCCCACTGTCCTCTTGAAACATTTGGGATGGGCTTGTAGAGCTATTACACACATCCATTTTGAAAATAGATTATTGTAATATTTAGACTGAATGAACCCTCATAGAGAAGACATTAGCTCACTAACATCTTCAAAAAAATTGAAATTGTAAGTTTAAATACTGACTTTTAACTAAGATTTAACTTTAATTCCTCCAGCTAAAGTACAACTATAGTGTAATACAATTACTGATAGCATTTGCCTAGCTAAATGTGTCAAAAGTAAGATTTAATTCAACACCAGCTCAGGACATTGCACTTTTTCACCAGCAGAGATCGCCCTTTCCCATGAACTAGAGATGAAAAATTACCTGATCCTTCACAGTTTTTCTCAGTTGCTTTGTAACGTTTCTCAGATCAGAGATGAAATTCTCAAAACTCCTTGTTTAACCCTTATGTCATTTAGTCACTTGTGCACATCATAAAAACAAATTTTGTTGCTTTGATCAAATTGCGAATGCTTTAGTACATAAATGAAATTGATTGTGTTCAATTGTCTGCAGTTTCCTATATTATCAATTGATTATGTCATGTTGATCAGAATATTTTATACTGGCTTCACCTGAATAGTCTTTCCCCTCGAAACATCTCGGCATCAGTTCATAAGTCATTGAATGCAAAATGGTTAAACCAGTTGTCAGAATCTGTCAACCAAAAATTGCAATCTTTTGGTAAATGTTTCTTGAATTGATGAATTGACCACCAAAAAAGCTCAGTCTTTTCCTTATATCTCCCAGCAGTAGTATGCCTACAAATTCACACTCTTGCTTGATTAGGAGCAACATTTTACATAAAAATAGAGCGCATAAGAAACATTTTTACTCCATGTTGACAGGACAGGACAATGTGCTAATTTGCACGTCACAAAGTGATTCTGATTGAAAGACCCGGCACATGGAAACACCATATTGGATTAGATAACGTCTCATGTAAACAGTCCACCGAATCTTTCAATCGGAATGATTTTAATCTGAATGACAAAAAAAGTGTACATGTAAACGTGGCTAGTGACTTAAGTGACTCGTGAGACTCAGATCCGTTCACTGAGTGATTCAGAAGGATTTGAATTTGCAAACGTATATTCGGATTTTTCATCTTCACCATAAACGTACACAACATTTCAAAGCCAATTTCTTGTTTACCACTTACAGCAGATCTTTCCAAATCTAACCACTTAAACTTTTATTATAAACTCTTCTACTTCTTTTTACCCTCTTCAATTTCTTCCTTTTTTTTCCATCTTCTTAGAATAGGTTTTAATCTGTATGCTTCATCTTATATACATGACATATGAACTTGCATGCAAACGAATAAACAAAATGAATAATAAATACATCATATTAATAAGTAAATACATAAAAGTAAATAAAAGTAAATTAATAATTAAAGGACAAGCTCCCATTTCACTGTACTGATTATGGTTTTAAAAAAATGCTGTTGGAAACCCTAAAGAAACAGCGTTTAAGACTTTTTATAGAACTGAATGCAATTTGTCCATCTCAGCTTGTGAAATTTCGACACTACTCTGACTGTAATTATTACATTGCCTTTTGTTGCCTTGCTTCCATGTTTTTAACCCTTGCCATCTTTGCACCTATTTTGTGTCTACATGAATATATAAGCAGTTCACCATTATATAATGTTTCCTGTTTATAGCTATTGTAACTAAGATTATTTGGTCAGACAAGCAGAAATATAAAATAATAATCATAAATTGCTGGACTCTGACCTGGTGGGCAGGGTGTGTAGCATTGGCGTGCCTCTGTAGAGTCTCCAGCACATGGCTCTACATTCACTGCTTCTGAAGGACTCAGAGCTGACCTTTTGGGATGGATATTGCAAATGTAAAAAAATTTTTTAAATAGTTTAGAAATGATCTACATAGTACTAGGAAACTATTTTACCTGAAGCGTTGCTGAATGCCAATTCCACAGCTGCTGTCACATGAGGTCCAGGAAGACCAGGCTGACCAGTCACATTTGGGGATACAACTGGAATTGTCACAAGAGACGTGGCCATCTAGACACACACTGCAAAATAAACACAAGTATAATATTCTCAAGCATGCAAGACTTTTCGAGGAAAAGAAGACATAGAGATAAGTGTAGCCATCATTACCAAAATGTACAGTTGTCTATGATGACCTCTTCTTCCGGTTGAAGTAATGACCCTTCCCATAAGCATGCACATTTGCTCACGTTGACACATCGGCCATCTTGGAGGAACAACCCAATTGGACAACGACACCCTGGAGGAACATTAAATCAGTAGAAACTTCAGTGAAAAAATCCTACTGGTCACTTTATCTGTCATAAAATATATCTGAACTTTTATGTCAGTGGTACCTGTTATACAGTTGGAAGAGCAATTACTCTCAGAGTTAAGGTCTGAGCAGGTCAAAGGGCACGGCTCCACTCTACCTGCTGCACAGTCGGCGTCTGTGACCAGCACTAGGCCATTAGTGCAGCCTACAGCAAATTACAGCAAAAGAGAATAACTCACATCAGATGGTAAGACAAACAGTGAAAAAAAAAGAGTCTACATGGACAGGGATATAATGTACTGTATACCCAGAGAGATGGCAGACTTATTACCAATGATGATCATTTATGGTCTTATGTCAATTAAAATATGTATTCAATATGGTATTGTACGAGGAAGTCAGGTGTGTCAGAGAAGTATGTGACGGTTGTCACGTATGTTGACGGACGAGGTCAGACAGGAGTCTCCATAGACTATGATGTTTGTGGATAATATTGTGATTTGTATTGAAAGTAGGGAGCAGGTTGAGAAGAGTCTGGAGGTACAGGCTGGAGAGAAGGGGAATGAAAGTCAGTAGGAGTAAGACAGAGTACATGTGTGTGAATGAGAGGGAGGGCAGTGGAGGGGTGCGGTTGCAGGGAGAAGAGGTGGAGAAGGTGGAGGAGTTCAGGTACCTGGGGTCAACAGTGCAAATTAATGGAGAGTGTGTTAGAGAAGTGAAGAAAAGAGTGCAGGCAGGGTGGAGTGGGTGGAGAAGAGTGACAGGAGTGATTTGTGATAGTAGAGTATCTGCAAGAGTGAAAGGGAAAGTTTATAGGACTGTGGTGAGACCTGAGATGTTTTATGGTTTAAAAACAGTGGCATTGAGTAGAAGACAGGAGGTGGAGCTGGAGGTAGCAGAGCTGAAGATGTTTAGGTTTTTGTTGAAAGTGACGAGGATGGACAAGATTAGAAATGATCTTATTAGAGGGACTGCGCATGTAGGACGTTCTGGAGACAAGGTGAGGGAGGCGCAATTAAGAGGGACATGGGAGCTGCCAGGAAGTAGGAAAAGAGGAAGGCCAAGGATGAGGTTTATGTATGTGGTGAGGAAAGACATGCAGGTAGTTGGTTTGAAAGAGGCAGATGTAAAGGACAGAATAGAGTGAAGATGGATGATTTGCTGTGGCGATCATTAAAGGGAGCAGCCGGAAGAAGAAGAAGAAGAAGAAGCTTTGTAAGGAGGTGGGGAAGTGGTAGCTCAGTGTTTAGGACATTGGTGCTTGGATCGAAATGTCATGAGTTTAAATGAGTTTAAATGCTGGGTCCCTGAGCAAGGCCCTTAACATTCAAGTGGTTAGTTTTAAGTCGCTCTGGATAAGGGCGCCTGCCAAATGCCATTAATCTAATGTAGTAAATTTAGTTAGTAGTAACTTAAAAATAATTATATTTTTTAACAGACAATAATGTTAATTTAGCTGACACAAAAGCAACCAATTATGGCAATTCATAGGAAGAGGAAAATAAAGTAGCTCAAGTTGTTTAAACTTGGTAGCAATTTTACAAATGCCTAAAAAGTGGAGAAAATTTTTTTTTTGCTGCAAAGTCCAAATATGAACATTGGCGCATGTGCTTTTTCTGTTATAAATGGTTAAAGTGCTGCTGGGTTTTGCAGCTGGTCCATTCACATACCTGTCTGTGTGTCTGTTCCAGTTCCACATTGGTGTGTGTTGCAGCTTTGAGTCTGAATGGTCATCCCCTCACACTCTTTCCCTCCATTTTTGGGTGGAGGGCTTGAGCAAGATCTATTCCTTATCTTCACACCACCACCACATTCAGCATCACACTCTGACCACACACTCCACTCAGCCCACTGTCCATCCACTGAGAGGAGAGGAAAAAAAATTGTTAAAAGAGACGCAAGATAGAATTTGAGAAACAATGAAAGAAATTAGGCAAAAAAAAGTGTAACTCCAACATCCTTCTTCATTTTACTACGCACTGAACTAAAAACTCAGAAATATGATCCAAAAAGAAAAAAGACCAAGAATAGGAACAAAAAAAAACTGAAAAACTAGCCCTCACCAGGACAGGCCTGGAGGAAGCAGGCTCTGCTGTCAAACTGTGCTGCTCCACAGGTGCCCCCCGATCGAGATTCCCTCAGGATCTTACGCTGCCGGAACAGAGAACCCAAACCACATGACATGCTGCACTGACTCCATGCTGTCCACACAGACATCACACAGTCTACTGCGGACAAAGCAAAGACACACATCATTAGTCATATGCACAGTGACTGGGACGGCAATGAAAGGCTGTTGTATTTTTTAAAACATAGCAGAGTGCATAACAACCCAGACTGTGTGATTCCAATTTTAATTCCTCAAGTAGCAAGTATTAAACAAGTGAAAAAAGTATTGAGCGATCCCTTTCTAACATTAACATTTAACTGATTTGGGAACTCTAATAGCACACCTACCACAGTTTTTCTCATCTGAGCCATCAGCACAGTCTTTGTGGAGATCACACTTCTTGTCCAGACGCACACACTCGCCACTGCTGCATGTGAACTGTTTGGCAGAGCATGGACTTGGGGGGCGACGTGTCGGTGTTAGTGGAGAGAGTGTGATGGGACCTAATAGATCAAATTAATAATTGTATTTAAAATAGCTGTATTACCAAAATAGTGCAGCAAAAAATATTATTAGCAAATTTTCATTTCAGAGAACTGAGCTTGGTGACCACCATCTTGAGATGGTTAATTTTAGTCTTAGTTGTTATGTTTTACAAACCTATAAATAATTTTTTGCTACAGGTTATAAATATAAAATGTATGAAATTAATGAAATATTTTCAAATATTCATAATTTCTTTATTTGTATAGAGTGTTTAACAATGAACATTGTCTCAAAGCAGCTTTACAGAGATAAAGTGGTTATAAAGTATAAAATAATGTATAAGTTTAGTGCCTATAATTTTGTTTCTTACAATTGTAAATTTGTCCATAAAGTGTGAGCCAGTGGCAAGGACAAATTTCCTGAGATATAAAATATATATATATATATATATATATATATATATATATATATATATATAAAAAGATTTAATCAAATAGCTATTTGTATCAATAATGAATATATATATATATACACACATATACACACATATACACTCACCGGCCACTTTATTAGGTACACCTGTCCAACTGCTTGTTAACGCAAATTTCTAATCAGCCAATCACATGGCAGCAACTCAATGCATTTAGGCATGTAGACATGGTCAAGACGATCTGCTGCAGTTCAAACCGAGCGTCAGAATGGGGAAGAAAGGTGATTTAAGTGACTTTGAACGTGGCATGGTTGTTGGTGCCAGACGGGCTGGTCTGAGTATTTCAGAAACTGCTGATCTACTAGGATTTTCACGCACAACCATCTCTAGGGTTTACAGAGAATGGTCCGAAAAAGAGAAAATATCCAGTGAGCGGCAGTTCGGTGGGCGCAAATGCCTTGTTGATGCCAGAGGTCAGAGGAGAATGGCCAGACTGGTTCGAGCTGATAGAAAGGCAACAGTAACTCAAATAACCACTCGTTACAACCGAGGTATGCAGAAGAGCATCTCTGAACGCACAACACGTCGAACCTTGAGGCGGATGGGCTACAGCAGCAGAAGACCACACCGGGTGCCACTCCTGACAGCTAAGAACAGGAAACTGAGGCTACAATTCGCACAGGCTCACCAAAATTGGACAATAGAAGATTGGAAAAACGTTGCCTGGTCTGATGAGTCTCGATTTCTGCTGCAACATTCGGATGGTAGGGTCAGAATTTGGCGTCAACAACATGAAAGCATGGATCCATCCTGCCTTGTATCAACGGTTCAGGCTGGTGGTGGTGGTGTAATGATGTGGGGGATATTTTCTTGGCACACTTTGGGCCCATTAGTACCAATTGAGCATTGTGTCAACGCCTACCTGAGTATTGTTGCTGACCATGTCCATCCCTTTATGACCACAGTGTACCCATCTTCTGATGGCTACTTCCAGCAGGATAACGCGGCATGTCATAAAGCGCAATCATCTCAGACTGGTTTCTTGAACATGACAATGAGTTCACTGTAATCAAATGGCCTCCACAGTCACCAGATCTCAATCCAATAGAGCACCTTTGGGATGTGGTGGAACGGGAGACTCGCATCATGGATGTGCAGCCGACAAATCTGCAGCAACTGCGTGATGCTATCATGTCAATATGGACCAAAATCTCTGAGGAATGTTTCCAGTACCTTGTTGAATCTATGCCACAAAGGATTAAGGCAGTTCTGAAGGCAAAATGGGGTCCAACCTGGTACTAGTAAGGTGTACCTAATAAAGTGGCCGGTGAGTGTATATATAATGTATATGTATACCAATCATAAATACCTGGTTGTCCAGTTGGTATACTAGGAACAATGGGTGAAACACTCGCCACTCCTGGACTGCCATCTTGTGGACTCTTGGTGCGCACTCCTGGAGATCCTGTTGTGTAGTTCCTATATCCAGGACTTCCTGATGGTACAGTGTGATTCCATAAACCTGGTAATCCTGGAGTGGTAACTGTGCCGAAAGATGAAAACAATAATGTTTGCATTGTAGTACAGTACTGATAAATCTGGTAATTGCAAACATGGTGAATGTGTGATCACTAGTAATTCAAACATGACATAAAGACAAAATCAAGCACAAGGTTATTAAGAGAGGCAAATCTACCTATGTGTCAATCATGATTTAGAAAGCTTTTTTTTTTAATAGCAATATAACTGACAATAATAAAGATGTGAGATCAGTGTGAGATAGCAAAGGCTAGATGTTTTGAAACTCAAATACAATATATCGCATGCTAAGGATAGAACCTGTGAATGCTGAAGCAGGAGGGGAAGCTTTCTAAATCATGATTGACAGATAGGTAGATTTGCCTCTCTGTTCTGACTGGTTGTGTCAGGATTATGCTGACAAAAACAAAACTACACTTCATCTTCAGCCACTGTGCCTCACCAAACTATGCCATGACTTGCACCTGTCTCACATTCATTGTAAATGAGCACATGTATTTAAGTCTCACCTCACACCTCAGTTTGTTTCACTTCTGTTGTTTGTGGTCATCATTGTTTCTGCTCATTATAAATAGAAGAATCTGCATTTGCATCCACCTGCCACCTTCCTACTTATTTATAGATGATGTGCCACTGACATGGGAGTTTTGACTCTCAGTAAATAACTATGTGAGGAGAGTTTCCCTATATAATCCAGAAACCTTCCAGAATAGTGACTTACCAATCACTGACACCCACATTATTATTTAATTCAGAGGTGGCAAAAAAACACGCATCCTTCACTTAAGTAGAAGTACAGATACTTATGTTTTAAAAGACTCTGGTAAAAGTTGAAATACTGACTATACTTTTTAACTCAATTTAAAGTAAAGAAGTTTGGGCTCTGACATGAACTTAAGTAAAAAGTAGCCATTACTACTACCTGTTTTAGTGCCATGCTAATAACTGGACCTCGCATCATACAAACATTTTTTAAATGTTGTTATGTAATGAATGTATCCCAGTTGCTCCACCATATAGAACACAAGCAGAGCAAATACTTGAGACTAATCTAAAATCTCTGGGTCTAAAAAACAGTCTTTACTACTCAAAGTGCAATTTTTCATTTTGGTAGTTATAGAAATGGACATATTAAGATTTTGATTGAATTCTTCTGTGCTGTTGTCAGAAAAATCTCCACCTCCTTCCCACTGCATGCGAAACATTTATCTAGAATTATGAACACTACATAACCAAATGTTTGTGGACACCTGCTCATCACACCCATATGTGATTTTCGAAAATACCCTTCCAGATTTGCTGGTATAATTACCTCCACTCTTCTGAAAAGACTTCCATTAGATTGCTGTGAAAGATTTTGTGAGGTCAAACAGGATGTTAGGTGAAGTGGGGTGGGCATTAGTTGCTATTTCAGTTAATCCCAAACTGTGAAGGTAACTTGAGTTTGTTCTACATCCACCTTGGCAAACCATGTCTTTATGGTATGGGGCATTGTAAATTTGGAATATGTTTCAGTCCAATGAAGAAAAAGTGTATTGCTACAGAAAGACATTTTATACAATTCTAAGTTTCCATTTTGTGGCAAAAGTTTCAGAAGATCTAAGTGTGATGTCAGATGTTCACATACTTTTGATCATAATGTGAATAAATTAAGTCACTTAATTAATATACTATTGTACAAAAAAATCACCAGTAAAATGTGTTTGGAAATACTAAAAATAGTTTTGCCATTTTAGTACTAATGCAGACATACTGAAAACTCACCACAGCGTAGTTCATCTGAATGATCTGCACAATCATGTCTGCCGTCACAGACAGCTGCCACAGGCACACACTGTCCACTCATACAGGCAAACTGACCCGGCTCACAGGGACTCGGCGTCACTACGCCAGCACCAGAAGGCGTTGTGGTCACTTTAGCAGTGCCAGGAGTGACTAATTCGTCTATTAGCAAAAAACATAAACGAATTTCAATAGTTAAAGCTGCAATGTGTATTAGATTTGAATGATCTCAGATTCACGTATTGGGCTTTGATCTTTTTGACTTTTAGCCTATTGTGTCACATTTAAAATAGTTTACAGGCATTTGTTAAGGCAAAACTTAAAAAAATAAATAAATGAGAATAGTTTTTTTTATAAAGAAAAAAATGAAATAAACCTTACCTCCTCTGCAGCCTAGAATCTCTACCCGGAGATAGAAGGTGTGGCGGTATTGTACTGGTATGATACGCAGGTAACGGGCTCTCACTAATCTGCCCAGCCAGCGTGTGATTGGTGTCCTGCCAACCATCCTCACCTCAAAGACCTGACATCAAATGTGGAGTCCAATCATGATAATTACAAATGCCTTACAACATATGAAGTTTGATATGTCTTTAAAACCTGTTAGCCTTCGCCATCGCTTTTGGGACTCATATCTGAAAATTATCACCTAAATTTAAATGTTAACAGTTCCTGAGAAAAGTGGGCTACATACATCATTTAAATATCTTTGGAAGAAAGACAAATTGGGCTTGTTGATATTGCTCAAAAAGATAAGTTAAGACACCATATACATTAACAAAGAATCCTTTAAATAATAAGTGCAATTTCTTTATCATTAATGACTAAATAATTTGGTTTAATCTTATACCTTTGGTACTAAACCCTTGTCCCCAGTCTCAGTGAAGTCTGTGAAGTGGCTCTCAGATAGAGCGAACGCCAGTTGGTACTTGGAGAGGTAGCCCCACATGCGCTCGCTGCCCTGCGTGATTATCCCTGATATCCAGGTGGGCTCCAAAAAATCCACTTGGAAGTAGGGCTGGGGGTCTCCTGGTAAAGGGCTCCAGCCTGGTTCCATCACTAAGCTATTCGGAGATTATTAATGGCATAGAACCAGTTAGTGAAATCCATATGTTGGAAGTAATGAAGAACAAATACTTTGTTACTGTACTTAAGTCGATTTTTCTGGTATCAGTACTTTACTTCACTATTTATTTTTCAGAAAACCATCTGCCATCTCTGTCATCTCTCTTCACAGACACATAAAATAAAACGACCTGAATCTCAGTAAATATTTGCATAACAGACATAATAAATATATGTATAAAAAGCTCAAAAGCTCTACATTATAATAAACAAATTCACATTGAATACAAACATTCTCTGATTATTTAATCCGTATGAAAGTTATAAGAGGAACAGTTTCTCTGGTATCAACAATTAACCGTCCGTGTGGAAACATAGCAGAGGTTCCATTTGGTGTCCTGATGATTTACGTAATTTAAAACACCAGAATTACATTAAAATGCTTACAAGAATATTTTGTCTTCATGCTTTATGTTGAGTATGGTTTCACTAATAATAAACATACTGTACATTTGCATATGTATGTTTCCATTTGTCCATGCCCATGTTGATTAGAGTATTAAAAATGTGAAAAGTATTAATTTAAGGTACATTAAACCAGATAAAAATGTGCGATTAAGTCGTGAAGCTAATGCATGAGAATCATGCGATTAATCACAACAAAATATTTTAATCGATTGACAGCCCTAATAATAATAATATGATGTGAGCTCCAGTTACCAGCGTGACACTAAAACAGGTAGCATTAATGGTTACTTTTTACTTAAGTACATGTCAGAGAACAAACTTCTTTACTTTAACTTGAGGGGAAAAGTGTAGTCAGTACTTCAACTTTTACCAGAGTCTTTTAAAACATGAGTATCTACTTCTACTTAAGTGATGGATGTGTGCATTTTTGTCATCTCTGGTGAAATCTAATTCTTTAGGTTCACTGTCAACAAAATTATCTTTAAACACTATTAATGTAGCATACATTGATCACATATAACACTGATCCTTTAGTAAGGAATAAAACATGAAATGATTCCTATTATTTTCCCTAGGGAAATTAAAATGTCTCTAGGGGATCAATAATGTACTCAGATTCTGATTCTGAAGATTACTTATCAGTGATTGAAGCTGCCCAACCACATTGAGTTATTCTTTGGCTATTATAAAGCAATTCATTTCCAATAAATGCATGTCCTCAAGCACTCATCTTATACCACTGCAATTCGGCAAACGTTTTGATCTTTAAAATTATAATGAAAAAAGGACAATGCATTGTACTTTTGTCGATTTACAGTTACATTTAACATTGTGAACTACTTGAAAACCAGATAACATTCTATCACTACTTAAATTATAATGTTATAAATAATTATTCCTCCCAGCCTTACTTCTGACAGTAACAGAGAGCTGGCAATAGGGATTCTTTCTATTATGGTTAAATAGAAGCCCCAGTGAAATGGCTGTTTAGTAATAATGATGTGTCAGAATCAAACACTATAAATCTGTGATTTATGGTATAGAAAATTAATCAACGTGTTCTGTCCAATCAAGAATTCAACAGTACCTGGGAATAAAGTCTTATTATACAGTATAGAGTACCTGACTTTTTTTTAATAGTAGCTACATCCTCCAAGTCATATAACTTAAAATATAATCTACCAGCCAAATTGCAATAGTCAGATCAGGTATCTTCTTCTTTTGGCTGCTCCCATTATGAGTCACCACAACGGATCATCCATCTCCATACTACTCTGTCCTCTACATCTGCCGCTTTCAAACCAACTACCTGCCTTCCCTCACCACATCCATTAACCTCCTCCTTGGCCTTCCTCTTTTTCTTCTTCCTGGCAGCTCCATCCTTAGCATTCTTCTACCAATGTACCCCATGTCCCTCCTCTGCAAATGTCCAAACCATCTTAATTTGCGCCTCCATCACCGTGTCACCAAAATGACCTACATGTGCTGCTCCTCTAATAAACTCATTTCTTCATATCCTATCCATCCTTATCACTCCCAATGCAAATCTCAGCAATTTTTTGTTTCTTTTTTTGCAATAGTCAAATCATGTATGAAAATGTTAATTATTTTTTTTAAATCTAACCCTAACCCTAACCCTAGATTTCTCTGGTGTAGAGATACATGCACTAGATTTATATGTATATGCCCAGACACTTACACATTAGGGACAATGTTGAGGCGGCCTGTGTCAGCTGGGTTATTCTCTCTGGATGATGAGGCAGTCAACTGACCATAGTGCACTCGGCCATCCTCCAGTCCCAGAGGAGAAGAGCAGACTTCTGTGAAACATTGATATTTTACTGAAAAATTGTTTCTCTCAGAATATTTTCTGCCTCCATAGTAACAAGAAAACTTATGTAGTTTGCACAACAAAATCAGTAAATATAACTAAATAATAAAGAGCATTAGAAGCTTTTAATCTTAGCTATATATAAATGATACAGAATAATGATACTTCTTATACCTCCAATTCTTATGCTACCTCATATAGGAACAGTTCAAACTTCAAACTATCAACTTAATTTTTTTCCAGTAAGGCTTTTTTCTTTTACAGTTTTTCACAGTTGTTTTGGAGCATTTCTCAAATCACCCTTAATATTTGAAAACCAGTGCATTTTCAAAACATTTTGTACAAGCAGCACAATACATTGGATTTCTTAAAAAAAGCCTGTACTTTTCTCAAAATCCTTAGTTCATCTCTTAAAAGTAAGTATTTGTGTCAATGAACATCTCATTTCCATCAGAATAACAAGTCCTTTTGTCATTGTTTACGTTAAAATCATTATCATTAAAATGTTTAGTCATGTTTTCAGTATGACGCTGCACAGTTTCAGTATTTACTGATGTAAACTACAGTTTGGATTACAGTGATTGAAAATGCACAAGGCTGAATTTCTTCTGTATGGTATATATGAATTTCAGCAGCACAAATTTATTTATTTGATTGCATATTTGATTTATATTGATTGCATGAGACTGGACAGGATTAACACCTTTACTGTACTGTACTATTGTTCGTTAATTTCTGGGTTGTTCATCAATTTTCAGAAATTGTAAATCTGTGTTTTGCTCTGTCTATATAGGCTTACCAATTGAAGGTTCACAATATTTACCTTTGACCTGTTTTAGAGAACTAGTTGATCATTGGTTGATCTGATGCTGCTCATTCACGTTCATTAGTGACATTTAAAATTCATCTGCACAATTCATCAATTCAAGACACATTTAGTAAAAAAAAAAATTCAATAGAAATTTAATCCTGGCAGATTCTGACAACTGGTTTTAACCATTTTGCATAAAAAATTTTTTTTACATACAATGAACTGATGCCGAGATGTTTTGGGGGTTTTGGGGGTGAAACTAGTGTAAAACATTTTAATCAGCATGACATAAACAACTGATATTGTAGGAAAAAGCAGACAATTGTACACAATCAATTAAATTAAAGTACTAACGCATTCAGAATTAAAGCAACGAGAAATGTCTTTATGATGTGCACAAGTGACTAAATGATGTGGAGGTTGAACAAGGAGTTTTGAGAATTTCATCTGAAAAACGCTCCAAAGCAACTGAGAAAAAATTTAAATAAGTCTCACATCAAAGAAAACAAACAAATATTGTGGCTGACTTTTAAATGAACAGTTTTTTTTTTTAAGTAATTTGTCATAAGTGCTTAATTCAGTCCTCAATAAAATATGTAAAAAACATAGACAAGCACAACACAAAAATGCGATTGTAGTTACCCAGAGATCCAGGCTCTTCATGCTATACAACAGAATGAGGACAGAGAGAGAGAGAGAGGGAGAGGGAGAGAGAGAGAAAGAGAGAGAGAGAGAGAG
>JAAIIK010000003.1:8509010-8546158 GCA_014706435.1 Silurus glanis
GATAGATAGATAGATAGATAGATAGATAGATAGATAGATAGATAGATGACTACTACTAATTACGACTAATAGATTTATGACTATCATGTTAACAAGCTTCAGTGTTAACAAGATGGAAAAAAAATACAGTATATATATATATATCAGTTTTCCCCATACCAGGTATTACAGTTGATCTGCACAGAGCTTCCTGGGCGGAGAACAACTCCATCATGAACACATGGGCACATGCTGACCGGCACACACTGTCCCTGGTCATCCTGTGCCAGACCTGCAGGACACTGGCATCCTGGTACACAGCTCTGAGCACCTGAATCTACTTGGCAGCTCCAGTTCTGCTGTAAGTCAGTACAATAACCTCCACATGGCTGGCCACATTCTTGATATACCTGCCCCCCAGAACACTTCATTGCTGGGTGGAGAAAAAAGTAAAAAAAAAAATTGGGATAAACAATTAGAATTTCTATATTATAAAGGATTATATTATACTATATTATATTCTAATGACAATCTAAAGATTATATTGAACACTTATTCTGGGTGACGGTGAAAGCTCTTACGGCAGAATGTGTGGTTCCTCCAGATCACTATCACCCCTTCCTGTGCGCAATGTTGGGCATAGGCGGTGAGGACAGTACACTGACACTGTGTGTATGGAGCACAGCTACACACCTCGCTCATACACTGGCGCATGTACGGCTCCCTCTCCACCACATCATGACAGCGCTAAAAGAGAGATGTGAGACGTATATTCTTTAAATGGTAATCTATGGCTAGCTTTTTTTAGAATGTAAAACTAAGACAAATACAGTCCAACATTTCATACACAGCCACATTCTAAATACACACACACAATGCAATAACCATAATTTATATCAAGAAATACTGAAACTGTGCGCCATCATACTGACAACAAGCCTAAACATTTTGATGATTTTGTTTGTGAACAATGACTAGGTACTTTCCATTCTGAAGGGAATGATATGTTCATTGACACAAATTACTTTTGAGAGATGAACTAAGGAGTGTGAGAAAAAAATACAGGCTTTTGCAAGAAATCCAAAGTGTTGTTCTGTTTGCACATTGCTTTGAGAATGCATTTACTGGTTTGCAAATTTTAAGAATTGTTCAAGAAATGCTCCAGAGCAACTGAGAAAAACTGTAAAACTAGTGTAGGTTAGCAAAGCTGTCTAAATTAACATTGAACATTATGGACAAGCAAATAGAGATGCCTTCTGCATCAGACATGAATATTGAATGTTGGTGGTGGACATTTTTTTTTATTTAGCACATGCAAGCACATGTTTTCTATGTGCATGCAATTTCTTGTATTTACAGTCAACCCCTGATCATTTGCGGTTCAGAACTCGTAGCTCGAAAATTTGCAGGTTCTCATTTGGAACCTAACTAACAGCAAGTTGCGGATTATCTTAAAATCCGCGGAAATCCGCAGCGGGACTGAATGTTTAGGAACGTTAGGAATAACATTTTAAACTGTTTTCACTAACAAATTACGTAACATTTTTTAAAACTCGTTATTGTATTAAAGTCACAATGTCTAGATGAATTCAATAAGGTATCATTGGGGCTACGGGGGTGCATCCAGGATTTTCTGAACTTGCGGGGGTCTTAGAACGTAACCTTCCGTAAGTTCCGTAAAGTTCCGGGGGACCACTGTACATCTAAGCTTTATCATTTGTCATTATTATTGGCCATATTCAATCCTCTGCAATAATGTTGGTCAAATTGTAGGAAACCACTGCATATCAATGTTACAAATCTGACAACTGTTGACAAACTTTACACATTTATCCAAACTCCTGAACCTGATAATAAATTCATGCTAACCTGAAACACAGGACTGTGGATAACAGCACAGATACTCTCTGCATATTCTCTGAGCTGGTTGTAGGTGTTACAGGTGTCTGATGTCACTGCTGAGGGAAACTTGCATGACCCAAGACTAAACTTTGTGACAAAGGAGGTCACACTGTTCTCAATGTCCCCCTCTGGTGTGGTGAAGTCATCGTGTTGATTCCATGTCAGTGTCCCACACAGGCCTCTTACCTTTAATAGTGAACAAAAGCATACAAACAGTTGGAGACTTAAATAAAAGAAATACTGCTGTAGTATTTATGTTGGGAAAGTTAGTTGCATTCAGAATTGGGTTATGCACATGCTTTCTAGACGTTAACGGATAATTTAGCAATGAAAATGAACTATAGATTCATACAACCAACAATAAAGGGACATTCACCATCATTATTTAGCAGTTAATATAAGTGCATGTGATCCTGCATATCCTGTTATTTTGCTTTTTTAAATATATATTTTTATATCAGTCAGAACCCTAAAATTAATACTGCTGTGTCCCACAAGCAAAATCAGCTGTGTCTCAAAAGCAAAATCAGCATAAGACCATAATTTTGGACACTCTGAAATGACTGAGACACTTTTTAGTATTTTTGTAAACTGAGTCCTGTACACATAACTCACTTGCAACTCTGAATAGTGCTTAAGTCCATATTTACATCTGATATCTCAAACACTCCCTAAATCACTGTCCTCAATTTCACTATTAAAACCTCACTGCACATGTGTAACAAAACACCCACCTCCTCCACCAAATAGATGCCTGACCTACTGCAATAAACAAATAGCCACAAACTTCTCTCATATTGGATTTACAAATAAGATAACAAAGATGAATGAACATTAATACTAATAATCCTAGCTGGCTGTCATTGTTATAACTAGACAATTCTTGTATAAACTCATTAGATTACAGTGTAAACACATTCCTGGCATTTACATAGTGTTAAACCATCAAGAATATCAAAATCTACTTTCTAGGGAAAGAAATATTCGACTGCTAGAATGTAAGTGTCTTTTAAACAGACCGTTTCATTTATTTGAGCAATGCCAGAGGTTCAGTAGGTCATGAAAACACAAACTAAAATATGCTTCATGTTGCATTTCACTTGCATGTTGGAACAAAAGTATGTCCTGTCTCACTGGTCATAACAACTTTTTGAAAACAGTCTTGAATATTTATCCAAGAGTACACAATGCAGGAAATGACCTTGATCATCACTTTAGAGGCTACTGATTGGTGATTCAGTTGCAGCATCGCTAACTCTGCAATACAGTGCCATGTTAAATTGTAAAAGCAGATGGATGTGGTATTTGTTTGATAGAAGTTATAAATAATGCCTTGCTGAACCTTATGAGCAAAGCTCGGCTGCAGAGTGATGAGGATCAGAGGGCTTTCAGTGTTCCATAGCAGCTGAGCCCCAAACACATGGATAATGATGAAGCTGGAGGATGATCTCCGCACTGCCATATCAGCTGTTAACACTGGCAAAGCCTCTAGCTGTCCATTTAGCATCACAGACCCTGAAGGAGCCAAAGGAACACAGTAAAGACGTAAGAGAAAGTGGAACAGAAGTATACATACTTAAATAAATAGAATGAATAAACATAGCTTGTCAACTAGATCAGATGGATGGATGGATGGATGGATGGATAGACCAACATGGATGGATGAATGAATAGATGGAATAATGAATTGATAGTTTGATAGATTGTAGCAAATACAGGGAGATGCTTGGGAAGGTACTGTATATTTAAAAATAATTGTTTCATGGAAGATGCATAACTGGCTGGCTGGAAGAATGGATGGATGGATGGATGGATGGATGGATGGATGGATGCTTAAATTAGAAAGATAAACACAATGGAATTAATCAAATTAAGTTTAGCTGTATGGATAAACAAATGGAAAATGAATAGCAGATCAATAAATGAATAGATGAATGATTTGCACGGTTAAATAAATGAAAAATAAATGACAAAAGCAAAACATTTAATGGACAGATAAGCTGTTCACCTGTGCTAGTGAGGGTCACTGTGGTATGAAGGGCAGTGATGGTTGTCTCCAACGGGCAGCGTATGCCACTTCTTTTTACACACTCACCGACTTTGATGGTCACTGAAAGCTTCTTGTCCACAAAATCCTTTACATACAGCAATATAGGTCAGGTGCACAAAAAGGTTATACAAATCACATGTTTGCTAGTTTCAAACGTTTAAACCTTTGATCTTCTTTTTTTATTATTAAAATTGCCTTTGATGTTGCACTTTACTTGATATATGTGTAATATACATTCCATAAAAAGTCAAAGAAGTAGTCATAAAGATGTGGTAAAAGTGATTGTATCAGCACTGAAAGTTGCATCTCACCTCAATGGCTGTTAGCTGACAGTCACCAGCTTGGAGGTTATATCTCTTCTTATCAAAAGTAGTGATTTGCATTGCCCCACTGATACTGCATTGAGCTGCACACCTTTCTGCAGAGCATTGCCACTGGCCTGCCTGACACACACTGTAAAGAAAGTGACAGGGAAAGAAAATAAGATATATATGAAATATCTGAAATTTGATTTAAGACATAGGCTTGCAAATTACACAACAGATTAGCAATGGAAATAATAGCTCAATAATCACACTGATATCAGCTTGTCAATAGTACTGTGACTGTACCTACCACATGTTACACCTGTGTTTTATAGTGTCTCCTTCCTGGTATATGCGTCGCCTATGGAAGCACGGGCATTGTTCGCGTCGTAAGCATTGGCCATCATGCAGATAGAGCCCAGGAGGACACTCACAACCCCCAACACACTCCTCCCGGCACTGGCCTGATGCTGGGGGGAGAGCCAAGGAGCAGCTGGGGGGACAGGAAGATACGCAGTCTGAGAAAAGCTGACCCCCAGGACACACTCGCTCTGCATGATACATGAAAGAAAAGAGAGGCCAAAAAAAGAACAGGAGGAAGGAAGAAAGCCAGAAGAAATAAATACTGTAGATAACAACAGAAAAATCTTGTATTTAAAACAAACCTATGCTATTCTTAAACGTGAGTCGGGATACATATTATCTATGTCATCATAAAAACTTTGCAGCCTAGCTAAAGAGTAAGTTCATTGCTGCTTTAAATAAGTTACATATATATACTTCCTGGAGATGCTTATTTGAGCATAAGTGACTACATCTACAATTGAAATTAAAGACATACCACAGAGACCAGGGCCTCTCCAGCTGAGGATGACATGTTGTTGAGCACACTCACGGGCATAGCTAGCAAACGTATCACACACAGCTGCCTTTCTCTCATTAGCCCTCAAACTGCAGTACACATACAGACAGGTGTCTACATAGGGACCTGGATCCACCTGGAGCACAGTAAAAGAATTTTAAGTCACAAATGATTAGTTCTCTACAGTACAAAATGCATGCTTCAAACAGAGGACAAGTCTGTAAAGTATTCTGACAGCTCTCTCACTCTATGGTGACAGTGTGTGAAGGGATTCTCCTTTAGCTGATCACACATTAATTCTGCTGCTCTACGCAAGCTGATGTCACCCATAATATCACAGCTGTGGCCCAGCTCTGCTGCATCACTACAGTCCTGGGGATGATAAGAGAATTGGAAACTCAGACCTTTGGTTTTGTAGAAGACTATTCATTATATTGTTTTGTGCACGGGTCATCGATCTTATCCATAATGGGCTAGTTTGGATGCAAGGTTTGGATCATTTTGCGTTCGGATCATTTAAGCTAAATAAGACACATTACTTGCTTAATGACCAAAATACATTGAAATTAGGGCTAGCATTTGTTTCTTTGCAATGGAAAGTTGCAGTCACTCCATCCCTTTGCAGATAAGACTGGTGACCCTTGTTCTTCAATATAAGAACTTAAACATATTGAAAGCATTGTTTATGAAGTATAGTATAACCAAAATAACCAGAAAATAAATACTTTACATCTGTTTTTTAGTCTGCCTGCAATGTCTGGTTGCAAATCTTGAGAAAGATCTGACTGTCAACAAGTGAAATATAAATGGAGGAAGTATATATTAGGGTAATAATTACCTCTGTATCTTGATTTGGAACACGCCATGAATTTCCAAAGCTGGCAGCATATTGAGATACACTTCTGCTTCTACTGGTAAAGTCATCTGTGTAAATATAACATCAAATGCAATTCATGAAATATATTTGACATTTTTGCCTTAACAATCTAAACACATTGGAGTAAGCACATAGCCTTGGAGATTACTGTTATCTCAGTCAGGATGTACAGGATCCAGGTGTAGAAGGAGGTTGTCTCCTTTAAGATAGGTATCTATAAGGAGGCTTATGCATGACACGACAAAAAAAAAAGCATTTATCCTGGACTCCAAATGTGCATAAATGTGCAGGGTCCTGTCCTCTAAGTGGGTAAGATGTATGTGGTGGCTGGCCTTATATTTTCACATTGTCCATGTCCTGTATACAGCTGTGAAATCTGCCAACAGAAGCGCTTGATCGTTCATGAGCAGTGATATTCTTTGGTGCAAGATGTTGTGCTATTACTTAAAACCATGCACAGAAGTCATTCAGCACATTTGTCACAAAATATATAATGTAAACAAGAATGTGGTGAATGATTGCCTGTATGCCCTGGAAAGTGTATTTGAAATTGACGTGATATTTAAAAATGAATTTTGTGACTGCACATAGCTTTTTTCATTTAGAGTGGCTAATTTTTCATTTGTATGTTATCTGCTAAAAACATCCCTTATGGATAGTGTTGTAATTCAGCAATGTGCCTAGCAGTGGCAATGAATTCTCCAAATCAAATTTCACTCACACACCAATCCACTATCAACAATAATAAACTTGAAAACATCTCTTACCATCTCCATTGTTATTATATAATCCACAGAGGCCCGTAGTAGCAGAAAAGTGTTCCGCAGTAACCGTCAGATACACAGTGTTCCCCATGTCAAATTTTACTCTGATGCCCAAACCACTTTCAACAAATACAAAATCTCCCAGCCAGTGAATGCTCACTCCTAGAAAAAAAACACACAAAACATATTTTCATATTATTAATATAGGCATAAAAATATTTAAGCTTTTTGCATATTTCTCTTTAATATATTTAATCTGCAACCATTAATGCAACTCAAATTTAAATTTTCTCCTATTATTATTACATAATTTACTGGTTCTGAGGCTCCGTTTATTCGGCTACAAAAAAAGAAGCCCAAAATAGCTTAGTTATAATCCCTGACAAACTGCTTTGTGTAGCTTTTTAACTAAAGTGGACCATGTCAATCATTATAATATTCCATCAACTTTTAATTATTTTTTGTACAAAAAAATATACACTGTTCAAATATGAATAACCATGTGTGCTATAACTGTGTGCTGTATATTTATTTCATGGCGTACAGTGAGATTGGGCTCGTATTATCTTATAGTTATGCAGTGTTTAATAAATGCATAATCAACAGGGTTTATCAAATAACTGAGTTAAATGGGAATCATATTAATACCGTTTTGAAAGAAGGGTTCACCCTGCTGTAAGAGGACACTGTTGAGTGATATGTTGTTCTTATGCACAGACACAAGGTCGAGTCCCAACATCATCTTCAATGCCTAAAGAACATAAAGAAATGGTTCAATCGCAACAATTCCTTCTTGAAACGAGTATAAACATGAAAGCTCATAGATATAGTAATCTGTAAGAATAAGCATCTACACTATATAGTCAAAGGTTTGTGCATAGCTGACCATCACACTGTGTATGGAATTGCCCTTTATTAGGATTAAGGGGCTCAGTCTAATCATGTCCCTTTATGACAATGCCTCAGTGCAAAAAGCAAGGTCCATAAAGATGAATTTTTCCATGGCTGAACTTGTGTGGCCTGCCTAGAGCCCCAACCCCAACTTTTTGAATGAACTGAAACACTGATTGCATGCCAGACCCTCTTTCATTGGTTTCATAGAGCAGGATTAAACTAAAACCAATAAATTAAGACTTTACTTACAAGACTGTTGAGCAGTGGGAAAACTTTGAAGAACTTCTTAACCCAATTTACATGCTCTCACCTCCAGTTATGCTAAGGTCATGAAACAGTGGACCAGATTTTGCAGATCTTTGTGGATGTATACATCTTGTGGTTTTAGGGAAGTACTCTGACTGTATACCCCCATAGTTTTGGGAAGCAGTACAGAAAGTATTATGCATATGAGTTGCAAATGTGTTTTATACATAACATTTGTGTGGTTTTATGGATATGATGTCAAGGCACAGTCAGGTTTGAAATGGCTTTGATGTAAAATCCCACCAACATAGACATTAACATTTTGCAGTTGAGTGTGAAGCAGCCAGGAGGAGAATAAGGACCTCCAGCAGGTTGTTGCTCTGTGGGGTTTGTAGGCTTACTTAACTTAACAGGTTGCAAAGACAACTTTAGAGTAGACCTAACACTCCTCCAAAGCAGAAGAGAGCCAGTTTAACTGCTATATTTAAGGTAGTTTGCATAAGCTATCTATCTTATCCCTTCACATGTATCCATCTAAAAAATTCCCTGATTGCCACACATGTACCACATTAGATAACTAAAAACATTATAATATTAATGTGTGTTGGAGATATACCTTGCTGCAATGTCCTCTGTCGTCACACACAGTGCTAATGTATACAGCCCAAGTCCCATCAGTGGATGCAGCCAGCACATAGGTGCAACCACCATTGAAATGGAAGTGCTTCCGGTCGAAGGAACGATAATGTGCCCCACCCCAGCTCATGCAAGTGGCAGAAGCTTTGGGATCTAGAATCCCTCCAATTAGACCCCTGTGAAAAAGGGGTAGTGGCTGGGCATCTGAAGTGGAACAAAAAGAAAATAGTGACATACAGATTTACACTGAGCCATGACAACAATCTTAGTATTAAAAGCTTTCTGAGGTGTTTTTTCATGAAATGCTGATTAATATTTTTATAATCTTGTAAAAATGGCCATATTTATCCAGCTCTCTTTAACTGATTTCAGTGACGATAAAGACAACAATTGCTTTACGATAATGCATAATTCAATTGAATTCTGCTATGTACTGTACATTAGACAGCTGTCAGCCAAAAGGTTTTACAGCATAGAGCAATGAAATTAAACAGTAATAAGATTACCTGGCATGAGGGTATAGGAACAGGACAAGCATGTCTGATCAGAGGCATTTTTCCAACTAAGGCCCCATAGACTCCCACAGCATTGCTCAAGAGACATAAGCGAGGAGTTTTGAACCCCGGGAAATTCTTCACAGCTCCACGTAGAGAAGCACAGACCCCGAATACTCACTCCTAGATAAAGCAATCATGGATAAATATAGTTTTGCACAATTCGTATAAAAGATATACTGTATGTAGGATTATGAAATATATACATACTGTACACACACATATATAAACTGGCTATTTTTGGTGTCTTACCCTGTGAGCAGTGAGGACCAGACCAGCCTTCGCAGCAGGCCCTTATTGTTCTGTTTACTTGTTCAGTCACAATATTTGCAGCTCTACAGCAAAAACATATACAAAGCTACAAAACTGCTCTTGTACATAAATGTAAGCTTTTTCTATTGATTTTTACCTATTAGAGTGAAGTTGAAAAGTCTGAGGCCACATTGAAAATGACTTTTTTTCTCCTTAAAATATTGAGAATTAAATTAACAAACAAAAAATGTTTTCATAGAAAATAATGTTTTACAGAAAAACTGAAGAAAGAAAGAATAATTGAGTAGTATATTCTGAGTATTCAAAATCAGTATTGATATTATTCTGCACTATTCTATGTTGCAGTAACTTTTTGGCATATTTTTGATGGCAAGATTTTTTCCTGAGTTAATCCCTTTTACTGAAATACAGGTTCAGTTGACACTACAGTGAATTTGATCTAACACAGATCGTCAAGTTTTACACAAACTTTAGCTAGTCGAGTCTATGCTAGCTTGCAGCCCATGTGTATGCTATCAGTAAAACAAAAGAAGGACAAGCCAAACACTAATTCAAAAACTCATGTAAATATTTATGAGACATTTTTGATAATATCATTTGAAGCCAATTAAATTTAAAAAGAATGAACATTTGAAGTATTCCCAATAATGGACTCAAACTTTTGAACCCTGCTGTATATGAACCTATAGAGAATAGCAAATATAATAGTTCTAGAATAATTGTTCTTACTTAAATAGAAAGCAGGAAGCATTGGGTCCTTGTTTTTTGTAATACATTGCAATGCCATCATCTCCCCCGTGTGTGTTGCGCATCCTGTCAACATCCAGCCTCCAGCCTTGAGTGTTGAACCGATACACCTCTGAGCATGACACTTCAAGCTGCAGGCGAGGGGAGATGATCTTCTCTAGTTTATCTTCCACTCTGTGCTCACACCAGTGACTAAAGTCAAAGGAGAACATGATGTTAGAATTGCTTAGCATTCTAATGCAAAACACAGATGGAGTAATTAATTGAGTAAGATTTATAAACTGTATTTTAATTAAGAAAATAATGTTCATCACTTATACTGGCAGTACTTAGGATATGGCAGGACTTGCATGCAGAAGTAGTATGAACGATTTAGACTGAAATGGGATTCGGTGAAACAAATATATTATATTGCAGACCAATTTGTTAAATGTAATCATACATTTAACAACATTCATTTACATTATTTACAAAAATGATACTATTTTAAGACTATAAGCTAAATGAAGCATTTAAATACATATTTAATAGTGAACTGCTGGTATGTAACTAAATGATGATGTGATCCATTTTTTGTTATGATTTAGCTCAAGGGTCACCAACCTTTTTGAAACTGAGAGCTACTTCTTGGGTGTGGTCCTTGTGGGCTACCATGTTGGTGACCCCTGATTTAGCTAATTATTAGGACCTTGACATAAAATCTCTATTCATTTGGTTTTTAACTAAAATGTAATCAGTTTTGACATGTTACAAGGGTTAACAGTTAATCCTGAGTATTCATAACCTGTCCTTTTACACTGTACATTCCTAAACTCTGGGTTAACATTCTTACTTGCATTAACAAACATGACGAGATAATTACAGGGTGCAACGGTGGCATTCTACATGTTTGGCACAGCAATACAGGGTTTAACACTGCAAAAGTAATCTTGTCTTAGTGTAGAGTTTCATTATCCTGGGTAAAAAGCATTGCTAACCCCAGAATGTTGATAACACGGGGTTAGGCACAATGTGAAAAACCCTAGAGTAAACATTTTCTAATAGGGCTGTACAGAGAAAAAAACTATTTTAAAATTTTTATAAAAAATTTGGTCCACACATAGTGCTGTTTTGCTAATTGTTTTACATCTTCTTCTTCTTCTTCTTCTTTCGGCTGCTCCCATTAAGGGTCGCCACAGCGGATCATCTGTCTCCATACCCCCCTGTCCTCTACATATGCTTCTTTCAAACCAACTACCTGCATGTCTTCCCTCACCACATCCATAAACCTCCTCCTTGGTCTTCCTCTTTTCCTCCTTCCTGGCGGCTCCATCCTCAGCATTCTCCTACCGATATACCCCATGTCCCTCCTCTGCACATGTCCAAACCATCTCAATCTCGCCTCCCTCACCTTGTCTTCACAACGTCCTACATGCGCTGTCCCTCTAATAATCTTGTTTCTAATCCTGTCCATCCTCGTCACTCCCAACAAAAACCTCAACATCTTTAGCTCTGCTACCTCCAGCTCCACCTCCTGTCTTTTACTCAATGCCACTGTCTCTAAACCCTCTAAACTCAATGCCACTGTCTCTAAACCCACTGTCTCTAAACTCTAAACCCTCTAAACTCAATGCCACTGTCTCTAAACCCACTGTCTCTAAACTCTAAACCCTCTTATCCGTCCTAACCTTCACTCTATCTCTCCCTCCTCTGTAGTTTCCTGTACTCTTTCATATCTTCCTAACCTTGACTCCTTTTCCTCTCTACCCTTAGATGTTGCTACAGACTTCTTCCTCTCATCTCTTTCCTCAACAATGGACCTCCTTTGCCCCTTGACTACAAAACCCAAGAAGACTTCTTGTGCCACACCGTGGCTGTCAGACGTTTTGCGCAGCAATTGACGAGAACTCAGATCTGCAGAGAGGAAGTGGAAAAAAATCACAACTCGATGTAGACCTCGCATCTTACCGCGCACTCCTGACCAAATTTTCTTTGGAGGTGACTTCTGCCAAAACTGCCTCCTACAAGGAAAAGCTTGAGGCCTCTGCACAAGATCCTCGTAAGCTTCACAACATCTTCTCTTCACTACTCAACCCCCCTGCTGCAACTGCTCCATCCTCCCTGACTGCTAAAGACTTTGCCTCCTTCTATGATATGATTAAGAAAATCTGCCAGACCTTCACTTCCTCCCCAACAATGACTACACAACACAGCCGACAATCCACTACGTCTCTGTCAAGCTTCTCAACCTTAACAGAAGATGAGATACTGCAAGTCATCCAATCTTGCAATCCCACCACCTGTCCTCTGGATCCAATCCCTTCAACTATGCTTCAGACCATCACACAAGATCTCCTGCCCTTCATCTCCACAATCATCAATGGGTCATTAACATCTGGCTATGTACCAACTACCTTCAAGCAAGCAAGGGTCATTCCCATCTTGAAGAAACCTGCTCTGGATCCATCAGACATCAACAACTACAGACTGGTATCACTTCTCTCCTTTCTTTCTAAATCTCTGGAACGCACTGTTTTTAACCAACTGTCTGTCTATCTCTCAAAGAACAACCTCCATGATCCTAACCAGTCTGGGTTCAAAGCGGCACATTCCACAGAGACGGCCCTTTTGGCTGTTTCTGAGAAACTGCATGCTGCTCCTTCAGCCAAGCTGTCATCTGTACTTATCTTCCTTGACCTTTCAGCAGCATTTCACACAGTTACCCACAAGACACTTTTGTCAACCCTCAAAAGCCTCGGTATCTGTGGAACAGCATGGGAATGGTTTGCTTCCTACCTGGAAGGTCGCTCATACCAGGTAACATGGAGGGGATCCACATCTGCCCCGTGCAGACTCACCACTGGTGTCCCACAAGGTTTGGTACTTGATCCCCTCCTTTTCTCCCTTTATACCCACTCCATTGGTGAAGTCATATCCTCACATGGGTTTTCTTATCACTGCTATGCAGATGACACTCAACTAATCTTTTCTTTCCCTCCATCAGATACCACAGCTTCCGCTCGGATATCAGCATGCTTGACAGACATATCTTCATGGATGAGTGCTCACCAACTAAAACTCAACCCCAGCAAAACAGAACTGCTGGTCATCCCAGGTGATTCATCTCCAGGTCAAGATCTCCAAATAACACTTCATGACTCTCTGCTCTCCCCTTCAGCCACTGCTCGTAACCTTGGGGTAACTATGGACAATGAACTGTCCTTCTTCCCACATGTCGCTAATGTTGCTCGTTCTTGTCGATTTCTTCTCTATAACATCCGAAGGATTCGACCATTTCTCTCCATACAGGCTGCCCAGGTGCTTGTTCAGTCTCTTGTCATTTCAAGACTTGACTACTGCAACTCTCTGCTGGCAGGTCTTCCCCTGAACGGTATTCGTCCACTGCAAATGATCCAAAACGCAGCTGCACGACTTGTGTTCAATCAGCCCAAGTTCTCCCACACCACCCCACTGCTGCGCTCCCTTCACTGGCTTCCAGTAGCTGCACGTATCAGATTCAAAACACTGATGCTTGCCTACAAAGCCAAAAATGGACCAGCACCATCTTACCTCAGTGACCTCATCACATCTCGCACTGCACCACGCTGTCTGAGATCCTCCAGCACTGCTCGACTGGTACCACCTTCTCTCAGAATGAGAGGTAAGTACACTTCAAGGCTCTTCTCTGTTCTGGCACCGAGGTGGTGGAATGAACTTTCCCTAGATGTCCGTACAGCAGAGTCCCTGACTCTCTTCAAGTGACGACTGAAGACCTACCTCTTCCTGAAATACTTAAATTAGCATTTTCCAAGTTTGTAGAATTCAAGGGTTATATTTATATTAAGTTTGTAATCTAGCATACCAGTGTAGATTTATTCATTACTAGAGACTCAAAGCACTTTTGTACGTCGCTCTGGATAAGGGTGTCTGCTAAATGCCGCAAATGTAAAAATGTAAATGTAATGTAAACCATAAAACATCGCAGGTCTCACCACAGTTCTATAAACTTCCCCTTTCACTCTCGCAGACACTCTTCTATCACAAATCACTCCTGCTATCACTCTTCTCCACCCACTCCACCCTGCCTGCACTCTTTTCTTCACTTCTCTAACACATTCTCTATTACTTTGCACAGGTACCTGAACTTCCCCACCTTCTCCACCTCTTCTTCCTGCAACCGCACCCCTCCACTGCCCTCCCTCTCATTCACACACATGTACTCTGTCTTACTCCTACTGACTTTCATGCTAATTGTTATACAGTTGAGTATAATATACCAACAAACAAGAAAAATCAATTGGACACTGAAAGGAAAACTTTCCCATTGTTCATTGGCATCACTTATAGTTAATCTCAACATACAAATCACATATTATATCAAGTAACACTGATATTCTAGTCAGAGGTAGCCAACTTGCGGACTCCGGTCCGAGTCCCGACCGCAAAGCCTTCTACATAATAATATAATAATATATATATATATATATATATCTATTGCTATTTTTTAAATAAAATCACATTTATATCAGGCACATCAAGGTCAGCTCAGTAGAGTCGTTTGGGTCGTACAGCGCCACGGGTCGCTACTACAGTTACTATGCTCACTGTTGCTACAATCAGACGTTCAGTTGCGCATGCAGTGAAGACAGCAGAAAGGGACGCACAAACATATGAAACTTTCAGTGAGTTAAAAACAATGGCATTCTGAAACCAAGTTTTTCCAAGATGAATGGGTGGAAAAATACACATTTATTCTTCTGCATCGAGCTCCAAAAGGCCTGTGTCTCTTATTTGCTTGGAGTCTGTTACGGTTGGCAAAAGTGGAAACATTAAACACCATTACAAACTAAACATAGACACTTGGAAGAAACTGCCCCTCAGCAGTCTGAAGTAAGGGCAAGGAAAATAAATGATCTCAAAGCCCAGTACAAGGGCTCTACATGGGTTCTCTCTCACTTACTCACAGCCCAACAACAAGGATATGAGTGTTCACTAAAAATGCAGTGGATTTTAGGAAAACATAACAAGACCTTTACAGATGCAGAAATAGTAAAGAAGTGCATGAAGGCTGCGTGTGAAACACTTTTAGATGGAAAGGAAAAATATGACATGAGAAGAAAAATGTAACAAACACCCCTTCCAGCTGCAACAGCTACAAAAATAGCTAACATGTTAGCACAGAATGTGCAGTCACAACTTGATGCTATTGATGCTACTATGCAGAGAAGAAAGACTTGAGGACATCTTAGATGTTACAGCACATACAACACACACTAGAAGAGAAGACATATACTTGGCCATAAAAGAGATGTTAACGCTAAGAAGGATCAACCTGAAACATGTTGTGTCCATCACAACTGATGGAGCACCATCTATAATAGGAAAATAAAAGGGAGCAGTGACTAGGATTAAAGAGGATAATCCAGACCTCTGTTTATATCACTGTATTATCCACAAGTCTGTTCTGTGCTCCACTCTGTCAGAGGAGTATGTAGAATTTATGAATACAGTGATGAAACTAATCAACTTTCTCAGGTTTGGGGAAATTCTGTCCTACTGACATAAGGTTTGCCCCAGAGAAGATCCTTACCAGGTGGTCTAGGTGTTAGGTCGCATCCTGTCCCAAGAACGGGTTTGAAAAGCTTTTATCACTTTGAATTTACAAGTGTTTACGATGGTTTGGGTATTTAAGGAAATTTGCCGAAACAATCAGGGAAGCATTCGGTAGTCAGAACTTCCCACACAGTCTCTGTGTGTCTCTATTGCCAGGTACAGTGATTCTTTAACAAATCTTTAGTAAACTGCATTGCTAAATTTGGTTTTATGCTGATCATGTTATGTAACTTTCTTCTATCATTTGTTTAAGATGTGACATTTGTTTATTGATTATTGCCTGGCAAATAAATGTACAATTCTTGATTAACTCTGAAATTTCCTGAAATCATTTATATCTAGTTGATTATGTAGTCTGGTGTTACCACAAATCTATGACCAGGATAGTACAAACTGAAGGCTCATGAACTGATGGAGCATAGAGCACAACGTCTGGGACCTTCTGTTTTCTGACTGATCACTCACTTAGCAAGTTATAACTAAATGGCTAATTACATTATTCTTTATGAATGAGCAAGCATTGCCGGCCTACTAAAAGAATATTAGTTTACCGTTATATCCTCTGACTAAGGTACAGTCTGGCGAGTTTGTGTCCTATCACTGACTTAGCAAGTTATGACCAAGTAACTTAATCAGTAGTTCTTTATGAATGAGCAAGCATTGAGGGGCCTACTTAAAGAATATTAGTTTACCATTATATCTTCTGACTAAGATTTGGACTGGCCAATGTGCCTCGGTGAGCAGGTATCGTTAGCCGAGCACAAGGCTCTAAGCGACTCCAGGACCATAATGAATGATTAATTGAAAAGACGGAATGCTTAGAATAATCTATTAAAATTAAAGAAGAAGTACAACCAAAAAGGTAATCAGCTTGAATTAAAGATATTCAAGGTAAATCTTTATTATAAATTGGAGTCAGATTAGATCTTAAAATTGGATTAATGTAACAAAGTGCAATCCATTTGAGTAATCTTTTACAGCCGCGCGAGAAAGACTAACACGCAGCATACTTTCACCCACACCAGTGGATTCCGTCGTTGGGCCATTGGGTGGGCACAACCTCAAGCAATTTTAGTTGAAGACCCCTGTTCTAGATCGTAGTCAGGTATTTTATTGAATAAATCTAGCACATATTTCTTTTTACAAAAAAAAACTATAACAAAAAAATATATATTTTTATGTGTATTCTGGTAAGTTCATTAATCAATTTATTGAGCTTTAATTGTAATCAATTACTTATAACCAGCATGTATAAAATATCAAACAAAGTCAAGTAAATTCAAATCTCTGGTTCCTTAAAACATGATGTGTCTGCCTCCAAAACAAAACATAGCATTGGGTGGGACAAGCAATATAGAGAAATAATTAAGAAATGGTTACCCTATTCCCACGACCAGACGTAGACTCAACAAGGATACGAGTAGAGCCTTCATAATGTTTTGAGGGCTGAAGATCCTTGATAATGTAACCAACTAAAAAACAAAAATGAGAAATGAAAGTAATTTCCTATGATCGTATAAAAACCCATACTGTTTGTAATCAGGCCTAATATCTAAAAAATAAAATACAATTCTTCCGAGGGCTCAAGTACAATCCCATCCTGACTCACGTAAGACTTTCAAGAATTACAGATACTGCTTGTTTTTCTTTTATTACTAAAATATTTGATTTGTAGTTTAAAGAATTTTAGCATGACTCTCTTTCATTTTAGGCAGGTTTAAAATTCAATCCTAAAATACATTACCTTTATTGTCAGATGCAGGAATCTTTTGTTCCAGAAGAGCTTTTTTCTTCTTTTTTCCTAAAATATTGTTGTATTAAATCTCTAGCGGTTTTGCTTTTTCCCTGTTGTTCTCATTTTAGTTTATTCCCAACTCTTCGAAGACCTCTTTGCATGGCTATTCCTTTTTCAATGTTGCTCACAGTTGTAACACAGTTTCCGTAGTAAGAATTATGAAGCCACTTTTCACACTGTTTGGTGTTTTCTCTTTAATGGAGGGGGATTCGTAGACTTGTGGCAGCATCTGAAAGTCATACAATTGGAGGACAAACCACTGGGCCACAGCTGCGATGTCAGCCATTAGCTGTGTTAATTTGTTATTGACAATGCTCAGTGCCCACCCACTGGCCTGTGTGCCAATCCAGAGAGGAAGGGGGAAGTATAGGGGTTCAATTCAGTTCCTTTTGCAAGAGGACTGTTTGTGCAAGTGTAATCCTATAAAGAAATTCTTCAGAAGACGGATTTCAGAGGCGTTTATTTAATAAAGTGTGTCAATAGAGAAGGGCCAGGGGCCATGCGGCCAAACCAATATCATTAGACAAAACCTTTAACTTTTGGGGGAAGATACAAACACAGCTGCCTCCACCCTTACTACTTCCTGTAGTCTACAAAGTCTTCTTCATTCTGTGTCACACACAGCCATAGATGAGACATGGTAAAGTCAACACAGCAATATAGTTCTCGCAGTAAACTAACCTTTTTAAATCTGACCTGTAAACGAAAGTTTTTTGCTCTGTGTCAAACATTTGTGTTGTGTTCCGGAAAAAAACAATGTCATGGTGACAGTTTTTAAAAGGACAGGGTTTCCTGAATTTACATTTTCTTTTTCCATTTTGTATGTTTTTTAATTACACATAAAGTACTATCTGTGTTTTTTTCATAATTCAAGATTCTATTTAATCTTCACTGTAAGACATCAATACACAGCTTGTCTAAAAATACAACTGCTATATACTGAGTTGTATCACAAACATGTAATAAATATGGTAAAAGGTTAAAGGGGCTTTTTTCTTGTCACATATTATTACAACTCAGTACAATATTATCTTCGCATATCCCAGTGATGTTAGGAACCTAGGGTCAGCCATGATACAGTGCCCCTGGAGCACTGAGAGTTAAGGACCTTGCTCAAAGGCCCAAGAACAGCAGACGGGCAATACTGGGGCTTGAACTTGCTCAGTAACCCAGAGCCACCACTGAGCTACCACTATCTGTTTAACCCTCTAAAAAAAATTAATACAACCTTATAAATGTTGTCTACCTTCATGTTAACTTAACTGGACCCATATAATTACTAAATCAATGTAAGTAGAATGTCAAGGAATTTCATTAATACTTTTTTGATTTTCAGTAACTGTTGTATGCAGGTCAGGGTTGTGTAGATCCAGAAACTGGGAGTTAAGCAGGCACGATGCACCAACACATTCACACCTACTTTAAAAAAAATTATTCAAATAAATAAACACTTGAATTTGGCAAATATTTTTTTGTTCGCTTACAGCACAAATGTCAAACTATAAGCAATAATAGAGAAAATAAAAGTTTTTTGGATAGAAATTTTTTCAGAACATGATCACAGAGATACGTGGTGGATTATCCTACACCACTACTATCTTGATTAAAGTTTACAGACACCTGGTAATAAGTATGTTATGGTCTTTATGAGCATCGCATTCCACATTTAGTACCAATTTGCTCTTATAATAGCCTCCACTCTTCTGGGAAGATGTTCCACTAGATTTTTGAGTGTGCACATGGATGTTTGTGTCCATGAGCCAGAAGGGTGTCAGTAAAGTCAGGTACTGATGTAGGTGAGGAGGCCTTGGATGCAGCCAGTGTTCCAATTCATTCCAAATGTATTCAGTAGGGATGAGATCAGAGCTTGATAGCCGGATTATTTAAGATCCTCTCCAAACCACATAAACCATATCTTCATAGAGCTCACTTTGTGCACAGGGGCATTGTCATGCTGGAACAGGTGTGGGTTTCCAAGTTTAAGTGGACGCAAAATTTTATTATACCTCATCCAAAGGCGCCCTAACCATTGTGCACCTCCAGCTTTGTAATAACAGTTTGGAGACGAAACACATATGACAGGAAAGGTCAGGTGTCCCAATACTTCTCGATATACAGTAGTGCACTTCCCTATATTTCATTTATATTACCTTACATGAAAAAGGCAAAGAAGTACAGAGCAAGGAAATTGTGATCAAGGAAATACAGGAAAGTGTGCTGCATTATAAAGCCATTAGCTGAAAGGTATATTTCAGCTAATAAAAATAATAAAAGAATTTCAGCAAACAGGAATTACTCAAGCACCTAGTAGTCGAGACAATATCCAAACTAATAAATAATAAAACTAATTATTATTGCAGCCAGAGGAGAATAGCAAAACTGGTTCAAGCTGACAGGAAACCTAAAGTAACTTAAGTAATCATGCTTTACAGCCAGAGTAAGCAGGAAATCGTCTAAGAATACATAACATGTGAAACCTTAAGAATGACCTCTAGGAAAAATATTGCTTGCTGTCCAGTTTTAATGAGTTCACTGTAGTCTCATATTCCAGTTGTCAGTTGATCCAATGAAGGGGTTCTGTTGGTGTAGCTCATTCGCCAGCAAGTTTTAATGTGTTGTGCATACTGAGATGCTTTTCTACTAAACTGCACAGGTGATCTTTTTTAAACCAAATCTAAAATGTAGAAAATGCAGTACTTGAAATATACGACACCTATCGTATCACTTATTACGTGTGTAGTTTATGCTAATTTTTGCTTAGGATCATAAAGGGTTCCAATAAAGGTGCCAATAATTCCAGAGGGCACTGTAATACTGTAATTTGAGTGAGCCATTGAAATGTCAGCATGGTAAATGAATGTTCATTGTTGCTCAACAGTTACATAACTTCATGAGATTCACTGAAAGTTAAATGGATGATACTATATGTTAGAGCAGGTCGTCAATTTACTAAAAGAAAATTTAAAAACATGTTGCCTGTTGCCTACAATAAATGTTTTCATTTAGTGATTATATACTGTAAATATAAAATCTATATAACTTAATAAAATAAAGCAAACAATTCCTTATTTCTGGCAACCAGCCATAATATACTGTATAATTAACATGCAGTCTATTATAATTATGTAATTGAATTCAATCTTGAATGTCTTGCAAATTCAAAAGACTCCAAATTCAAATTCTCGTTTTTCTCGTTTCATCAAGGAAATGTCACCATGCAAAGGCGCACAACTACAGAATAATCATTAGTCCATTGTTCTGACAGTTTTATGACCTAGAATTGTCCAATCCTTGGCCAAGTATGAAATCTTGATGCCTGATAAAAGCAACAATGCCAGAACAGAAGAGTTCATTTCATATCCAGCTTGTCATCCAATAGGACTGTAGGGGAAAAACTACATCTGCTCAGGCTGGGCTGAGTAAACACAGAAAATACAGTGACACATTTAAGAACACATCCAAAGAAGAATTGGAAATAACAGCAATAGGTAAGCCCATTCTATGATTTATTCTTTTTTAATACTGCATTGCTGAGTTTGACTTGTTTTTCTTTTGTAAATGTGAAGTTGCTGTAAAAGCCCTAAACAATAGGAGTTACATAATGGTTAGTAATGGTCTGGCAATAAATAAAGCATGTTTACACATTGGTGGGACTTTTTATGCACCATAGACTGGTGTAGTAGTTAGAATTGAAAATGTATGAGCAAAGTGAACTTTTTCATATAAAATCTTTTATAACAAGGATCTTGAAGCACATTGCAGCTGCTTTTAATATATGAATTGTTATTTCATCACTGTGCAGAGGAGTTTGTGACAGGAAGGTTTCACTTTTTCCTACTAGTTAAAGAAACAGTTAAATTAGAAAAAGGTTAAAAAAAAATGTATATCTCAAATGTGATAGTTCAAAGTTTATTTGTATTTCTGAATGAGAAATTATATTGACAATTTTTATGCCCATATGATCACTAATTAACAATTAGGTTATTTTATTGCTGTCTGACTTTCTGTTTATGTAGGTATGGACATGTGGTTGCCTTTGCTGCTACTAGCTTCTGTAGTCAGTCAGGCTGCTACATCTAGAGCTCGAGAATGGGCTCATCATGGGGCCCCCATGTTTGCTGATCTCTCTCCTGAGGAAATGAAGTCTGTGAGAACCTATCTCCACTCCTTAAGTGAGCTGGGCCTTTCTTCAGCACGAAGCAAGTCCCTCAAAAAGAACAGCATCCTTCTTATAGAGCTACATGTTCCTCAGAAGCATGAGGCTCTGCGGGCACTGGACAGGGGACAGGCAAAACCATCACGCAAGGCTCGGGTGGTGGTACAATTTGCCAACCAGGCCCAGCCTAATATAACTGAATATATTGTTGGTCCTTTGCCTTCTCCAAAATCCTACCAGCTCAAGACCTTTAAAGGTGACCGGCCCATCAGCTTTGAGTCCCGGCCGATCACATATGTAGAATATGGGCATATAGAAGCCATTCTAAACCAGGTTGGAAAGAAATTGAACAAACTTTTGTATGAGAGCACAGGTTTTACATTTGGAAATTGCACCAATCGATGCTTAACCTATTCTGACATAGCTCCTCGTGGACTAGAACCAGGGGAGAGACGATCCTGGATCATGCTGCAGAAATTTGTAGAGGGGTACTTCATTCATCCTGTTGGTTTTGAGATTCTTATCAACCATAAAGACCTGGACCCAGAGAAATGGACTGTGGAAAAAGTGTGGTACAATGAACAATACTTTGACAGTGTGGAGGAGCTAGAAGAGAAGTATGAAAAGGGAACAATCAATAAACTTAAGCTGCCTGAGCATGATGAAAGCGATCTCTTTTCCACTTATATTCCTCGTGGCCATAGCAACACACGCTCAAATATCCACGGGCCAAAGCTTGTGGAGCCTCAAGGTACCAGATACCGGTTAGACAAAAACTTTGTGGAGTATGCCGGATGGTCTTTCGCTTACCGCGTTCGCTCATCTGCTGGGCTGCAGATTTTTGACTTGCGTTTTAACGGCGAACGAATTGCCTATGAAGTCAGCCTGCAAGAAGCTATTGCCTTCTACTCTGGAGACACACCAGCTGCAATGCAAACAAAATACATCGATGCTGGCTGGGCAATGGGAACCTCTGATTTTGAGCTTGCACCAGGTATTGACTGTCCTGAAATTGCCACTTTTGTTGACATGTATCATTTCTACGATACAGACAAGCCAGTCAAATTTAAGAATGCATTATGCATATTTGAGATGACAACAGGCATGCCTCTTAGAAGACACTTCAACAGCAACTTCCAAGGAGGCTACAACTTCTTCGGGGGCCTGGAAAACCATGTTCTTGTGATAAGAACCACATCCACTGTTTACAACTATGACTACATCTGGGACTTCTTGTTCTATCAGAATGGAGTAATGGAGTCTCGGGTTAGTGCTACAGGGTACATACATGCTACATACTTCACAGAAAACGGACTGAAATACGGAAACAAGGTTTACGACTATGTTCTCGGAAATATGCACACACATCTTGTTCATTACAAAGTGGACCTTGATATTGCAGGTGAGCAATAGCATTGGTGCAACCTCAGATTTTTGTAATGCACTTCAAATTATTGCCTTTGCATGACTTAAATACATTTTATACAGTTTTTCTGACATAGCCTAGTCCAACATATTCTTATCGCAAGATCAACTTTAACATGAAGGAAGCAATCTTGGCCCAAATCTTCATCTTGTTATCTTCCTCCAAAAACCTCCTCATGTTTTCTTTTTCTCCCTCTCTCTTGTTTAGGGCGTGACAACAGCTTTGAGTCTATAGACCTAAAATATGTCAACTTCACCAACCCCTGGAGTTCCCGACACACAATCAAACAATCCATCCTCTCCAGGACGCAACATGAAACAGAACGCAGTGCTGCCTTCCGCTTTGGAAAAAAGTTCCCTCGTTATTTGCACTTCTACAACCCCAACCAGAAGAATAAGTGGGGGCACCAAAAGGGTTACCGTATTCAGTTTAACTCACATGCGAATACTGTACTGCCACGTGGATGGAAAGAGGAGAATGGTATTCCATGGACAAGGTATTATTGATCAAAAAAATTATCCATGTGCATGCAAGGTGAACAAATTCCTTACCTAGAAATCTAGTGCTACAAAGAGACACAACAAATTTTCACTAATACACATCTTGTGCATGTCAAGAATTCTTGTCTTTTAACAAGGAGTTATATTAACATATCAAAATGTACTTTTGATCAGTTGTCCTACACAAGCTCAGTAAATTACATAAAAAATGATTGAAGATAGTGACTAATCTTTGATTTTTGAACAGATATCCTTTGGCTGTAACTAGACATAAGGATAGTGAGCCCACCAGCAGTAGCATCTATACCCAAAATGACCCATGGGAACCTGTTGTTTCATTTGAGGACTATATCCGCAACAATGATAACATTGTAAATCAGGTATGGCCTTGTTCTTACTGTGATAACCATAAAAAAAATTTACGCTCAGAAAAAAAAAAAGCATGCAGAGACGTAACATGTGTTACTTGTGTCTTCTGTGCTCCCTTTTTCAGGATTTGGTTGCCTGGGTTACTGTGGGTTTCTTACACATTCCTCATTCTGAAGACATTCCCAACACAGCAACTCCCGGAAACTCTGTAGGCTTCTTCCTTCGACCATTCAACTTTTTCAACGAAGACCCCTCTCTCTCATCCTTCAACACTGTCATTGTGCGACCAGACGAAGAGGGTAAACCGAAAGTTCAGAGATGGACTCCAGAGGTCGTCGGTCACTGTGTCTCAGAGAAGCCTTTCTTCTATAATGGCACATACGCTGAAGTCTAGAATGCAGAATACAGTTGTTTGTAAAGCCCAAACTAAATTCTATGAGGAACTGTATACCATCTTCTCACATGCATGCATATATGCAACCTACTGTACTTAAATATACAAACTTTGAACTATATGTGTAAATATAAGTGGATGCAGGTTTGACACAATATTAATCTCACTAAATATGAATGTGTAGGTATTGCTTTTGTTTTGGGATAATTGCTTATATTATGAACAATATGAAAATGTTTCTATTTCTGGATGTCTTTTTATTATTAAAGACACAAAAATAAAATGCCTGGAAAACCAGCATGTAATTCTATGTAGAATTGGCCATTTTGTTCATTTCATGGGAAAGATGTCATGCCAAGGCAGAGCTCTTGAGAGGTATTTTATAATGAAATAGGGGTGCGTCTCCATGGTTCGGTATTATGCACCAAGAGCATCCAGGACGCAGGATGCACCATCCGCAAGCTTATATGTCTCAGCAGTCCTGAGATGTTGGAGTTCAGTCAAAGAAAAGATTTCTTAGGCAAATGATCCTGATCTCTCTCAGCAAACAGACTTTCACTACAGAGCTCACCTGCAGAGTCACCCATGGTAACCTAGAAGTGCAAGAAAGAAAGAAGAAAGCACACTTTTTTTGTTGTTGATCCTTTTAACACAAGAATAAATCTACTAAACAATACAAAACAATTCATAAACAGTGAAGGACGATTTAAAATTGTATTCATTTATCATTTTAAATAGTCAGATTGTCGAAGAGAAGAGACTTTATCTAATTAGAACTTTTCATTTTAAGGTCAAAGTCTGAAAGTGCATCTATGAGATTAACTAGAAACTGCGAAAAATATTTGTTATAATCCTAGGAGTAAGAGTACAGTACACATAATAGCAACCTCTGTACCAAAGCTGATTCATGCAATCAGCCAATCATGTGGCAGCATACTACTCTAGAGACTGCTGTCTGTGAAAATTTAAACTTTCCAAAATGCTCAAACCAAATCCTTTTGTCACTAAGAGCAATGCCATGGTCATAGTCACTAATACCATGCTGATGTTTGACTATCTCAAGCTCCTGACATGTATCTGCACGATTTTATGCATTGCACTGGTGTTAAACAATGTTTAATAGGGGTTCCAAATAAGAAGGCAAGTATGTTACAAATAAAATAGTGTGTTTTAAATTTATATTTAATAATAGAGCTATTCTTAGCATTAAAAGGTTATTGTTCCCTAAAACACTTGATAGCTGATAGGTGATGTCAAAAAAACAGCAGGTCTGTCTTAGTGGAACTATGTGTTGTGTTTCACATTGCAGGAGCAAAACCATTTGGAGCTATAAATGTCACAATGGCTTTTTTTTTTTTTACCAGTATGGAGCTTTTATAGGCAACTGGTCTAGGACAGCAAAGCAGAACGACATGGCAGGAAATAGCAGTAGGAAAAGTACCAACAACTCTATGTTGAGCTGACATTCCAAAACATTTCCATAGCAACAAGAACCCATGCATCACCATACTTCAACGTTCACAAAACAACATTTGACACATACAGTAGCTCAATCGCTCTTTCTCTGTCTTTCCCCTGGGTGTGAATATATACATAAACACACACAATAAATCTCCAGGAACAACTTTTACTCTTTACAGATTAACTTATATATATAAACTTGAAATAGTGGGTAGAGGTTAATATTTCTGCATAATACAAGCATTTATTAAAAGCAAAATAATTTTCCAATACAATCAGTATCACTACTTAATAGTAGTAGTAAAGCTGCTTTCTTTCTGGCCAAGAGACTATTTTTTTTTTCCCTTTCCAGTGAAAAATAACACATAACAGTTCCACTTAGTCATCAGTGTTGGCTCTAGAAGACAAGTCATTCCATTCTTATTATTTTCTTATGCAGTGTTTGTCAGGGTGCGTGTGAAACGGGAGGCGAAAGCCAGAGTACAGCTCGCCCAGGTTTTATTGACAAGAGTGAGGGAGAGAGATGTACACAAACACACACACACACACACACACACACACACACACACACGCGCGCACAAACACACACGCACTCACGAACACACACACAAGTCCTTGCGAGAGTCCGAGGTGCGCTTGGGGAGAAGCGTAGCTGATCCGAGATGCGCGGGGAGGAGAAGCGCAGCCGGTACCAGATAGTGGAGTCCGAACCGAACGGAAAACATAGAATATTGCATAAAACAAAGAACCCATTCACACAGTACGTAGCGTCCAACACATACAATAACAAACGGGGAGTGAGTGTGAATGAGGGGTTTATGTAGGAGCGGGGGTGGAGTGATGATGAGCTTCAGGTGTGCATAGTTAAGCCTGAAGCTCCAGAGAGAGCGGAGGCATGAGAGACAACGAGCCCCAGGTGTGCGTGGTTAAACCTGGAGCTCCAGGGAGAGCGTAGGCATGAGCGCCACAAAAAGGGGGGCGTGGCAGGTGGATCCCTGACAGTGTTATTGACACCATTCCCATGCCTTTAACTGTTATTTCTATCAGGAAAGTGGATGTTCAATATGTTCAAGTGAATTCCCCTTCTTATAATAAATAATTTAATATTCCCTTTATTTGGTAAAATGAGGGCTTTTTAAAGCTCTGTTATTTCATTCCAGATGTGCACAGACAGATTATGCCAGCAAGTGAAGGTGATGTGTTTTCTTTTGTAACTTTGTTGATGTGCTGTTTTTTTGTTGTAGATCCAATGCAGGCTTTATACTATACAAAATATTTGTATTTTTTTGTATTTTTATTATTAATATTGTATATTTTAAATCTTCTTCTTTTTCTTTCGGCTGCTCCCATTAGGGGTCGCCACAGCGGATCATCCGTCTCCATACCACCCTGTCCTCTACATCTGCCTCTTTTACACCAACTACCTGCATGTCTTCTCTCACCACATCCATGAACCTCCTCCTTGGCCTTCCTCTTTTCCTCCTGCCTGGCGGCTCCATCCTCAGCATTCTCCTACCAATATAACTCATGTCCCTCCTCTGCACATGTCCAAACCATCTCAATCTCGCCTCCCTCACCTTGTCACCAAAACATCCAACATGCGCTGTCCCTCTAATAAACTCATTTCTAATCTTGTCCATCCTCGTCACTCCCAACGAAAACCTTAACATCTTCAGCTCTGCTACCTCCAGCTCCACCGCCTGTCTTCTACTCAATGCCACTGTCTCTAATCCATACAACATCGCAGGTCTCACCACAGTCCTATAAACTTTTCCTTTCATTCTTGCAGATACTCTTCTATCACAAATCACTCCTGTCACTCTTCTCCACCCACTCCACCCTGCCTGCACTCTTTTCTTTACTTCCCTAACACACTCCCCATTACTTTGCACTGTTGACCCCAGGTACCTGAACTCCTCCACCTTCTCCACCTCTTCTCCCTGCAACCGCACCACTCCACTGCCCTCCCTCTCATTTACGCACATGTACTCTGTCTTACATTGTATATTTTAAATACTTTCTTATAATCACAGATCCACCTACTTCACCTAAGTCTCCAGTGTAACTATCACAAACTTCTTTGGTTTCCTGTTCTATTCTAAATTAAATGTAAAAATTTTAAAGCTACAAAGCTGTACATGGTCAATGCCCTTCCTTGCCCTGTAGGCTCTTTCCATCTGTATAGCCATGACAGTACATTTAGATCTTCTGGTTCTTTTTCAATTGTTGGCATTTAATGTTATGAAAACAGAAATGAGACTTAAAAGAATTACATTTCAAAAGCATTAAGCCTCAGAACTCGATAACACTAAATGTAATATACAGCCAATAGTATTTGGACACCTGAACATCACACTCATATGTGCGTTGAATATCCCAGTGAAAATGTAATCCTTTAGTGTTATATTAGCAGCCACTCTGGGAATGTTTTACACTAGATAATGGAGTTATGCTGTAAGTATTTGTGCCAGGCACAAGAGCATTTATTCAGACTGAGGTAATAACTTCAGTGATTTTGATAGTGTTCAAGTCGATCCCCATTGCTATATGGCAATCACTTCACATCAATGCTTTCATTCCAGACATGGCTTTGTGCCCAGGGGTTTGGGCGTCATACTTCCAGTGAAGGAGAAAAAGTAATGCTACAACAAACAAACACATAATTGTGTGTTATAGACATTTACAGAAAAAAAACAGAGATGGATAGGAAGACATATGCAAGACATATGGAAACATTTAAATGTATTTTATGAATTTTGTAAATGTTATTACTCTGTAATTCCTCTGTCACTGAGCAACAAGGCTAAGTGTAAAAGCACACACACACACACACACACACGCACACACACACACACACACACACACACACACACACACACACACACACACACACACACACACACAGCAAAATGTAATATAATATAATTATATTATATTAATAATTTTGCAAGAACTTTTCATTCTAAGCTTCTGTCTGCATTTTGATTAAATTATTTACTTAGCTACAGTAATTATATGGAAGCATTACAATGCATACAGTAAAGATACACAGGATACAGAATTTCAGTTAATGTCATGTCTTAAAAATACTCGTCATCATAATATTCAAAGTCCTTCTAGATGTTTCATAACACCCCTGGGTATGACTCATGGGGACTTCTAAATAAAACACAGTAGAATTTCCTATTAGAAGCAACATAGAATTCAGGCATAAGACTACATTATTGTACAACCCTGCAGCCTAGTGTTCACAGTAAAGCATTACACAAGATTAAAGGCATGATAGCACCTGGCTTTGTCAGACTACCTATTTTTATTTAGTTAAAGTTGTGTGAAACTATTATCGAGTACACATAAAGTCAGCACTGTCAGAACATTCCCTGAAGTGAATAGCTGATTAAAAATAATGAAGAATGTAGGAAAAATAAAAAATTCTATTGTGATTTAAAATATTTGTCTCAAAGTATTTGTACCAGTATCACAAAAGTTGTAAAGTTATACGCTCAGGTTTAATAAAAAAAAAAAGATAATTTATTGGTATTTGTATTGCCACATGTATGTAATTGTATGAAACAGTATATTGTGCATGAGTAAACTTGAATAACATACAAATTAGCCCACATGTAACAATAAATGTGTATGCTAACCTTCTACTGGTTAATGGCTGATGTTTTTGTTTTTCTGGGAGCATGAAATAGGGAAATGCAGCACCTTGCAAACTTATACAACGACTAATTACAGTGATAGGGTGATGAACACAACCACCAGTTTAACTTATGTAACCAAAAAATGCAGCATACTGATTTGAATGATCATTTTCACTAAATGAGAGTCAAAAGTTTTGCTTGAGGCGGCAGCTTAGAACAGATCGATATTTTCAGTATTAAATATGTCTTCGAAAAATCTCTCCTTCAGATTGCTCAAATAAACCCCTAATCATCAGTCATAAGCCAATTTCTACTGTGCAGCTAATGTATTTTTTATGTTCTCCATGCATTCATGTTCCATCTGAGATTCCCTGTAGCATGATATGTCAAGAATAAGTGGACAAATGTTCGTAGGATTTACATGGAAGTAAAATTGGAATCAGCAACAGAAGTGATTCTATTTTAGAATTGAACTAACCATTGTCAAGGTTACAGCAAGGTCATAATAGTCCATAGCTTCTCAGTAAGTAGTTCAGGCTTACAAATTAGTCCTAACTAACTAGATGTTATGCACTTGATGCAGTTGACATTGAGTTCTACTTGTTTTTGGAAATTTGTGCAAATTTGAATCTGTAAAGATTAAATGTGGTCTACTGTCATCACTCAAATTGGGTATTATAAAAAAGACAATATGCGATTATTGTAGGTCACTGTAGAGGTGGAAATTCTAAACCTAGAAAAACATTTAGGTTTTATTTCATAAACTAGTTCTGCTACTAGTCATGCCATAGTGAGTCACTGCTTTATTTTGAATTACCCAACCCCAGCTCAAGTAGCTGGTTATATTAGTGGTGTGAAATATCTCAATGCACTTTGTCATTCCCTTAAAATAACCAGGAACAGCTGAGACAAAGCCTGGGAGGCATGCCAGTTAATGTCAGCCATGAGTGCCATTTGGAAAAAACAATCACATTATCTGATGAACTCTGTCTGGCCATCACCTCTAAATAAATAGTACATAGAGGGTATGTGCCAAATGCATACCTATAGCTACTAATTCACTTTGGTTAGATAGATAACAGTTAGGAAAGCTATCATGAAACATTGATTAATGTATACATTTGTATAATTGTTACATAAACAATCTAATGCTAAATATATCTAGCAAAGGCTGATTCATTGTTTGCTTTTCCCTGTTTAAGCAGTAAGCCTGGATTAGCATCTAGGCTCCATATGTAATTAATTCAATTCAATTCATTTTTATTTGTATATCGCTTTTAACAATGGACATTGTCTCAAAGTAGCTTTACACAGATAATGTTGTAATAAAGAATTAATGAGATTGTTCCCTTTCAGGAACTTGATCTGCATTAACAATGCTTTGGAAACGCTTCCGCATTGTCCACGCTCTGAATCATGTGTATAATCTGGCCAACAGAGAGATGCGATGTCACCGGCAATGTGACGTCACGACCAGGAAGCATGTTTGTTCAGTAAGCGCTCCATGTGTGTGATCTGTGTGCGTGATCTGTGTGTGAAAGAAAATAAAATATGAGTAAGAAAAGCAAGCTGATTGTTCGTACTGTAGCCGCATGTCCATGCGGACCCTCCACTCACGGAGAGCGCTCTTCAAAGAGGGTGCTTTCCCTTGTGGCTTTGGCCTCGCTGTTGCTGAGACAAGGTGCCATTGGATGTCGTGGGACTCACAAGCAGACCTGGCAGAGGGCTTGGGGACGGGCTTGCCCCTTTCTCCCGCCTCACCTGCTGGTTCGGAAGCATCATTTTGGTGGTTTCTTCCCCCAGAGAAGCTGCACTGCGCGCCACCTTTATTCCTCTGAGGACGGGGAAGGTATGGAGACCTGCAAGCCCACGGACTCCCCCCAGCATGAGCTGTATGAAGAGCTCCTGGAAGTAGTGACTCGTGCTGCTTCCAAGCTTGAATTGGCTTGGCCAGACAAGAAGCAGAATCAGCGCCCACCTAGCAAGCTGGATGAATGCTTTCTGTGCCCTACAGCACTACCTCCACACCAGGGTCTGCGCCTGTATGCCTCCCCCCATTGCTCTGCTCCCAGGAGTTATGGGGCACAGTTCTTAGCAGCTGGTGTCTCTACTGACGTAGTGGAGACCATCCTCCAATCCAGAGCTTCCTCCACATGGAGGTCATATGCCACTAAATGGTGCCTGTTTTCTGCATGCTGTGAGCACCACCAATTGGACCCAGTTAACTGTTCAGTTGGTTCAGTGCTGGAGTTCCTGCAGGAGCAGTTTGCCTCAGGGTTGTCTCCATCAACCCTGAAAATGTATGTGTATGTTATTGCGGCTTATTGTGCTCCGCTTGCTGAGCAGTCGCTGGGTAAACACCCCTTGGTGACACGTTTCCTGCATGGCACCCGGAGGCTGAGATCCGGGATGCAACCCAGAGTGCCTGTGTGGGACTTGGCTGTTGTGCTGGAGGCTCTGTCAAAGCCCCCCTCCAAGCCAATGGCCAAGTTGGCCCTTACGTAGGTATTTGTCAGTTAAGACTGCAATTCTTCTGGCTATATCCTCTAGTAGTTCCTAGAATAGCAAAGTCCACTAAAGGCGGTAGATCATTTTCACATTTAGCTCCTAAACTCTGGAATAGTCTTCCTGACAGTGTTCGGGGCTCAGACACACTCTCCCAGTTTAAGTGCAGATTAAAAACATATCATTTTAGCAAAGCCTACACATAACATACGTCTCACATCATAACCTTGTGCTCCAGAACATCTGATCACATGCACATTATCAACTTGTGCTGTTAATATCATGAACAGCAGCTACGCTAATTCCTTTCCACTGCTTCTCTTTCTCTCCCCATCCCGAGGCATCCTGAGGTTGGCCAACTCCAGTCACGTCCCTCCTCATGAGGATTATGGACCTTTGAAGAAGTAGATGCCAAACTCGCAAACATCTCGAACTATCTAGAGACGTACCAGTGCCAATTGGATCCCGCTACATGTGTGGTTTTGACATTGGACCTCCTGGAGTGTTTAAAGGCTCTGGCATGGAGAAGCTGATGCTGGATCTGTGCTGATCACAAATGTTGAGCTCATAAAACTAGGAGCTACTAACCATAAAGACTGTATAAGACTGTAGAAAGAACATTACTTATAATCTTATACTCCAGTACTCATGTTAGTTCTCACTCTCCAGTGTTCTGTATTGTTGAAAGATTTATGATCAAACTCTTGATGTCACCCAAATGAGGATGGGTTCCCCTTTTGAGTCTGGTTCCTCTCAAGGTTTCTTCCTCATTACATCTAAGGGAGTTTTTCATTGCCACAGTCGCCACGGCTTGCTCATCAGGGATAAATGCACGCCATTCACCTTGACTGTTGATTTTTGTAAAGCTGCTTTGAGACAATGTCTGTTGTGAAAAGCGCTATAGAAATAAACTTGACTTGACTTGACTAAAGAGGGTCGGGGACCTACAGGCTCTCTCCATGGCCCTGTCCCTCCTGGAGTTCACCCCTAGCATGGCCAGTGCCTTTTTTTTTTACCCCAGACCGGGCTATGTACCTAATGTGCCCTCGATTCCCTTATGACCTGTCGTGCTGCAGGCATTCTATCCTTCTCCTTTTCAAGCCCCTGACCAGGAGAAGCTAAACGGGTTGTGTCAAGTGCTCACATACGTCAACAGGACAGAACTGTGGAGGAAGTCGGAGCAGCTGTTTGTCTGCTACGGTCACTATAAAAATGGGCTCCCTGCCAACAAGAAGACTATCAGTAAGTGGATTGTGGATGCCATATCCTCTTCTTATGAGTCCTCTGGTCTCTCTGCACCCTTCAGGGTCAAGGCTCACTCCACTCAGAGTGTGGCGGTCTCTAGGGCCTGGTCCGCTGGAGTCCCACTCTAGGACATTTGCAACACTGTGGGCTGGTCCACCTTGCTGACCTTTGTCAGGTCCTATAACCTTGAACTTAGAGCCACTCTGGCGCCTTTCTCCTGCACTCTAGCTGTGCTCTTACACACTAGGCAGAGAGTAGCTCAGTGGTTACTTTGGATTGGAAGGTCACAGGTTCAAATCCCACCACCAAGATGCCACTGCTGGGCCCTTGAGCAATGGCCTAAAACCCTCCGCTGCTCAGTTGTAAGTCGCTCTGGATAAGGGCATCTGCCAAATGCTATAAATGTAATTATAATGTAATTATATTTGTTAATTGAAGAAACATTTTTGAAAGATTGCTTTACTCTTTGTCTTTTTTTATAGCTTGTTTGATCTTTGTTTTATTCTGGCATATTGAAGAGGCTGTTGTGTTGATCTTGGGTAAAGCAGTGTTGAGACATACAATTTAATTTGTATTTGTTATTTAGAAAATAAAACCTAACGAATCAACAGTGTTTTCAATAATGTGTTTTGGTGTTGAGGACTAGTGCATATTTGCGTTCAATATGAGGAAAATACTCATGTACTGTTAAAATCAGATACTCTAATATTTTTACTAAAGTCATATAGCAATTGGTTATTTTTAACTTTTAATTGAGTAATTTTTGCAGTAAAGAATGTATTCTTTACACTTCTGTAGACTGCAAGGTAAATAAACTTTTTTTTTTTATTCTAGTATGTGAGCAGTAACCTAGCCTTGCGTTTGGAAGGGCATCCAGCAAAAAACATGTGCCAAATCAAATATGCGTATCACATACCTAAATTTCATACTGGATCGGTTGTGGCCGGGTTACAACCGCCACAGGTATTGATGGCTGAGGGTGTACTGGTGGAAATTGGTCTACTGTTAGCCAAAGGAGGAGAAGGTCCACAGAGACAGCAGCGAAAGGGGAACTGTAGGAGAGTGGAGGTTAGAGTTGGTACTTTAAAAGTTGGTACTATGACTGGTAAAGGGAGAGAGTTAGCTGATATGATGGAGCGGAGAAAGGTAGACATGTTGTGTGTTCAGGAGACCAAGTGGAAAGGGAGTAAAGCCAGAAACATTGGAGGTGGGTTTAAAATCTTCTTTCATGGTGTGGATGAAAAGAGAAATGGTGTAGGAGTAATTCTGAAGAAAGAGTACAGTAAGATTGTAGTGGAGGTGAAGAGAGTTTCTGATAGGGTGAAGAACATGAAGCTGAAAGTTGAAGGGGTGATGATAAATGTCATCAGTGCCTATGCTCCACAAGTGGGTTTTGATATTAAGGAGAAGAAAAAATTCTGAAGTGAGTTAGATGAAGAGATGGAGAGTGTACCTAGGAATGAAAGATTGTTGATTGGGGCAGATTTCAACAGCCATGTTGGTGAAGGGAACGTGAGGAGGTGATGAGGAGGTGATGAAGGAGGTGATGAGGAGGTGATGGTATGCATAGCCCTAAGGAGAGGAATGTGGAAGGGCAGATGGTGGTAGATTTTGCTAAAAGGATGGAAATGGCAGTGGTGAACACTTATTTTAAAAAGAAGGAGGATCATAGGGTGACATATAAGAGCAAAGGAAGGTTCACACAGGTGGACTATATTTTATGCAGGAGGTGCAACCTGAAAGGGATTGAAGACTGTAAGGTGATGGCAGGGGACAGTGTAGCTAGACAGCATCAGATGGTGGTCTGTGGGATGGCTTTGAAGGTAAAGAATAAGAGAAGGAGAGTAAGGACTGAAAAAAGATGGTGGAAACTGAAGGAGGAAGACTGTAGTGGGAGGTTCAGGGAAGGGGTCAGACTGGGGCTCGGTGATGGTGAAGAGGTGCTGGTTGATTGGGCTACTGCAGAAGTGATAGGGAGACAGCTAAAAAGGTACTTGGTGTGACATCTGGAAAGAGAAAGGAAGACAAATGGAAGTGGTGGTGGAATGAGGAAGTGCAGGAAACCACTAGAAGAAAGAGGTTGGAGAAACAGAAATAAGATTGGCAACAAGATGAGAAAAGTAGGCAGGAGTACAAGAGATGCGGCAGCAGGTGAAGAGGGATGTGGCTAAAGCAAAGGGAAAGGCATATAAGTAGTTGTATGAGAAGTTGGACACTAAGGAAGGAATTGGGGCAGTAGCTCGCAGCGGCCGCTCCGGACCAAAAATGGTGCTACTTTCATTTTGTAGCCCATTTTATGCAAAATATGGACATCGGAGCAACCGGTGTCCTTGTGTCCCACCGCCAAACACTCCAGGAACACAGAAACAACCCTAACAACACAATAAATGATGATCTGCGGCAGAAGCTAAGCGACCTCAGTGTGCTTAAAGAAACAAGCCTCCAGACCTCGGCGTCGCCTGCGGCGGACTAACGGAGGAGGGGGAATCGAAAGCACTGCGCAAGGAAGTGGAAGCGCGGAAAGTGAGAATCTACAGAAAGTGAGAATCTACAGCCACTTTCAGGACAGCGGAGACACTCGGCGCATGTGGCAGGGCATCCAGGCAATCACGAACTACAAGACAACTTCACCTGCTGTTGCTCACCCTATCGGATCTTCCACAGGGACAGGGCCGTGCTGCTCGACGCCCCTCTAGTGCCAACTGCCTTGTTCAACGACTCCGCAACTACAGACGTTGAGCGGTTCAGGAGGCCAAAAAGCAGTCGGCAGCATTTCAGCGGTTTTCCCATGTCACTCTCATGGGGCTGCTCGGCGGCGCAGCCCCAAACTCAACCCAGCACCTCCCATCGTCAACTGCAGTAAGGAAGCGTTGTGACACTCTCTCTCCCTGTAAGGGATCTGACTGTCATCCTTAATAAGAGGGCTTCGACCAAAAGGTCCTGACAGGACATGCTGGGGGGTGCCCGGAGGGCGTGTTGCACAGCTTTTCTTGGTGCCCATCCCGATCCAGCCCCCTCAGGGACCTGGTTTGTTAACCCTGCCACAAAATGTGCTTCAGGGCATGGCAAGATCTTTTTCGAGGCCACTACAGCCGCTTTAGGGCGTTGCCCCTGCTCTAGGCATACCAGAGGTCAGTCTCGAGAGACACATTTGGAAATGGAAATTTTTCAAAGCCACAAGAATGTTAGTAAAGTCAGGTACTGATATAGGGGAGGAGGCCTGGAGTGCAGTCAGTGTTCCAATTCCGTTTCCATCCCATGTAAACCATATATTCTTTATGCACAGGGGCATTGTCATGCTGGAACAGGTCGGTTCTCCTAGTTCAAATAAAGGTGAAATTTATTGTTAATGCATTCCAAAAACCACATATGGCTGGAAATGTCATGTGGCCCAATACTTCAAGATTCAAGAAGTATTTTATTCAATCTGATTTGTTTGCTTACATTGAATAATGACACTACTGTAAATTCTTTTGGAGGGGACATCAATGATATAGCTAAAGTAAAAGTTTTCTGGTACATTATGGTATTTAATAGTGATTTTTAGATTTAAATATCAATTCGTCACAAAAGGTTCACCTAAAATTGAATGAGAAGTTGAGGTACACAGCCGTCAGTTTTAAATGCTTGGTGAAATGGTTATTTTAAAATCAAATAAAAGATTATATAGCCTAAAACATAAAAAAAATTAACATAGACAATATATAAGTGGATTTTTCATACATTTCACATCCATATTAAAAACTAAAATATAAATCAAAATGAAACAGTATACTAACAAATGTTACGATTATAAAAAAAATTTACTATTCTTTATGTACTGCAAGGATTGGGCATTACAAATACACCAGTGTACATTTCTAGTAAATACATTTATTATTAATTATTAATACTATAATATAATCATAATACTATTGTACTATATTATTATTATTATTATTATTATTATTATTATTATTATTATTATTA
>JAAIIK010000003.1:8591737-8618878 GCA_014706435.1 Silurus glanis
ACACACACACACACACACACACACACACACACACACACACACACACATATATAAAATTAAAGAAATATAGTATTCTCATTTATACTTATTTATAAAAAGAAACATCCTCTATGTCCTATTTTTCCTCAGACATGAAACATGATTTGAATGCAGTAATCCCTGCTTTACCGCGGTTCGAATCTCGTGCCCCCGGTTTATCACGGAATTGCATTTGCCACATAACTCATTAGTTTGGCTGATTTTCCCGGTCTCTTTGGCGAAAAGCACGATAGACCAAAAAACGTATAGGGAATTGTGTTTATGAAGTTTTATGTTGAAATAATTAAATGTATTAATAAAAATATAATTATGAATTATAAAATGAAGTAAAATGTTAATACAGTACAGTACTGTACACATAAAATAGCATTTTTGGGGTGGCGTCCGTTTATCTCGGTTTTTCATTGAACGCGGGCGCTTTTGGAACGTAACCCTGTGACAAACGGGGGATTAATGTACATTTGATTTGAAATGAAATTGTCAAGAACATCCGGGAAATGTGGGGACTATTTTCCTTGCTTTGAACCATACCATGAGAAAAATATCAGATGTTTATATACAGATGGTCACCAAGTTTTTTCAATACAGAATATTAAAAATACAGTTCTGCTTTGATTTGCTCGCTGCCTTTTCCCTCCTGCTTTGCTGCTTTCACTTCAACTTTATCTGGTTAAAAAATGAAAAATAAACAGTTTTTAAAAGGGTTTAATAATATATATATATATATATATATATATATATAAAATTAAACCCTTAAGGCTCATGCTTGTCTATATATATATATGACGTGGTTAAATGTCACATTATTTCTCTCTGATGATAAAGATAATAATGCCCTTTCAACCGAAGTCATGTGGACTAAATGAATCTTTCTTTACTCATGTGAAGTTTGCTCAAGTGGGGCACTTGGATGAAGCCTGCATATATTCACGTGTGCATGTGTGTTATATCCACATCCTAACCCTGATCTGCTGAAGTGTTATTAGGCAAGCAGCTAATAACAAACATGTAAAAAAAAAATGTTATAGCCTTTTAGTCTTCTCTCTCTCTCTCTCTCTCTCTCTCTCTCTCTCTCTCTCTCTCTCTCGCACTCACACATGAGAGCTAAGGCTCATGCTTGGCTTTAGTTAGTTTGTTTAATGATCATAAAGTCAGTTGAACATGTATAAATTTTATATAATGTTTTTACTGTTTTAGATGAATGATTTTATAGCAGTTTGTTTATAGCTCATGTATATTTAGTCAATGATTGACGGAGAATGAAGGGTGCGTTAGGCTACGTCCGCACTGAAAACATTTATTTTTTCCCCATAAGCTTTAGCTTTCTGTTCACACTGAGATTGGCTTTTTTTGTCCAGTGAAAACTGAGATTTCAAAAAAGAACTTTCCCAAGTGAATAAAAAATTGAAAGAACAATTTTTCACGGTGCAATGCGAACCGAGATAACGGAGATGTTAAAAAAACATTGACATATTTTTATTCATGTGATCCAGTCACGTGAACTGATTAACTTCATACCAGCAAGAAGTCGCACTGCAGTTGTTGTGCCTGCTGTTTTGTAAAGGTGCATGTTGCATCGCACAAACTTCAGGCTGCATGTTTTTAAAAGGGACAGAATGTTCACTCTCAAGTGCAACAATACAGGAAGACAAAGTAAATAAACGTGCGACAGAAAGGACACAGGCTAATGTTTCTTGTGTTTTTTTAAGCAAGTTGCAGTTCTGTATTTCAAGGCCTCAAAGAAGTGCCACTGCTTATCAACCTAATTTAGAGAAAACCAGTAAAAAGGACATTTAATCTGGAAATTAATTTTTTATTTTTATTAGTCTATAATTTAAGTGTACAAATGAACTAAAATTAGCAAAAATAATCAAGCATCTTGCATCTTGCAACTTGCATGTGTACTTTTTGTAATTTCCTTAAATTTTGAACCAGTAGTTCGTTTTGAGTTTTGTGTAGTTTTGTTTTCCTTTTTGTAATATATGTTGTCTGATGTAGCGCCTTGGTTGTGGGGAGGACGTTGTCTTATTTCACTATTTGTACTGCACTGTATATGGTTTGAATGACAATAAAAGCCGACTTGACTTGACTCGATCTATCCCATCCTTACCACTGACCAAAAAGCTAAACTCAGAACATGTGACCTTAACAGATCATGTGTAAAACCTGTGGTCATGTTTAACTTTAATGATGTCCTGCCCCCTAACCCAGGAGGAGTGATCAATTTCAGCTGGTCTACATTTATGAAGACGAAAGGCGGACATGATAAAGAATACCATTTATTAGATCATCTGAGAGCTCTTGCGCCCCCATACCTTTTTAGGAGTCAGTGAAGCAGTGAGGCCAACCTTTTTTTTTTTTTTTTATGATAAGAAGATCAACCCGGTGGGAGGAGAGTAAAGGTCACCGGGGTCAAGTACGCTGGAGAACAGTGTGGGGCAAAAGCAAACACTGGGCAATTTCATGACATTAGTTTCCATGATAAACATACTGTAAAAAGTTTCTTATCCTGATTTATGGATTGTCACCTGCACACACGTCATTAGAGTTGGACTGCAGAGCACACACACACACACACACACACACACACACACACACACTGTGGAAACACTAGGGGAATACTGTCATGTTTTGTTTACCCGAGCGATTAGTGATTGGTAAGTCGTGCTTTGAATGACACAGTCCAAAACAAGACAAAACTGTGTCTTTAGTCGGCTGTAGAATGTTCACTATTCTTACTCGCAACGTTTTAACAAACGAGGCAGTTGTTTGATTTGAATTCGACTGAAACAAAGTACTCAAATGTCCTCGGATGGGCTTCGGCGTCTAATTCGGGGGAGGGGTGTCCTTGTCTCATACGCAGTGCTCCTCAGGTTACTGATTAGGATAAAGCAATTAGTAAAAACGAATGAATAAAAAGTCACTTAAGTCTTTTACACGCTATATTAGGTTAATGATAATGAACTTTACTACCAATTAATTAATGAATGTCTGTAATCACTAAGCATGCAGACCGTGCATACAGTGCAAACACACGAACAAAGTATCTAATGATTAGTACTGAGCTTCTCAAATAACCATTATTTAACAGATAGTTCCAGATTGTATAATGGACACGTTACATAAACAGACTTATTTATTTATTCATTCGTTTATTTATTTGTTTAACCTTTACAGCATTTAGTAAACGCCCTTATCCAGTGCGACGTACAAAAGTGCTTCTCTATCAATGAACAAATCAACACTGGTTTATTAGATTACAAACTTAAGACACCATCAGCCGAAACTCGGGTGGGAGGAATTAAAGCACACTTTTTAAAATGCATTTTTCATACAGAATGTAGTTGTTGATATGGTGAGGAGAGATTTATTTCATATTAATGGAAGGAGTCAATCAGTAACAATCTGAGGTAAATCTTTAGGTTTTCCAATACAAAGTTTTCAGGACTTTCAAGGTTACATGAGAAACATGAGGGGAAAAAAAGCAACCTGACAGACAATTGTTTACAGCTGGAAATTGTTTTGCAAACATTCCACAACACTGAAGTGGTTCAAACATATCAAACGTCATTCTTTAATATTGAACGACTTGTTCCTTGTCAGAAAATGACCGTCGCATGAGATGAATAAAAAGTTCTGGTACATGCTGTTATTGAAAAATGCCTACGTCTGGGTGCTTACAGTGACCCTTTGTGCCAGGGACATGTCACACCACCCAGTCATTGAATATTTTCGTATAAAAACAGGCCTTGTTGTTGTGTTGTACTTGTGGAGTTATTTTTATGCCTGTCACAGGCTTGATTTTTTTTTAGCTATTTTGAAGGCATGTAAATTGCAGTCTAACCAATCAGGATAAACAAGTATTTTATAATGAACACTTAGGACAAGCAGTGCTACTCCTTTTTCGTCACAGTAATGAGCTGATGAGAAAATACCTAATCAATTCTGCACTGTTCTATCTAATGTAACACCTACTGTAGTACCTGTTAAACTAGCTAGCAGACTAGCAGACTTGTTTGACTGCAACCACAATAGTGTGTATATAGTGTGTGCAGAAGGTGGTGCAGTTTTTCTTTCCTTTTCAATGGCTGTGCACTTATTTCCTGTAGGGAACTTTATTCTTTCAGCAAGGATTATTGCTGATGCAGTGAACTTGCCAGCTGGATTCACTGGAAAACACCCGGTGCCTGCTGTTTATTAGACCCTCAGGACTTTTTTTGTTTTTAGATTTTTTTTTTTTTACTCTAATTTTTATTTAAAACATGTTGATGGTAAATTTCATTTGAGAACAGTTCATGAAATTAAGAAAAGGAAACAAGCACTGACTAGTAAATGTGGACAAAGCAGGCAGTGATGCCCTCTGGTGGATACATTAGCCTTGTGTTTAATTTTTTATGCTCAGTTTTTAGCATTCACATTTTTTTTGCATGTCAATGTTATCCTCATTTGTCCGAATTTACTCTTGAACTTAAACCTGCTGTCATTTAAGGCTTCTGTGGCTGGCAGCTTCAAACTGTGGCATTTAATGACTACTTTGTCACTCTTAGAATTATTCCACAGACACAAGCACACATTTAAACATCCTACTTTCTGTATTGGAAAAGGAAGCACTGTGCATGTGTCATGGATTATATGGGAAATTACCAAACATACATATTCATTGTAAATGGTATGATTGTATATCACATCAACCCATTCTATACTGGTACAGTACAGCTCCGCCCCATGAGACAAATTTCTCACCCCTTGATATAAGTAACGTAGTTGATGACATGATAACATAATGATTTTAATCATTATTTTTATATTTTGCAAAATAGTTGAAGACTTTTAAAATTTACTCTGTTTAAACATATGAACATTTACAGAAGAAAAAGTATTACGTATTATGTTTTGAATAATATACAGTGGATATAAAAAGGCAACACACCCTCATGAAATTGCAGGTCTTTAAAATATAAAGACAGAAATAACTATAAATGTCAGACTTACATCTTTTATGTGATATTTATCAAATTTCAATTGGAAAATTTTTTAATAAAAACCCCAACACCGCCCTGAATGCAGAATTCTGCACACCCTTTCATAATTGGGGCTCTAACTTTCCTCAGAGTTAACCAGTCACATGCAAAATCAAGACTGTAGGTAAATGATTAAAACCAAAGGGTCAGCTGTTGATGTAGTATTTCCTTGAATGTTTGGGGTTGCATTCTACTACGAGTCATGGGTCGCAAAGAGTGGCCAAAGAAACTGTTGAAATACCACCAATCAGGGAAAAAAAAAAACGAAGGCACTGAATGTACCATTTCAATGTAAGTCTGGGCTATAGCATAGCATAGCATGGCAAGACAAAGCTCTTTCCTACCATGAAGAATATGCAAGCCCATCCGCATTACACCAAAAGATTCATTCAGTCACCCCAAACAATATGTGAGTATGTGTTATGGTCTGATGAGACAATGGTTGAAATTTTTGGTAATATTTCTGAAGGGTATTTTTGACATAAAGCCAATACTGACCATCATTCAAGGTACACCATACCGGCAATGAAGCATGGTGGGGGTAGCATTATGCTTTGGGGTTGCTTCTCTTCAGCTGGGCCAGTGGCACTTGTCAAGATAGAGGACAAAACCTTCTGTCCTCTGTCAAAAAGATGAAAATAACAAGGAATTATTTATTTCTACATGACAATGCCCAATTAAGATATAAAAATCAACAAAGACATGACTTCAAGTCCTGGAATGGCCCAGCCAGAACCGAGACCTCAATCCTATAAAATGGCCCTCAATGGACCTCAAACCTATAAAATGGCCTAAAAAGAGCTGTACACAGAAGATCCCCTTGCAATTTGATAAATACTTATTCACAAAGACTTGATGCTGCAATAAAGGCAAAAGGTGCTTCCACAAAGTAATAGTTGGGAGGGGTTCAGATTTATGCAATCAAGCAGGGTTTTATTATTTTTTTTTTATAAATATTCCCAATAAATAAATATAAAAAATTGTTCTGGATTGTATGTGTTTGAACATTGCATTAAAGATATAACAAATCTGACAATTGTTATTTCTGTCTTATTTTAAAAAACTTTCTATATCCACTATATACTATGAATCCTGCAAGAATTGTTCTCATTTTCACTGGAATTTTATTTTGTAAATTGTTTTAGCCTACTTTAGTAGCTATAGTTTAGTATTTGATAATGGTCTCAACTAAGTTTTACTTTGTGGACCAATGTTTGTATTTTCATGGCATATCAGTTGTATGCTGATTTGACTTGAGGCACAATTCATAGTGTTTAATGATTATATTTTCATGTGCTTTTTTCACTACCACAAAAATACCATGAATTATCATGAAATAGGTATAAGTTTGTCCATTTTCAGTTGTTCCTTACACACTCAGTGCAATAAATATTCATGGCTGTCAACATTAGGGATCCATTGTGGCACAGAAAAGTAATTAATAGTACGCCACTAATGTGTAGCCAATACTGGTGGTTTATTTTCATTAATCTTGTGGGTTACCTCTTCTGTGTTATTGACTTCTGGAGGGCAATTGAACTCAATATTTTACACATCTACTCAGGCCTCAGTGTTTGTTACACCTCTGTTCATGTGCATTCAGTAACAGTTATGCGTGTATTTTATTTTTTAGGGTATAAAATGACCAGCTGCCATTTGTCATTTCTCACTTGAGATTATTGGCAGCATCACAAATGATTTTAGACACTTTGCTATTAATGTGCTGATATATATTCTAATGTTTATTTTGTTATATAAATATTACATAATATAATGTTATATAATGTTATTTTTGTTGGCTACGATTGCTATTTAAATTGTTGCATGGGAGCTCAAACAGCAAAACAGTCCATTATAAAATATACAAACCATTTAATGTATTACTCTGATGTAAAGCAAAATACATTTGGATTTCGCTCACTTGAATTGAAATTTAAACAGAAACTCCTTTCCTGAATTTAGTATTTCCAGTTTATGCTAGTCCATGCCAGAACACATCACCATTCTCAAATCTTTTGCAGAACTCGCAAGTTATTTTATAAACATAATTCAACTGAAATTCTGCTAGTTTTACGGTATGCATCAATCTACTGAGCTGTGCTCACATTAAATGTAAAATTTAATTTCTTAGTTTGAAACTGTTGCTACAATTGTTGTTAGTAACATCATCAGCAGACATAGTAAATTATATTTTACACGAATGTAACTTACGGTAAAATCTTAAAGGTGAAATCCTAACGGAGCAAAAAAAGAAAAAAGGTTCGGCCATGTTGTGTTCGAAATGCTACTTAATAATATTTTGTTTATAGAACTATTGTATAAAAGCAACACTTTTTCTTCTTCTTCTTCTTCTTCTTCTTTTGGCTGCTCCAATTAGGGGTCGCCACAGCGGATCATCCGTCTCCATACCCCCCTGTCCTCTACATCTGCCTCTTTCACACCAACTACCTGCATGTCTTCCCTCACCACATCCATAAACCTCCTCCTTGGTCTTCCTCTTTTCCTCCTTCCTGGTGGCTCCATCCTCAGCATTCTCCTACTGATATACCCCATGTCCCTCCTCTGCACATGTCCAAACCATCTCAATCTCGCCTCCCTCACCTCGTCTCCAAAACGTCCAACATGCGCTGTCCCGCTAATAAACTCATTTTCTAATCCTGTCCATCCGTATTGTATAAAAGCAACACCACACTCTTTGTCATTTGTGCAAGTATTCAATATAACTGCGCTCTTGCTTGTGCGATATTCTTTCAATTGTGATATATGCAGTGCATTTTTGCTTAGGTGACACATAGATCTTTTTTTCCCTATTATTTTTTTTACTCAGTAAAATTGTCAGTAGATGATAATATTAAAAGGCCTGTTGATTGTGAATTACTGAGGTTAGGAGTTACTAATTCGATTCATGTTTCTAGTGAAAAAAGCTACAGATTACAAGAACAAATAAGAAGTAAGTTAGATATGAAAGCGATTTTGGATTTTCCATCATGATATCCATGATTTAATGCACTAATATTCATGACCTACCTTAAATATGTAGGTGCAGATTCAATTTAACACGGTTAGCATTTATTTGGTTCATCTAGCAGCACTGTAGTGACCTTGAGCAGAATTATTTAAATCCAATTATTAATAATTATTTATAAAGTATTTGGTTTTCACTAGACAACGGCGAACAAGTTTATACAGTATTTTCTTTTTAGGCATTTTTGTTTTTTTATACCGTGCATTTAAGCATTTGTTTCGAATATTGTTCTATTATATAACAGTAAAAAGACAAATTCTTCTTATCGACGGTTCTTCGGGTGGTCCTGCTGCCTTCACTATCGGTCTGCGTGTTTTATAAAAAGGACAGGATTTGGCTAATCTTGTTAAGTGATTACTGCTCTGTTCACATGCTGATGAAGAGGTGGTTGGTGACCGCCGATCAGAGCATAACGGAGCATAACTTTTAACACAGGAAAACAGAAACGATGATTATCTAACCGTGACACAGTCACTCCGTTTTGCATGACCATGTGTGAAATCAAGAAGTTTAAAAGGAACATGCCCGACCTCACCGCGGAGAGATTTTTGTCGACAGGCAGCATTTTTTACTCACAGAACTCCTTTTTTTTTTTTTTCCCCCATGCCTTGCTCTGATGTTTATTCACTCGTGCTGTTTGGAGCTCTGGTGTGCGCTGAAATACTGTACACTCAGCTAGGTGAACAGCAGTGCATCTCTGTTTGAGCGCTCTCTCTCTCTCTCTCTCTCTCTCTCTCTCTCTCTTTCTCTCATCTATCCTTTGGCGCTCCTCCCTCTCTATTAGTGCCGATGTCCAGGGATCAGCATCTGATGTGTCACTGGCGTCAGGTTGGCTGCTTGACAGTCGCTGATCTTCAGGGCAGAGATTAGAGTAGCACCTACCTGAGCTCAGGCTTTTTGGAACCTGAACTAAGTCGCGTTTACAGCACATTCCTCTCCTCTCCATCAAGCATGGAGCAAGGAGAGAGCCCCCGACGCCAGGGTAAGTTCCTGGGGTCACGATACGCTGTTGGGCTTAATCATTTGGAGTACAGTGATTCCATAAGTGTCAAGGTGAACAATACGTCAGCTATATTTCTTATAATGAAAACTTTTGATTGGCAGACCTGTCTTTATCATGTTTTCTAATATTATGTTTTTTGCTAGTAGCTTATAAATTCCTTCACATGCTTCATCCTTACTGTGAGCTGCTGGTACTGCATGTGGTCTGTGGGTTATTTGTTGGATGAAGGAAGTGAAAATGCATCCTCTGCTTCTTTCTTCTTTTATTGCTTCTGGCACTGTTATTTATAGGGAATTCTAGCCTAGGTGTGTGTTAGGCGGTTTAGAGTTCGGGCTGAGCAGGTATAAATAGACTGCTGTGCTCTATAGTAAAGATGCTGTTCAATGATGGAAGGTCTTTGAGTCACAGATTCTAAGCTATTTCCAAACTTATTGCTTTTAAACAAGAATAGTCTTTAATATGTTTCACTGGACCAGTTTTGGTGGTGTGGTGTTCAAAACCTACGCTGCAAAAGGTTAAATCAGGATGAACGGATGCAGAACGATTCCTCCGCAGTCTCACTGACAGTAGCATGGCTAATGTGAGAGGTCAAGCGATGGACCAGTTCAAGGACTCTACTGTGCTCCAGCTCTGCTACACCTGCAGTCATTCATCATTGAGACTGGTGCAACCCCCAGCAAATTCAGCAGAAATTAGAACAATGCGGCTCCTTAGAGGGAGCACAGCTGTAAACCAGGCAGCATTGTGCGAGCTTGTCAAGACGGGTGATCAAAGTTGCAAAAGAACAAGAATACTGACACCTTCTGTACAATGAGGTGTTTGTTCTGAACACGGGACGATAAGTGATAAATAACCTTTTTATAGGCATAACTTCAACACACAACCGACCGCTCCAAACACTTTTTTAAAAATGCGCTTACTTTACAGTGTACAGGAACCTGAACCCATTTTAATAGTGAAACATTAAAATGCACATTAATACCATTATTTATGCAAACATCATGCAGATACAGTTTTTTTATTTAGTACATAAAACATTAAGCTGGGTTGATTGTTATGATTTTGACTTGGGTAGCTTTGGGTATTTCAGAAACTGCTAATCTCCTGGGATTTCACAGGCAACTGATCTTACATAGACTGGGGAGGGGATAAAAAATAAAAAATAGCATCAGCTCTGTGGAAAAAAAGGAAAATAGTCACAAGAAAACAGCCAGACAAGTTTGAGCTGACAGAATGTATATGACAACTCAAATAACTACACTTTTCAACAATGGTGAGCAGAAACACATCTCAGGTGAATGGGTTACACTAGCAGAAGGCCACATTGTGTTCCATACCGTTTAGCCAAATACAGGAATCTGGGACTTACAGTTGTGTTACAGTTGTACAACAGTACGTCACTGATGTAAAGTGGTGTGAAAAAGTTCCTGATTTCTTTTTTTTTGTTTTTGTTTTTTTTTGCATGTTTGTCACACTTTAATGATTCAGATCATCAAACTAATTTAAATATTAGTAAAAGACAATACAAGTGAACACAACATGCAGTTTTTAAATGAAGATTTTTTTTATTGAGGGAAAACTAAATCTAAAAACCAAAACTACATGGCCCTGTGTGAAAAAGTGTTTGCCCTCTAAACCTAATAACTGGTTGGGCCGCCCTTAGCAGCAACAACTGCAATCAAGTGTTTGCGATAACTTGCAATGAGTCTGTTACAGCGCTGTGGAGGAATTTTGGTCACTCATCTCTGCAGAATTGTTGTAATTCAGCCCCATTGGAGGGTTTTCGAGCATGAACCGCCTTTTTAAGGTCATGCCACAGCATCTCAATAGGATTCAGGTCAGGACATTGGCTAGGCCACTACGAAGTATTTTCTTCAGCCACTCAAAGGTGGACTTGCTGGTATGTTTTGGATCATTGTCCTGCTGCAGAACCCAGAAGTCCTGCTGTCTCGTATTTTCCCAAAAGTCTTGGGGATCTTCAAGATGTTTTCTGGCAAAACTGAGACGAGCCTTTATGCTCTTTTTGCTCAACAGCGGTTTTCGTCTTGGAACTCTGCCATGCAGACCATTTTTGCCCAGTCTCTTTCTTATGGTGGAGTCATGAACACTGACCTCAACTGACGCAAGTGAGGCCTGCAGTTCTTTGGATGTGGTTGTGGGGTCTTTTGTGATCTCTTGGATGAGTGGTCGCTGTGCTCTTGAGGTAATTTTGGTCGGCCGGCCACTCCTGTGATGGTTCTCCACCATTCCATGTTTTTGCCATTTGTGAATAATGTCTCTCACTGTGGATCGCTGGAGTCCCAAAGCTTTAGAAATGGCTTTATAACCTTTTCCAGACTGATAGATCTCCATTACTTTCTTTCTCATTTGTTTCTGAATTTCTTTGGATCCTGGCATGATGTCTAGCTTTTGAGAATCTTTTGGTCTACTTCACTTTGTCAGGCAGGTCCTATTTAAGAGATTTCTTGATTGTGAACAGGTGTGGCAGTAATCAGGCCTGGGTGTGGCTAGAGAAATTTAACTCAGGTGTGATAAACCACAGTTTTAACAGGGGGGCAAACACTTTTTCACACAGGGCCATGTAGTTTTTGATTTTGTTTTCCCTCAATAATAAAAACCTTCATTTAAAAACTGCATGTTGTGTTCACTTGTGTTATCTTTTACTAATATTTCAATTAAGGTCATGATCTGAAACATTAAAGTGTCACAAACATGCAAAAAAAATAAGAAATCAGGAAGAGGGCAGTCTTCTCCATGAGCCATGCTTGATACAGACAAAAATCACTTTCAAATCTCTTTGCTTCTTTCTGATATGGGACAGAATATATATATAGTAAATAGTGCACAAGTGAGTGGGGGAGTGATTTCAGACACAGCATGAGTACCTGAGACCTCCTTAATTTGACTCAAATAAAGAGTCAGTGTATACTTGCAAGACTAAAACTTTCTTTCGGCTTCTCCCGTTAGGGGTCGCCACAGCGGATCCTCCGCATGTTTGATTTGGCACATGTTTTTACGCTGGATGCCCTTCCTAACGCAACCCTCCCCATTTATCCGGGCTTGGAACCGGCACTGAAAGTGGCTGGGGTTGGTTCCCTGACCGGGGATCGAACCCGAGCGCCGCATCCTAACCACTAGACCACCAGGGTTTACTTTAAGTATACTTTAAGTATACAGGTTTACTTGCAAGACTAAAATTTGCAAACTCGCAAGAAACGAATTCTTAACCTTTTCCGTTTGGATCTTAACAAATATTTTGATAGTCTTCATAATTTGAGTGTTGTCTAATGCTGTCCATTGATAAATATCATATGATCCTTAGTGGATTGCAGCTGTCATGGTGCGGATCTTCTTGAAAATGTAATTTTATTGTTTGTAGGCACTGATTTATAAAACAACTGCAGGCAGTTTGCTATTGAGAGTAGGCAGCTTTTATCTATATTATGCCGAAGTCAGTGCTGCAGCAGATCTGAGCTTTAAAGGTGCCCCAGTATATCATTATAGGATAGCACTCCATAAGAAACTTTGCAACAGACAGAGTTAGGCAAATGCATAGTCGCATAGACTTAACCGCTTTAACAACAGACCATGTCACAAAGCAGCTTAACAAAAATCCCAGGATGGATTTACTACCATAGTGAGCAAGCCAGAGGTTACAGTAGAGAAAATAATCTCCCACGAGGAAGGAACCAGCTTTCCAAGGGAACCATCCTCTTCTGGGTAATAACAGGGATCGTAAATCATTACCTCTATGACGTCAAACACTCAAGGATGCTCAGTATAAGCATATTGGGGGAAAAGGGTCCTGGGATGAGCACATGTCTTTTTGTCTTGATGATTACAGGGAAAAAAGCTAAAAAAAAAAAAGCGTAAGACTTGGGGAATTGCGGATTTTTAGGTTGTGCATGTGGGAACATCTACAGCAGCACATTAGGTTTGTTGTTGGGTACTGTATGCTCTTACCACCCATAAGGTATGGAATATCCGAGTACAAGCAGGGGCTAAATAAGTGGTAGCTCTGTGGTTAAGGCTCTGGATTACTGATCGGAAGGTCGGGGGGGGGTTCAGGCCCCAGTATCACCAAGCTGCCACTCTTGGACCCCCGAGTAAGTCAATTAACCCCATGTGCTCCATGGGTGCTGTATTATGGCTGACCCTGCACTCTGACCCCAACCTCCTAAAAAAAAAAAAAACAATGGTATATGCGAAAAAAAAAAAGAATTTCACTGTACTGTAATGTGTTTTTTTTTTTTTTTTTTTGACAAATAATGGCTTTGTTTTAATTGCTTTTCATACTGATGTAATAAACAAACACACCTAAATGTTACTCTGACGATGAAATGAGGAGAAAATCCCTCAAATCTGGATCCATCCAAGATTCCTAGAGTAATAGAATATATTTAGTTGTTGAATGATGACAGGCCTGTAGTTTTTATAGTGCAATACTAGTCACCGGTGTTGAATTCAACAGTGACTTTAACCCTTTATTTCTGTAGTAAAATGGGGCAAAATCCTATAAAGTGAAATGTTTGCACTTGGGTTTTTAAATGTATTTATTTGTTGATTTGTTTTTGCTTTTGTAATTTATTATTATTTTTTTTTTTTACCAAAAACATTTACACAGTGATCGTTATTTAGACCTTGGATTTACTCGCATTCCAGACTCCTCTCAGTGCTACATGAATATCTTCAAAGATCATGCTGATGAAAATGTTGATGGAGGGGTGAAGTGATCAGACATTATATTTACGGTTGTTACATTGAGATCACAGTCACTGATCCTGGTCACTCAAGAGCGAGGGCTGCTGGTGGTCAGTGTGTGGAAGAATGCAAAGAATCCTATGTGTGTCATACCACAGTCACTAACAGACTGCCAGCTGTTACAGAGAAACTTGAGCCCTTCCATAGATGCAGCTTTTTTGATCCAGAGGTCAGAAGTTCATGTCTGTTCATGGTTCTCCGTGTTTCATTTTGAACTCAGATTTTATTTGGCCACTTTTGTGCGCCATTCATTGCCAGTGCGTAGTGTTTATTAAAGCTTTAAATAAATGAGTCTGATGTGGTCGGTAATGCAAACAGGTCAGGAAACTGGGTCATTGTCCTCTGCCTGGTAAATGAAAGTGGAACATGTCTCATGCGAATTATACTATATGGTAAAATAAAGATAGACAAAGAACAGAAATCATAAAAAAGGTATATAGCTGTAGCTGTTCAAATATCAGGAAGTGCCTGCAATGTAATTACAATCGAGTTTATTTGGTTAGATGTAACAAGCAGCAACATGAGCTATTTTAGAAACTGCCTTGTCAGGGTTACAGTGACAAGTGACAAATTAGGCTTCTAATATAATTATGTGTATGGATATAGAGTGAACAGGCAGGTAAAAAAAAGCAACAACAAAAAAACGAGTGCATGCTTTAATAAAAATGTTCCTTACCTCTTACTAGTTGAACTTTCTAGATGTAGCTGAGGTTACGAAACTGTCTGAACCTGAAACTACAGACCATGCTGACATTTCTACTTCCGTTTTATTCGTTTTTCTCCCACTGTTGCTGGTGCAGGCCACACCAACTACGGATTTAATTCTAAATACAGGTGCAGATAGTGGATATCGTTATGCGCTAGTGTATAGGTGAAGTTGGCCTTGTTGTAGAAGGTATGAAAGGATTAAGTTTAATATCAGGTGTGTAACTGCATCATGGTAGGAAAAACCCACATTGCCCACACCGCTGCTTTCTTTTTTTGTTGTTGTTTTTTTAGGCATTGGCTGTTTACCCAGCTCTCTGTAACATCTACCATTCATAAGAAAGGTTTGAGAAATCAAAGTTCGGGATCAGCTCAAGTGTGTAATTAGGAGCTTTTATCTCAAAGTGGGTTTAATGATGGTGAATTAATTATGTCGGGTTTAAACGCTTTTCATAAAGCCAGAGGCATAAGGCTCAGCATTATAAACTTCACATTTGAGATCATTAATTTACATAGGCCTTGCAGCATCTGTATGCTATACGTTACTCATTAAAAAAAAAAAGAGAGAGAGGTCATAATTATACTTTGAGTGACTGTGACTCCTGGGGCCAGGATTAGACTCTATTAGGAGACCATTAGTTTAGTTTTAAAGAGGATTTAGTAACTAATAGAGACTGTACACTACTCACTAGGATGTTTTACTTCAGAATGTATGTTTGACTGGTGACTGAGACTTTACTACCATTTATTACGCTCTATTAATCGTACTATTACTGTTGTTATTTCACTCCTATTTTACTCGTTAACATTGTTGCTTTTTACTTTAGTATATTTTAATTTAAATATACTATTTTCTGATTATTTAAGCTCAACCTACTGTAGCTATTTCTTTAGCACACAACATGATCACTTTGTCAGGGTTGTCTGTTATAAAGTTTTAAGCTTATTGTTATAAAATTTCATTCTTATTGAGTATAATTATTATTATTATTATTATTAAAATTGGTAGTAGTTTTTTATTAATATGTTCATTTTTGTTTAATATTATTTCTTAGTTAATTTTAATTTATTTTTATTTAAAACAAATTAAGAAATGATACCATCAAGTACAGGCAAAAGTTAATGTACATGCACAAAACAAACAAACAAACAAACAAAAAAATCATCCAGACAAGCAAGTGCACAATTTGCTTCTGACAGACAGCTGATTTTTGCATTCTGTGAATTCACTCAGTGAATGTTAAGAAACAATCGGACTCACTTGAGATTTAATTGTTGTTCCGCATTTTTGAATGGACCAGTCATGGACCATTAACTGCTATAAATTCTATATGGTATAATGTAATATGGAAAAGTTACAAATGCTTTCTTCTGCTATGCTACTTTTGTTTAATTCTTCGTGGGTTATTATTTTTCTTTATAGAAAAACATTTTATGATTATGTAATTATAACCAATAATTAGATCCAATATTGTGTGAAAGTGTGTTAAACTGTATAAGATTATTACTTGTGCTTCTGTGAGCATTGCAAAGATGAAATCCACAACAACAAATCATAGGCTGCAGTTTGAGGCATCAGTAGTGTTGGATTGAATCAACCATAAAGCCAGCGGGAAGACATCGATCACCTTTACATTCCAATTATAGGAAAATCAATGTGACACGGTCCACTTTGACTTATCTAGGGTTTTTTTTTCCAGGTCCTCCTTTGTTTTTTGCATTGCCTTTTGTTTATTTATCCCAGTTTTACTTTTGTTATTCTTGCATAGAGAACTGTGTTTAGTCTGTGAAACATAAAAAGACAAAATATAGGGTTTATTTGTAAATCATGGAAACAATGGTGTGAAAGGGTTCGTCTGTTCGAGTTGATTCTAATCTGACACTGCAGTAGATGCAGGTTTCCTGTAGTACTACAATAAAGCTTCAGACAGAAATGGTCTCTCAGGTTTCTCCCCGTCAGTTGGCCAGTTGAACATACAGACATTTGTTAAGTTAATTAATTAATTAATAAATCCGAATTTTACCGTGTATGACTGTTCTAGCTTAGGGCTATTTCTAACCTGTCACAATTGTTAGCGATACATGAAAACCATACACAAAGTATAAATAAATAAAATGGCTGAAATAAATGTTTTCTCTGTAATGGATCACACACCGTAATAAGAGCATTGGTGACAGAACATTTTTCCCCCTTTTGAAATATGTGAAAGCAGTGATTTTAAAACTAATGAATGTTACTGAGATACAGATGGGCCACTGATACTAATAAATGGCTCATCATGTCACAGCTTGTGAGTTGTTTGCATAATTTGGGTTAAAAGAACAAGAATGCATTTTGGCTCCACTCTAATATGAACTGATGCAACACAAGGTACATTACTGTTAAACACATGATGTGCCACTGTAAGTAATGCATATACCGTAATTTCCGGACTATAAAGCGCACCCATATATAAGCCGCACCCACTGAATTTTACAAATATTTTTATTTTGAACATAAATAAGCCGCACCTGTCTATAAGCTGCAGGTGTCTACACTGAAACTAATAAACTTTACACAGGCTTTAACGAAAGACACGTTACACACGGTGTAACGGGTGAACTATGTTGCGCTTCCTTTAGGAGCAGAGCGGCATTTTGGAATAGCCTGGCACTGCATTCTTCCGCTATTACTGCGTGTGTGCAAGACGAGGATTATGTGTTTATTATTTTCTGATGCTGATTTCTAAGTTTCTTTGATTAACCCGTAACGCTGTTGCCAAGAAAAATAAAAAAAGCACGAGTTTTGGAAACCTGTCTGTGCTTATATGATTTCTGTTGCAACTGGAGATAGCGAGGTCTCCCATGACCCAGACTCAACGCGTTACAACGTCTTGTATCTAAACAGTAGCCTACCAAGAAAGTCATTGTTCACTGTCTTCCTCCTTCCTTTCACAACTATTTCTCTGGGGAGTTTTTCTTTTGGCATCGTCGTGCGTTTAAAAAAAAAAACGTTTTTTCTCCCGAAGCCGTGCAGCTCAGAACACAGGTGAGGTGCGTTTTTTTCATTTCCGTTCGGAAATTTCATTGGTCTAATGTTATGGGGTTCAGTTTTTTGGCTTGAAGTTTGTGAAACCAGGAAAAACCCAGGAAAAATTCATAAATAAGCCGCTTCGTTGTTTAAGCCGCGGGGTTCAAAACGTGGGAAAAAAGTAGCAGCTTATAGTCCAAAAAATACGGTAATAGCTTACTAAAAATTCTCCATCCTGCATGTCAACTAAAGTTTTTACATCACCATGATAAAAATCCGAATGATAAATTCTTAGAATAAGCAAAGTCATGGTTGAATGTGACAATGGGTACATTTTTTTAATGTTAAACCATTCAAGGCGGTTATGTTTTGTTTCGTCGTGGGCTTCGCTTTTAATTGTGTCATACTATGTTTTGAATTTCAACACTGATAAAAAGTAAAAGGAATATTTAAAAAAATATTATGGCTTTTACTGATCGACAGCTACCGTTGAATTTTTGCGTGTGTGTGCTTGCCTCAGTTATTAAGCTGATGGGTGTTGACAAAGTGCGTAGTGTGTTATAAGAAATTAATGTGTTGTAAGCATATGTGACGGTGTACAGTAAGCTGATGAGCTAACATAAGGATCTTTTTCATTTGTAGCTTGCAAATGTAACTGTAGCTCACATAAGAGAATAACTTGTAAGTAACATTTTGGCTTCTTTCTGTTTGTTTGTTTTTTTTGACCCCAGGTGATGGAACTCCAAAAGAAAGTAGTCCATTTATCAACTCTGACAATGATAAGGGCAGCCTATATGACGGCAAAAACATGGCACTGTTTGAGGTAATCCAGCCAAGCTAATAATGACAATTTAAGGTTTTTTTTTTTTTTGCTTATTCATTTGTAAATTCTTCTTAATTTGTGAAAACATATTATAATATTCATATGTATTTGCATTCATAATGTTGTATTTGTTCATTATGAAAAGATATACGCTGGTGATTGTCTCTTAGAATTGTGTGGCCCCTCGTGTTTGCCCCACATCTCTTTTCATTGACGAGACCTCCAGCTGTGAATTCCAGCTGTTTCTTTAATTGTATTCTTTAGCAAATAAAATGTAACCATGTTATTCGGTAGATTATTTTTTTTTTTAAATAAATGAAATACATTGTGTAGGAGGAGATGGACAGCAACCCAATGGTGTCATCACTTCTCAGCAAACTGGCCAATTATACCAACCTTACCCAAGGTGTTCGGGAGCATGAGGAGGCCGATGAGGAGGAGGGAGGAAAGAAGAAAGCCGTCAAAGTATGTAGCACACTCTCAAAAGTGATCGTATTGTAGATCACTAAATGAAAGGTGTTCTATTTCGAATTCAATGGACGTACAGTTTATAAAATGTACCCGGTTGTGAACTGGAGTACATGTTTGTTTTTAATCACTGTTCTTCCTTGAAATAGGATCATATTAAGGTGTATTTGTGTTCAGGTTACACATACAGAAATCACACTCTAGTATTTTCCTCTGTTCGGTTTGTGTATGTTTTGGCACCCTTAAGTTACAAGTTTGTGTAAATGTAGATGTTGGTCCTCAATAACAGAAAACATTTCCGAATAGAGATTTTAATGCGATACTTAGACGTGGTTGCAAAGCAAACACTCCTGCCGCTCTCACATATTTCGAATGATATTTTATGCGTGCTCACATCAGTCAGGGAGAGATGCTTGGACTGAATCTTAAATCATGTTTTGAATGCTCTGCATATATCAAAGGGCCTAGCAAATATCTAAACTTTATTTGTAGGCTTTTTCAACTTAAACTCCTACTTCAGTTGGTTATTGTTGAAAGATGTAAATGATGCTAAGTCGTGCCAACCACACACCTGACTCATTGCCTCGTGGTGAAAGTGATGTTTATAGCTTTGTCATGTTGTATGCTAATAGTGACATGGCTTCTGCTGGTTGTCCAGGGTGCAGACATACAAAGTAATGATTATAAGAGGTCATAATTGTGTAGCTTCTCACATAGAGTATATGTTAGAATGAATAAGAGCTGAGATGGTTATAGTTAGGTGCTTCTTTGATTGTCAGTGGATCTGTATACCCTTAGGTCCAAAGAGGCCAGAGTGTGCCAGTGATGAGGTCATATCACAAGACATTGGGTTAAGCTAGTTACCATAGGTAGTATAGATTGGCCTCTATTAAAACAGATTTAATGCTGCGCAATTATTAATAAAACAATAATAGCTCAGACATGACATCTTTTAGTGGTCCCAGGCTACGTGTTGTTCCACCCCTGTTCAAGTAGTTACTAGTGGGTTTTTCTATACCGCCAAAAAAATTAGTTACTTTATTTATCTTAAATTCTAATTTCACAAAATCAGAATAGTTTCACAGTACTTACAAAATCGCATCACAGCATTAATTTATTTTTATTTTTTTTACTTACCGTGTTAATGCAATACTTTCAAAATGAATGCCACTTGGAGTTTCAATCCTGTAATCGTTACGGATTATAAAAAGAGTGCGACAACGGTTTGCGTTTTTCTGCTTCTACCTCGCTAAGGCGAGTCCACAGATGGGGACGTTCATGGGCGTCTACCTGCCCTGCCTCCAGAATATCCTGGGGGTCATCCTGTTTCTGAGAATGACCTGGATCGTGGGAACTGCAGGAATCCTGCAGGCCTTTATCATCGTATTCATGTGCTGCTGTTGTGTAAGTATTATGTGCTCTGAAGGTTTGGTTTTCAAAATGTTTGTCCTGGTGGTATTAGGAGTTTTACCATGAGGGCTTCAAGTAAGACATATGTAATAGATGTATGTCCCTTGATAAATGTTTCATTCTTTTTGGGACTGAAGCATTACTTTTCACTGAGGTTGTATGCAGCAGGGACAAGTTCTATGTGAGGGAATGAGTGGATGAAATTTACGTCTGTCCTCCTTTTTCAAATGTAGCTCTTGAGTTTTATGCCCTTTTGTCTGCTTAAGGTGTAATCTTTGGTGCTTGGGACTCTAAAACAGGTATATAATAATAACGCAGACAGAGGGATCTTTTGTTTTTTTTTTAACACTTAGTGTGGAAATGCACTTCCTGTCTTTGCGACTGTGGTCAGATTGCCACTTTTGGGAGAATGCTTATTTTACTGAGTTGCTTTTGCACTGTTATGACACTGCTAAGACAAAAAAAGGCATATAATCAAATCTGTTTAGTTTAAATACAGGGATATATAAAGGCAGTTAAGGTTCCTCTGATTGCATCATATATTTAGCATTTGATTATAAGACTAGTTGAAAGATGAATTACATTGGCTGGCTTGTAGTATTGTCAGTGTGTATGAGATTCTTTGTCATAGTTGGCAGATGCATGTTAAAATAATATGATTCTCCTGCTCTGAATAACATATTGCTGGAAATTAAAATGCCTGTACTGTATCACTGTGCGCTTATTTTATTCAGCAGATGTTATTTGAATAAACATATCAATAACACAGGCAGATTTATTACTCATACCTCATACTGTTTGTCAGAGATCACAGAATCATTCATTCAATCAGTGCTTTTGCAATCTTTAAGCTCCTGTTTAAGGTAATGGAGCAGTAAGTGGCTTTAGGGCAGCTTTTGGACTGCGAATGAGACTGAAGCAGCTGAAGGGATTTAGACCGATCATTTGTGCGAGTTAGCTCAAGGACACAAGAACGTAGGGGATTGTTATGTAACAGTAATAGAAATCTCCTTTAAGAGTAATGCCATGCTAATGAAGTAGTAGTTCCCCTTAACAACTGTTAAATATTGTTTTTTAAATGCTTTTAATCACAATGGATGAAGTTCTCTTTTTATATATTGGAGGGGAAAACAGTTCAGTTCAATTCATTTTTATTTATATAGCACTTTTAACAATGGACATTGTCTTAAAGCAGCTTTACACAGATAATGTGACAATAAAGAATGAATAAGATTGTTCCTTATAATTTGGAGGTTGGCTCTAATGAGCAAGCCTGTGGCACGAAAAAAACTCCCTGTCGGCTTAAATGATTTTTGTGGTGGCCAGGCTCTGTGAGAAATTATATGGACAGTATATAACAAATCACAACAAAAACGATCTGTACTTTTCCTAGCCTGTAGCCTGTCATTTCAGAAAGCTTCATTCTCAGCTCTTTCTCTCGACTCAAAAATGGGTTGCTTTAGCCCAAAAAGGATTGTAGTTAAGGACTCCTAAGTGGTGCAACAACAAAAAAAAAAAGCATTCATCTTATCATCCGGAGTTTGTCTCTGGGGCAAGAATACTTTTGGGGTTTTCTAAATATTTACATGTGGTTTGGGGTGTGGCTTTGGAAAAAAAGACAAAATGCAACAGTTGTATTTGTAAGGATTTGGAGTTTCCTAACAGCTATTGTGTGACTCACTTATATTTGAGTAAGTGGGCCTACAGTTTTCTTTAAGTGTTCTGCTCTTTTGTCTCTTTTAGACAATGCTCACAGCCATATCTATGAGTGCCATTGCTACAAATGGAGTAGTTCCAGGTGAGATGGCATTATTGTCTTAGTCGTCACTATGTCCAACAGCAATGAAGGATATGAAACACTACTAATCCTTTACAATGCCATTGCTTGAGATTTCTATTTTCCCCTTCTCTCTTTTCACATCGTAGCTGGTGGATCCTATTACATGATCTCTAGGTCTTTGGGCCCAGAGTTTGGAGGAGCTGTTGGACTCTGTTTCTATTTGGGCACCACATTTGCTGGAGCCATGTACATCCTTGGTACTATTGAGATACTTCTGGTAAGTTTTCTGCATTAGTTTTATGGCATGGTGTGGGATCAGGTAAAATAATGGATTGACAGAAATATCCATGCCCTCTCGGTTGCCAGCCATAATTGGATTTCTTATGAAATGAAAAGGGGATAACAGGATACCTACTCTTTTTTTTTTTTTTTTTTTTTTTTTTTTTTTTTTTTTTACCACACCAAATACTGGGACTCCCTATAATTTGTTTAGGGAATTGTACAAGATTTGTAGGATGTTAAGTAGTTTATCACTCCTACTTATATGTGGTTATTGGTCTTAAAAAAGATTCAACTTTGCCGTTCTTGGTCTTGAACAATTTTAAACAGCTCTTAATTTTCCGATGTCCACGATGCTCGTTAAAATCCCCCCCCACAGCACTTTAGAACATTTTTGTTTGTTGTAGTTCTTTCTTTTGCTAGTCCGAATAGAATTCCCTGTATTACTACTACTAAATGAGACCAACATGCAACAGCCAATCAGCTTTCCGGTATTACAATCTTTTGGATTGTACCACAGACGTAAAACAGATTACATTTTTTTTTAGCTATGAGGAAATGCAAGTTTAGCGATACTTGGCTTGAATAAAATGTATTTATTGTTAGGATAATTCCAATTGCTAACAACGTATGTGTGCATGTTTTTGATTGCCGGAGACACCGTGTTAACCTGTAGATAAAAGAATGTACCCAGACACCTACAAGAAGGCAGTCATTCTATCTCAGCTACAAAATAAAGGCATATGAACCCTAGCGTCATACACAATATTTTTTCCAATTTTGTTCCTCACCCTGAAGATAATTTATTAAAATTCAGACGTCACTAAAGTTCCTAAAGTCTGGCAAAAAGCCCCTCTGAATACATGCAGCTTAACTGCATGTATTCAGCTTAACTACTTTAGAATTAAATTTCTGCCTTTAATTGTGCATTGTTTATTATCCAGACCTACATTGTGCCCAGTGCTGCCATCTTTAAGGCAGAGGAAAAGGAGCTTGAAGCAGCGGCTATGCTGAACAACATGCGAGTGTACGGCACCTGCTGCCTAGCCCTGATGGCGCTGGTGGTGTTTGTGGGAGTGAAGTATGTCAATAAACTGGCACTGGTCTTCCTGGCCTGCGTAATTCTTTCTATTCTGTCCATCTATGCTGGAGTCATCAAAACCATCTTCGAGCCTCCAGTCTTTCCGTGAGTAACAAAGTACACGCTTTATGTGTTTGTTTTTCTTTTGTCTAACCCACGGTTTCAGGTTGATTGCTTGAAAAAAGAGGGATGTCCATGTGGATGGTGTTTTTGATTGAGTTTTGCACACAGGATGTGGTTTCTAAAGAGGTAGAGACACATAGACCAGGTGTGTGGGTTTATTGAAGATAGACTCAGTACATGCTTATTTTCTGTAATTATCACAAGCACTAAAGCACAACAGGGTGTAGGGTTATGGGAAAATGACCAACATAAGGTTTTTATGTTACTGAGAACCTGGAAAGTCTGCTAGTTCTATAGACTCCCGTGGTTGAAAACTTTCACAAGTACAAAGTGCTGCTACTCAATATGCCTTTTAGGACCTTCGTCATTTCAATAGCTATATATTTTCCCTTGTTAAATAACGTTTTCAATATGTTTGCATTTAGAATTAGATTATGTGGCTTATTTTCCATCTAAGGGAATTAGCTGTTACTATAAAAAGGATAACGTATTAGAATGCATACATTAACTATAAACCTTATTTGTCCTGCAGCAGACTTTACTGCTAAAACTTTGAGAGTTTACAATCAATCACATTTTTTAATTTAACATTTCTGTGGTGTAACTGATATTAAACTAGACAGATTTTGATGCCGTGTTTGTTATAATGTACCCTAGATTTACTAGATCAGGTAGAAAAATAAGGCTTATATCATTTGCACAAGTGAATGGTTCTATTTTGAGTTCTACAGTTGCTGTGTGGTCCAGGTTGTGTTTTTTTGTTTTGTTTTTTTCTCTCAAATGAGATGCATGAGTTTTGCTTAAAGTACTTTTTAAGCTGATCGAAGCATGTCAAGTCAAGTGGTTTTAATGCCATTTCAACAGCATGCAGTCGGTACAGTACACAGTGAAATGTAGTACTCATTCAGTAACACTATACTAATATATTCGACTATATGTGCTTTTAAAAACCTTGTGTTTCTATCTGAAGGGTCTGCTTGCTGGGAAACCGCTCACTCCAAAATTTAGACTTCGACAAGTGCTTAAAGACCGAGATCTCCAACAATGTTACTGTGACCACAAAGCTGTGGACTATTTTCTGCGAAAGCCCGTATCTCAATGCTACTTGCGACGAGTATTTCAGAATAAACAACGTCACAGAGCTTCAGGGTATTCCTGGTCTCACCAGCGGCATCATCTCAGGTGAGGCTACAAAGGGTATCACTGGGATACAAATTTTTGACAGCTTTAAAGAAAAAACCTATATTGAAAATTGAATACATGAAATTCACCCAAATGTTTTAAAAAAATGTTTCTTTATTTATTTTTAATGCTATGATCAGGTTTTTTGATACTTACCAAAAAAAATAAAATAAAATAACATACAAAACAATGAGTTTGTAATCAGATACTAGCTATCAAAATAACCTTGATGTTCCTGCTCCACAGTCAGAATGAAAACTTCTCTTTCTCTCTTTTCATTTTTGTGTGTAACCAAAGAGAAACAACCATAGTTCTCTTCAGGAAACCCCACAAGTTTGCCATGTGAAAAGCACCAGCAATGTGACTTTCAATTCACTTTCTTCAAACCCTTTTTTTTTTTTAAATCTGTCTTTAGTTCATAACTGCCAGTGAAATGATTCTTTCTATAGAGTGGTAACATTGATGAAGCTTGCTGTATCATTAATGGTGGTTTCTGTCCGAGCAGAGAATATGTGGTCGAGCTACGGCCCTTCTGGAATGCTAGTGGAGAAAAAGATCGAGTCAGTGGCACCGTCTCAGCCCACGCAAGGCTTCAATCCCTATGTAATGACCGACATCGCCACCTTCTTCACTCTACTGGTGGGCATCTATTTTCCTTCAGTCACTGGTAAGGAGGCACACTCACCACCTTCTTTAACTTTCTTTTCCCCCTTTGGTTTTATCTTCTGCTTTCATTTTTTTTCTCCCACTTGTATAGTACACTGTGTTCTTTAGCTCTCGGCAGGGCAGGTTTTTGCTAGCCCAGTTCCACCCACTTCAGTTTAATCTGTGTTCTTGCCTGGTGGCTTCCAATGTATCTAAACACACATAGACAGTCAGAGAGCCAGCATGAAGATCGTGCTTATCTGTTCACTTCAGCTGGAAATTTCTCATGCCCATTTTTTTTTTTTGGCCTCATGTGTACTTAGTGTAACACAGTGTTCATATCAGCACTGATGGCAAATTTCCACACTTCCTTAAAATATATAGAACTATGTGGTATATAAAAAATAAGAGTAAATGAGGAGAATATTTGAATGCAACCTTTGAATTGAATTTAGAATTCAAATTCAGTTTGATCTATAATAAATAAACAAAAAAAATCTAATATTTTTGCTTGGTTTTTTTTTTTTGTTTTGTTTTGTTTTTGTTTGCTTTTCTCTTTTTGTTACCCAGGTATCATGGCTGGATCCAACCGCTCTGGAGATTTGCGGGATGCACAGAGGTCCATTCCCACAGGAACCATTCTTGCCATAGCAACTACCACCTTTATCTGTATCCTTAATATGGTCCCTGAAGTTTTAGAATATTAGTCCCAGTAGTTGTTTTTTTTTTTTTTGGGTCTGGCCTGAAGTACTTCTTTATTTTTTTTCTAACTAGTTATGGCAATTCAGAGGATGTACAGAATAATTTAGTAATTACAAATTGTATCTATTGTATATTATATTGCTCCTTGTAAAATCTATTATATTATTATTATTATATTATTATTGGTATTATTATATGTATTGTATTTTTTAATTAACATTTTCTTAACTATGTAACTTAGACCTCTCTTGTGTAGTCCTCTTTGGTGCCTGCATTGAAGGAGTTGTTCTCCGAGACAAGTGAGTATTTTTTACTTTAGTAAAAATAAATAAATCAGACCAAAACCTGAAGGTTAAAAATAAATTAAATAAATAAAAACTGATATTAAAGTAGTTGGGTGGCTAATTTATTTATTTTTATTCCAAAAGTACAAAATGGATAAATAATAAAGGGGAAATCCAAAAGTTGCCATAAAAACAATTATGACCTGGCAAAGATTTATAAAAAAATAAATAAATAAATAAATATAGTCCTTAATGACTTACAAGTAAGTATGAAGGAGAGGTGAACAGATATAGGAGAAGCGACTTCCAAATAGTCTGTAGAGACTGACCTTAATCAGTTTTTAAGGTCAATTATGTCAGTTACAAATATGTAATAATTTGCATCTTTGTTCAGGTTTGGAGACTCCGTGAAGAAGAACTTAGTGATTGGTACTTTATCCTGGCCCTCTCCTTGGGTGATTGTGATTGGCTCGTTCTTCTCCTGCTGCGGAGCCGGTTTACAGAGTCTCACCGGCGCCCCTCGGCTGTTGCAGGCCATCGCTAGAGATGGCATTGTGCCTTTCTTGGAGGTGACACACACACGCTTGCTTTTATTTCTGGCTCATGTGAAGTAATGAGTAATTATAACTTCCTGTGTGGTGGGGAATAGAGCTTACTATATTTATAGACTTAACTCACTCATTTATCACATTCATTCCTGTTCCTTAATCCAGCCTTTTTAAATGATATTGTTTTAGATTATACATTTTATATATATATATAATATATATATATTTTATATATATATATGTGTGTGTGTG
>JAAIIK010000003.1:8624448-8637996 GCA_014706435.1 Silurus glanis
TTTTGCTGAGGTTAATTACAAAAATAGCAAAATGGTCACCTACTGTATCAGACTTTGTTTTAATAATAATATAGTTTTATATATATATATATATATATATATATATATAAAATATACTAAATTATTATTAAAACAAGGTCTGGTACAGTAGGTGACCATTTTGCTATTTTTGTAATTAACCTCAGCAAAATATCAACAGTTGTTTTTTTTGTTTTTTTTTCTGTCAAGGACAAACTCTTATGTCTCCTTCTTATCCAACAGGGCACTGTCTTTCCTAGGAATGAGCCTTTGTCTTGCCATAATGTTTATTTCTTCTTGGTACTACGCTCTGGTGGCCATTGTCATTGCTGGCTGTATCTACAAATACATCGAATACAGAGGGTAAGCTCAGTTCAACAGAATTGGAAGCACCATTGTGACCAGCATGTCCAGATCTGCAGTACTGCATGTGTAGGCGTATAAGCTGATTTGCCGTTCTGAGTGGTTTATATGTCACGGAAGTGATCACGACGTGTTAAAAGTAAACAGCTAACCCCTTGGCTACATTATTTGTGTGTATATAGAGCTGAGAAAGAGTGGGGTGATGGCTTCCGTGGACTGTCACTCAACGCAGCTCGTTACGCTCTCATTCGGCTGGAGGAAGCACCGCCACACACTAAAAACTGGAGGTGAGAGTTCTAATGTCTGCATATAATATTCAAAACATCATATGGAGAAATAATATTTTTAATCGGATTTCTTTTTCAATACTACCCAGATTATAGTGTTCTCATTTCTTTACTAGAGTAATCCAAAAACAATTACTATTTCATTTGCTTCAAGATTTTACTAATCCCACACCAAATAAATTACCTGCCCTTACAGCACTTCATCTGACCCTCAGCATTGTGGCCAAATCTATTCCTCTTTCTCAGTCCAACTATCCAAGGGTTGCCGTAATCCGATGCCAAGAAAACAAGAACTCATAGTGCCATCTGTCCGAGCGGGCAGAACGTCATGTGTTGAAATGAAACCAGTGCCCTTCTGCACTATCATTGTTGCTTAAGCCTCTTTATGTGGCTTGATGCCAGTGTGTCGCTGCAGACAGGTTAAATTTGCTGACGTGTGTTTTTCTTAATAAAGCGTTACTCGTATTATTCCAACATGTTAATCAACATTGTTAATCCTAAAAGTTTGGAAATGTAAAATTACATAGGTTTGTTATATATTTGTATAGCAACTACACTTACAAGTGCCAGTGCAAATATTTGAACTGGTTTAAAACAGAGCAGGAATGAGGAGTGGCAGTGTGGAGTTTCAGGATTACGCCAGTCTGTAAAAATCCATGTTGGTAAAAAACATAAAAAAAAGCAGATTTTCGCTGGTGGGAATAAAGACACATTGTAAGGAAATAGGACAGCACGGTGACGCACTACGTCGCATTGCTGTCTTCTAGCGCCAGGCTTTTGGGTTCAATCCTGAGCTCAGATTTCTGATTGTGAAGAGTTGTGCATGTTCTCTGTATGTTTGCATGGGCATTCTCATGGCTCTCTGGAATACTTTGTTCAGAAAACATGCAGGTATGTGGATTGAACATGGTCATTTGTCTGAGGTAGATGGACAAGTGAATGATTGCGCATATGAATGGTTACCCTGGGGAAAATTCTCCCACCTTGAACCTCGTGTTTTTGCGAGATCCACCCTGACCCTTCTCAGTGGTTCTTAAGTTACAAATATGTACCTAAATCGTGTTGCTATCATGTTCCTCTGCAACTATTTTTCTCATAACTAAAGATGGGCCATTCTGCCAAGCTGTCTCAGTGACATCCAGTTTGGATGCATTTTTTAATAGTTGATGATTCAAAAGAGGCACTACTGCGCAGCAAAAATGTACTGCAACGTTTTCTTTGCCTGAAAAACATACAAATCATTATTCTTTAACAACTGTCTTTATGATTACAGCAGAAGTTCTTAGGCCTATTTACACCTCTTCAAATCACCATGTAAGAATGCAAGCACCATGAAACTATTGAGAATTCATCGAGAACTGACGCTTGCTGTACACATCTTTCCCATGCGCTCATATTCTAGGCCTCAGCTGTTGGTGCTGCTGAAACTAGACTCGGAGCTGAAAGTGAAGCACCCTCGTCTCCTCTCCCTCACCACACAGCTGAAGGCAGGAAAAGGCCTCACCATTGTGGGCTCTGTGCTGAAAGGTACCTACCTCACCAAGGAGGGAGAAGCCAAGATAGCTGACCAGGTAAGACCACAGCTCTACCCAGTGATATCTATAAGATTTTACTGACATCCTACATCCATTATCCAATACATTCTAATTCAATTGCTCTCGGTTAGATTGTATTAGTGCAGGGGAATGTGTGTCCTTTGCATGTGCTAGAATTCAATTTTTTACACGTTTGAATTGTCATACGGCGTATAAAGCACGATGAGACACTGCCATCTAGTGGCAATGTGAAAAACTGCAGACGTAACCAGATCAATTTGTTGAGGTCTGATTATTAAACAGTTCATTTAAAATACAATATTTTATCAACACCATCAAACACAATGTTGCTTAATTACGGTTTTCTTTGCCTTATGTAAAGCTAAAGAATGCCTTCTAATCAGTGAATTATGATTTGTTATGAATTTGCAATTCTGATTACTTAGAGTATTTTTCAGTAGAATCACTGCTTTAGAACCAGGGACTTGTATAAAACATACTGTGTGTTATTGTTGTTGTGGTGTTTTTCTTTGAGGAGAGTTTTTGTTTTAGTATTTATTGAAATAGTCTGCAGTGCCAGTGCTTCGGAACAGTTCGTACGGAGATACCTACCGAGGTAAAGCTTTAACTTGGGGGTTTTTAGGACAGAAGATTGCAATTTATTGTTATAGTGTTGGGGAATAAGAGTATATAAGACATGTTTTTGAAAAAAAAAATTAGTAACTTCCCTTTCTGCATAGGGGCCATATTAGAACCACTTCATTGATTAGCTAAGAGATAATGGAGAAACATAGTTAGTGAAAGAAAAAGTGAAAATAGTGAAAGAAAAAACTGTAGTGAATTAAAACACACCTGTCTGTGGATTATCCCCCTAATACCATGGCCACTTTCCTGCATTGACAAGTTAAAGCTTCCATTGGTGTTTGCAGTGAAATATTTGACCGAAAGGATAAAAGTTATTTTATATATGGGTCATCCGATTTATATGTTTGCCCACAGACATAAAGTAATTATAATTAAAGACAATTATCCTTATATGTAATTACTATACAATTAAAGAGATATGCTTAACCCTCTGTGCACCGGGGCCCTGTATCATGGCTGACCCTTCACTTTGATATGCGAAGAAAAGACTCTCGCTGTACTGTAATGTACATGACGAGTATAAAGGCCCTTTCTTTTCTTATGTCAGCGCTTTAATTTTAAACTGACCTATACTGTGTGTGTAATATTTGTGTAATATTTACAATCGGCACGTCTCCAGGTGTTTTAATCCTTACACACATCAGTTTGTTCTGCCGTTCTTATCACAAACCAAACAGTACTGGAGGCGAGGCAAAAAAGACAAGTGAAACAATGTACATTCTGATAAGATAACTTATTTGTGTCTACATATATATATATGTTTTTTTATTTTGTAGAACATCAAAGAAACCATGTCTGCAGAAAAGACCAAGGGCTTCTGTCACGTGGTGGTGACGTCCAACTTGCGTGATGGCATCTCGCATCTAATCCAGTCAGCTGGTCTCGGGGGCATGAAGCACAACACAGTCCTGATGGCATGGCCAAGCTCCTGGAAACAGTCCAATGACCCTCTCTCATGTCAGAATTTTATTGGTTAGTTTCACAAAATCTGTTATTTTATTTTTGTATTTGTTTTTTGTGCTTACTCTGATCACGCATAGCATTATGACCTCCTGCCTAATATTGTGTTGGTCCCCCTTTTGCTGCCGAAACAATTCTGACCTGTCGAGCATAAACAGCGTTCACTTCTTTGTCTGTTGGCTCGGACCACACGGGCCAGCCTTCGCTCTCCACGTGCATCAATGAGCCTCAGCCGCCCACGACCATGTCACCGGTTTACCACTGTTCCTTCCTTAAACCACTTTTGATAGATACTGACCACTGCAGACCAGGAACATTCCACAAGAGCTGCAGTTTTGGAGATGCTCTGACCCAGTCGTCTAGACGTCGCAGTTTACTCCTTGTCAAACTCCCTCAGATACTTACGCTTGCCCATTTTTCCTGCTTCTAACACGTGAACTTTGAGGACAAAATGCTCACTTGCTGTCTAATATATCATTCTCACCAACAGGTGCCATGATAACGAGATAATCGGTGTTATTCACTTCACCGCTCATTATGTTATGATGTCAAAATGTTATGCCTGATCATGTAATATAAATACCAACCTTGAAACCACTCTGTATTCTGCAGAGACTGTACGAGAGACCACAGCAGCTCATCAGGCTTTGCTGGTAGCTAAGAATGTGGACAGCTTCCCTCGGCAGGAGCGGCTCAGGGAAGGCACTATAGATGTTTGGTGGGTGGTTCATGATGGAGGAATGCTTATGCTGCTTCCTTTCCTGCTTCGTCAGCACAAGGTACACCAAACACTGAACACACTGAATCATGCATCAACATCAATCAAGGAAGCCTCGCTAACAAGCTTTCATTGGTTTGATTCGTTTAAATAATTTGCTGTCTGTTATCGTCACCTTTCTGCTTCTTTTTTTTCTCTCTCTGTGGCTGCATCAGGTGTGGAGGAAGTGTAAGATGCGCATCTTTACCGTAGCGCAAATGGACGACAACAGTATCCAGATGAAGAAAGACCTTCAGATGTTCTTGTACCACCTTCGGCTGGATGCTGAGGTTGAGGTGGTCGAAATGGTAATCTCACGCACCGATTTTACATAATCTTTACCTCGTAATCCCAGCCTTATTGTAAACGCACTTCTTTTTTTTGGTCTGTGTTTTTATGAAAACAGCATGATAATGATATCTCAGCTTTCACCTATGAGAAGACCCTTGTTATGGAGCAGCGCTCCCAGATGCTGAAGCAGATGCATCTCTCCCGGACTGAGAGGGAGAGAGAGGTAATGTATGATTTATTGATTCATTTTTGTCAGAACTTTCTTAATCTGTTTTGTTGAAGCGACCGTAAAATTACATTGTCTGCTAATGTATTTCGATAAGGTTTATCGGCTTTATCGCTTTGTTCTACTTTTGCGAAGTCACCCAACACTTATGTAGACTTTAATGATTTTCTATAATTAGTATCATTACATTTACGGCATTTGGCAGACACCCATATCTAGGGTGATTTGAACAGCTGAGTAGCTATGGGGTAAAGGACCTTGCTCAGGGGCCCAGGAATGGCAGTTTGGTGTGGCTTGGATTTGGATCCAAAGTCCAATGCCTTGACAATGCCTTAACCACTAGTATCAAATAATATTGAATTGCTTTATGTTGATCTGAGTAGATGCACAGAAACATCACGAAACATGGCGTAGACCCTTACTTAATAAAATTACACGATTCTTTGTTCAATCTTTGTTCAAACTTTTTTTCATAAAAACGTTTTTACAAAATCCAATAGAAAGTTTGCATATTTCTGTTACTTCCATTGAATTATGTATTTCAAATATCATGTTATGAATTTCAGTGTAACTATAACTTAATATACACCGTATATACATACACCATAGCGTCGACATTATAACATTATGAATGATGAAGTGAATGACACTGATTATCTCTTCATCATTGCACCTGTTAGTGAGTGGGATTTAATTGGCTGCAAGTGAACATTTTGTCCACCAAAGCTGATGAGTTGAGATACAGGAAAAATGGGCAAGGGTAAGGATTTGAGCGAGTTTGAGAAGAGCCAAATTGTGACTCTTGTGGGATGTTCCCAGTCTGCAGTGGTCAGTATCTATTAAAAGTGGTCCAAGGAAGGAACAGTAGTAAACCGGCGACAGGGTTATTGGCCAGCAAGGCTAATACACATAGGGAGCAAAGGCTGGTCCGTGTGGTCCGATCCAACAGAGGAGCTCCTGTAAAAGAATAGCCTTTATTTGTCACATATACATTACAGCACATTGACATTCTTCTTTGCATATCCTAGCTTGCTCAGAAGCTGTGGTCAGAGCGCAGGGTCAGCCATGATACAGCGCCCCTAGAGTACAGAGGGTTAGGTTAAAAAAAAATAAAAATTTGCATTAATCCTTGTTGCACAGTATAACGTAGCTGTATGACATCTCTTATATTGTTGCTGCAATGGGGACTGGCATTTACCGCTTCAGATTCAGAGCATCACTGACGAATCTCGTAGCTCCATTCGGAGGAAGAACCACACTCGGGCTCAGAGCTCGGGCTCAAGTAACCAAGGTGCTGCACTGGAGGACGAAATGGAGAACGAGGTAGCAAATATGAAAACCGTGCCCTTCAAGAAAACCATCCTGGATCCAACACTCACAATTACAAAGCCACAGAGAAGTGCAGAGAGCTTTACTGGCAATTAAAACTACGAACGATTAGATGATGTTTAATCTATAAACAGAGCTCTCTGGTACTTTGGTATCAAGTGACATGGTGGCTCTGTAACTGTGTGTTTATCCATCTCCGTGACTCCTCCCATTCAGCATGAATCTCTGGCACCGTGCACAGTGGCCTCCACCTCCTTGTTAAACCCCTTGTTACCATAAATATTCTTCCTGTCTCCTTTTCTCCTTATTATTTACCCTTCTCTTAGCGAGAGCTTCACACCACGCACACTCTTCTTTATTTATCCAGCAAAAAAGCAGCGAATGGTAGCTTGTATTTCCCGTGCATTACCTTTTTCTATGTTTCATTCACAAATGATATGTATAACATTGCATGGCCACTTGTTGGTATAATACCATTTCTTCATGCATATTAATAGTTTGCATCATTCGTTTAAAAACTAAACATTGTATAAGTTTTCTTGTGTGTTTTACATGTTGTAGTGCATGGATGATTTGGTACACATATGAAACACACTTACATCACCATTTCTGTTTAAATGCTGTTATTTTAGTTTTTTGTTTTTTTGCTATAATTTGTTAACAAATGAAGTTACTTAAATGTTCCAATGTTTTTTTTTTTATATTTCAATAGGCCAATCATTTTAATACAAAAATGACTAACAAAAGTCTATTAACATTTGTACTTCTGTACATGTTTTCTAGCATGCTTATCATGTTTGCTGTTGTAGTTATAGGTATTTGTTGGCTAAATTAGCTAGAACCTTTTTTTACTACTTTTTATTAGGCAAAATGTAACAAATTTTTGAATCATTAGAAAATAAGAGAGATTTCAAAATATTTGTAGAAATTCTTGGCTCCATTTTGGTTCCTGGTGATGCTGTTCGCAGTGAGGAGTATCTTAACTCCAGGTAGTCACTATTTGCCGAAACGAGCAAATACAGATTGTCTTTTATATTATGAACGAAGGAGGTATGAAACTTTTTGTATGCATGTCTGGCAGTTGATTAGCTAGCTACAGTTGCCAACTGAGGTTGCTTACTAGCAAGTTAGCTACCCTGCGATCCATAATTGTAAAACACAATTGTAAACCATCTGATTCGCTCCTCATAATATGTGACCTGCAAAAGTGTTTTCATTAATACATAATGCCAAACCTGCTTTCTTGCAAAATTAGAGCTTCCTCCTTCTGCCTTCTCTACATGAGCCTAAATGATACAAAGATATTATTCTTTATTATTATGAGGCCCGATATGTTTAATTAATTTGATCAAAGTTTTAACAGAATTCTCGGACAGAAATGACCCAACATTGGAATTTCTGAAGGATAATTTCCGTTGTGTTCGGCTATTATTCATTAACGTTGAACTGATCCGATGTTCATGACGATTCCTCAGGCGCAACTCATCCATGACAAGAACACCGCATCCCATGCTGCTATTAATGACAAAACTGATGCCGCTCCTGAACGGATTGACATGACCTGGACCAAAGAGAAGTTCATTGGAGAACGCAATCGCAACCGGGAGCAAAATGCCAACATGGCCGTGCGGGATATGTTCAACATGAAGCCGTAAGTGCCACAATTCGAGTTATTTCTTCATTTTAATGTACGCATCAAAATCAGAGATTTGGTTAGATGAGTGTACACAAGCACAGTGAAATGATACTATTTTGGTGGTGTTAGCCTAGTTTTGGAACAATGTTCCAAATGTGGTTATGTGAGTGTGAAGGTGTAAATGATTATACTTGAAATTTCTTTATTACAATTATATGAAAACTGTATAAGATTTCTCTTAGAATTTGGTCGTTTTTTTTTTTTTTTAACAATTGTAAAAATTGTTTTATGGTTTATGGCTGGGTATAGGGTTAGGTTTTATATCGTCATGAAGAAGTTTGCATGATTTTCCACATGATCAGAAGTATTTTTGTATATTTCTGGCTTTTAATATTATTATTACTTTATGTTTTGTGTTCATTTAAGGGCAAAGCCTGCATGATGTGTAGTAGTTGTGTCGGTTATCGCATATAGGATTTTGCAAACCATTTCTGTTCAGCAGCATGGCCCAGTGTGTAGGCACATTGTCTAGACTAACGGTCATGATCTCACCATGTGTCCTGTGTCTCTGTGTTAACGAATATACCTTTTCATAGCCAACATCAGTGTCCGCAAGTAATTGACGATGTTATAAATAACACTCATACTTTAATTATCAAAGATTTAAAACTCTTAAACACTTTCCAAATGTTCTCTCGGTGATAAATAATGCTGTATGTGCAATAATGCGTTGCTATTTAAAGAAAAACATACAGTATGCTATATATCTGGAAACAACAAGAACAAGGAAATTTTAATACAGTGTCTTCTCCTTTTATAATTAAGTCTAAATGTATTTCCTTCCATGACTACTAAGTCATTTATTTTCACATTATGGGCTGTAATCAGAGATGAATTAAGCAAGTTAAGCACATTTAAATAAAGATATTGCACAGGTCAGTATACAGAGCTTAGGCATAATTACAGACTTAATTCAGAGAGATGAGTCGCAGATTAATAATTAAATTCATTTAAATTTTTATAGCACATATAACGATGAACATCGTCTCAAAGCAGCTTTCCACAGATAATGCAGTGATAAAGAATGAATAAGACGGTTCTTTATGTGTAAGTTTGTCCCTGATGAGCAAGCCGGTGGCGACTGTGGCAAGGAAAAACTCCCCGAGAATTAATTATCATTACATTGCACATGATTCTAAACTTGAACCCGTTTTTCTTGAACGATCACAGCTTAATGAAATCCATGTTTTAGGTTAAAAATACACTCCAGAAAAACTAATACCATTAAGGCCAATAATAATTACATAAGAGTCTCAATTCAGTGTTACATGTGTCTACAGAAATAAAAATTTTTATGGATCACATTTTATTTGTGGATGCAGTTCGAACAAGTAGTAAGTGTAGCTATTAAATATTTCTTTAACAGCTAAGAACATTAAATTAACTATCAAGGTATTTATTTGGCAACTAACATTTATTTAAGTAATAGCCTAAATTATTGTATTTAAATAATAAATAATAGAAAGTATTGGATCAGCTGTTGTATAATGAAGGTGGAAGCCAAATTGTTCAAATGAATTGTCTAAGACAATTTTTCTTTAAAGGCAGCTGTTTGGTGTCGAAACCCAATATCACCCAATATCACCTTTTGAAAAACCCAATATCACACTCAAGACAAATTTGGCAACCATGACCATGTGAGCTACACCTAGGTAATTTTCATAACCTGATTGGGAAGCCCAGAAAATTACCTAAGCAGCTGTATGCCCCATGTAAATATTGATGTAAATACTAGACTTGCCTTAGCAACTCTGAATACACCCCTATGTGTAGTGTCTTTTTTTATGCTTTTACTCAGGTAGTAAATCAAATGTTGGACAGTGCTATAAATCAGTATTTCCTAATCCCATTTCTAAGGAAGGTTAACTCACATTGGGTTAAATAAGAACTTGTATCCTTGGCTCTGGGATTGAGAATGTTGGGTTAAAGCATTGTGTAATTTCTGTTCCTAAAGTTTTACAGTATGTGTGATTAGACAAATCACAGATTACAGCATTAAGCTTTAATTGTACCTTCGAAATTTGCTGGGATGGTTGGCATGATGTACTCGTGAAGGGTTTGCAGCAACGTCTAAGTTTGTCTCTGTTGTTTTGTCCCATTTTCCTCTTTCCAGAGAGTGGGAGAGTCTGTAAGTTCACTTTCTTTTTAATGTAGGCCATGTGTCTGTGTTGTAATTGTCTCGTCTCCTCAGTCCATTACGATTTATCCTCCTCAAATTGTCTATTTGTATGCTTGTGGAAGAGAGAGTGCAGACGCATGCTTCTGTAATGTCATAATATCTTTTGCTGCATAAATTCCTTTAGCTAGCATGATGGTCAATCAAAACAATACGTGCTTTTCAGACCACAGCACCTGGTGTCAGTTTGAGAGTGTCAGAAACCTTGGTTCAAGTCTTATTCTTGCATCAATATGTCTGAAAACACTGGCAAATTAATCAGGATGTGATGGAGAGCATGTGTTTTGATTGTGTTGCAATGTGTGTGAGTGTGTTTAATTGTAATTTGCATCGAGGTCATGTGCATATCCTGCTCAATTCACCAGCTATTAGTGCCATGCGCTTTAACCTCCACTAATGCGCTTTTAAGTTACTAGTTGCTCTGACCCTGTAGATTAAATACTGTGTTTTGTATTTTTATTTATTTTTTTTTTATGTATATGCTTGTTTAAGTGAATTTTTACATAATAGACTCGATAAGATTTTTTTGTATTAGTTGTCTGGGGTTAGTTGTCTTTTTTCCCCAAATTCTGTCTGTAATAGAATAGTAATGTAATATGAAATAAATCATAAACCTGTAAAATGTTATATATAATGTTATATATATATAAAACATATATTGTAGATTTTGCCAAAAACATATGCAGATGGACATACAGTATTTACACAACATATTCCCATTGGTCCCTGACTTTTTGAACACCCTGTAGATTCAATAGAAATGTTACACCCCAATCCTACATGCACTTAAAATGGTAGTGATTGGCCTATATTTGCATATTGGCACATAATTGAGTTTCATAGATTATTATTTTGAAGCTTTCAAGAAATTATCATTTTAAAGCTTGTACAAGCAAATTGCTCAATTCGACCTAGATGTTTAGATGTTCTTTGTTTGGCTGAGGAACATTACAAAATTGCTGTGATGATATTTTGAACTACATTTTTTCAAGGTTTCAGGTGACTTTATTGTGAATTTGTGCCACTTCATTATGCCACTTTAAAACAATTAATTCTCACATAATCTTGGATTTGTAATTGTATTTTGTGTTTGTTGCAGTTAAATGGAAGTTTTGAACCACAGTACTAAACACAGGGATATTTCCCTACATATTAATCACTTAAATGGTACAGAGATTGTACCAATTAGTTACAACACTACATTATAACTACATTCTACACTATAAATTCGGACTAGAGTCTTCGCTATTGGAGCTGCCAGCTTGGGTCTTAACCGTTCATTACCTTAAAGTTCTCTTTTTGTCCCTGTATTTGGTGTCTCTGGTTTATCATCCATCCGTTGAGGTTTTTACAGACATCATTCTGTTGATATTTACTCCCTCTCTCTACACTTTTGGAAAACAGCAACCAGTTGAATGTGAGGCGCATGCACACGGCCGTGAAGCTGAACGAAGTGGTTCTTAACAAGTCACAGGATGCTCAGCTGGTCCTTCTCAACATGCCTGGGCCACCAAAGAGTCGTGGAGGAGACGAAAACTGTATCCTTATCTAACTTTAGTATTGTTTGCTCTGCAGTGTATCCGGAAAGTATTCACAGTATTCGCTTCCCTTTTCCCACTTTTCGTTTTGTTGCAGTCTTATTCCAAAATGGATTTCATTATTTTCCTCAAAATTCTACAAAACATATATCCCATAATGACAACAGAAAACAGTTTGTTTGCAAATGTATTAACAAAAAAAATACAAATAAAAAAATCACATGTAAATAAGTATTCACAATACTAGTAATAATAGCTGTGCACTTCCTGATGCACTTTATAGCTTGTAGGTGTTTAGTGAGTTTCACATAATTGTTTATCGTCATCCATTTGGTGCCTTTTTTTAATTTCTTGCAGACTGCAAAGCTCAACTCACAATATTTTACAGTTTTGCCATTTTTTATCAATAACAGTAAAAATGGGGCTGAGAATTGTATTGTGTAAGAACCACTTTGACTAAGTGAAATGTTTCTTTTTTTATTATCTTTTTTATTTGAGGTGTGAAAGTTTGTAATAGACTAAACCAGAATTTTTTTTTCTTTTTTTTTCTTCCAGCACACAACACAAATACATTAAAGAAATGGCATTATAATTAATTAAATGCTTCTGGTATATGTCTTTTTAGTGAGATTTTAAAAATAACATTTTTGTTTCTTAACCTGTGTGCCTCAGACATGGAGTTCCTGGAGGTTTTGTTAGAAGGTCTCAACCGGGTCCTGTTGGTGCGTGGTGGTGGACAAGAGGTTATCACCATCTACTCTTAACTCTCTTCCCAGCTGTATTTGAAAAGCATTCATGGGGAAGCTTGGATTTGGGTTTGTGGCATTATGTCGGACTGGCGTTTATGGAGAAAACTGTGCGGTTTTGGCCTTTAGTCGGGGGGGAAAAGGCAAAGAGGCAGAGGATAACCTTTGGCAGGAAGACTTTTCAGGCAAGACGTAGAACCATGGAAGGCCAAAGCACAAACAAGCACAACAGACCTAACGGCACTCAATGACTGTCTGTTCATTTTGTTTTCAGATTCTTTCTTTATCCTCTGCCATCCATGTTCAGATGTGTTCAATGAAGGATGTCATATCAGTAAATGCTGTACATCTTGTTTATTGTTTTTTGAAGGATTCGAATCCTTCATTCAAGGTTCAAGTACGTTTGTTGAAACAGCGATGAGCATATTGAGATTGCGAAGCTATTTTTGTCTGAGCATCGCAGTTTTCAGTAGGACAGGTAGGATTAGTGTTACTGTTATTCGTTATGTGCTGCTCGTGATGAGGCCCATGATTAAACAATTCAGCTTGGTGGCACTTCTCATACATATAATCAGCACTACATGTAGTATGAGGAGGCCTAGCCAGCTGTTTTCTGGCCTTTAAACCATATACGTTTGCATTTAAAATCACACACAGTGAAGTTACTGATTCAGTTTACGCTCTTCAAAACAAAAGAAGAGGCTTTTTAAAGCAATGCCATTGAACCCTTATTTACCCAGACATTTCGGCCCATAGATCTTCGACCATTTCATTTGTTGACACTGAATAGCGATAGTATCATTATTATTATTCATACTAATGATACTATCATAAAAAAGAATACTTTTCACTACAAAAATGCTTAATATATTAGTAGATCAATTTTTTAGCATTATTCTTAAGAAACCTTTGTCACTTGTATATAGTCAAATGATCATAGTTCAGTATATACATACATAAAAAAGAATACTTTTCACTACA
>JAAIIK010000003.1:8660754-8686429 GCA_014706435.1 Silurus glanis
CCCCCCCCCCCCTTGTGCTCGAGATATTAGGGTTCGGCGACATAAAACATTAAAAAAACGTCGACTTAATAGGGTTGGCGAGTTAACCGAGGTCGAGATAAGTGGGTTCGACTGTATTGTAAAGTAGTCAATGTGCAGCTTTTATAGCAGAACAGATTTACTGTCGTTTAGAAATTTTGTGTTGGCAAAATAGCTGGCAACAAAAGTAGTAGTACACCGCACACCATTGTTATCTAGCACTGCCTTAATCCTCCTGGGTATGGAATTCACCAGAGCTGCACAGGTTGTTGCTGGGATCCTCTTCCACTCCTCCATAATGACATCACGGAGCTGCTGAATGTTAGACACATGCCGCTTCTCCACCTTCCGCTTGAGGATGCCCCACAGGTGCTCAACAGGTTTCAGGTCTGTAGACATACTTGGCCACTCCATCACAGTCACCTTTTGCTTCCTCAGCAAGGCAGTTGTCATCTTGGTGGTGTGTTTGCGCTAGTTATTATCTTGGAACACTGCTGTTCAGCCCAGTTTCTGTGAGGGCATCATGTCCTAATTTAAAATGTCACAATACATGTTGGAATCCAAGTTTCCCCTCAATGAGCTCCTCAGTAGCAGCTGCACTCATGCAGCCCCAGAGCATGATGCTACCACCACCATGCTTGACTGTAGGCAAGACGATTTTCTTGGTTCTCCTCACTAGGGCGTCGCCACACATGCTGCACACCATCTGAGCCAAACAAGTTTATCTTATTCTTATCAGACCACAGAACATTGTTCCAGTAATTCATGCTTTTGGTCAGATTGTCTGTAGCAAACTGTTTGTGGGCTTTCTTGTAAACCAGATTCAGAAAAGGCTTCCTTCTGGGACGATGGCCGTGCAAAGCGACTTGTTGCAGAGTATGATCTAAGCACTGACAAGCGGACCTACCACTTCTACAACCTATAAAGCAATGCTGCAGCACTCATGCTTCTGTTTTTTGAGGTCAGCTTATGCACCTGACGCACAGCACAAGGACTCGACTTCTTTGATGGACCCTTACGAGGCCTGTTCCAGATGGAACCTGTTTTGGAAAACCTCTGTATGACCCTGGCCACTGTACTATAACTCAGTTTCAGGGTGTTACAGATCTTCTTATAGCCTCCACCATCTTTATGGAGAACAACAATTCTAATTCTCAAATCATCAGAGAGTCTTTTTCATGAGGTGCATGTTGAACATCCAGTGGTCAGTATGAGAAAATTATACTCAAAGCACCAAATTCCAACTGCTCTAATACAAGATACACAAATTTTTATGGTCCTGTCAAGCAGACAAAAACATGAACATGATTAATAGGACATGTGGCTTTGCATAATCCACGTGCAGCTGTTATCACTTAGTGTGTGCTCATGTTTGTTGCCAGTTATTTTGACAATAATGACTGTATGTTGAGTTATTTTCAGAGGACAGTAAATCTATACTGCTATACAAGCTGCACATTGACTAAAATATATCCAAGGTTTATTTCTATAGTATTGTCCCTTGAGCAGACTTTACTAAAATGGTTGCTGAAATGTGAGAGGTGTACTCGCTTTTGTGAGATACTGTATATTGTGTACATGGAAACAATTAATTAGTGTTGCATGATATTGAAGGATTTTCCCATATTGAACAACCTATTAACATAAATTCCTCGCACAATGTAAGTCAACTGCAAATTGCTACCTGTAATTATATTAACCTTTAAATATAGGGCTAAATAAAGACAACCTATTTGTGGCCTTTACACGCCTTGTTCATTTAAATCGCACCCGCCCTCTGCCCTTTTTTCCATTTGCATGAAAATCAAAGCTGGAATAATGACGTGTAGAGTTTGGAGTTGTATTCTACCACGCCAAATGTAGAAGGGTGACTAATTGGTCCCGAGGCACAGGGAAGCTGTGTGGCGCACATGGCATCAATGGCACATGAAGTCAGTCACTATGACTGAAATGGTGCCCTACATTCTATTTTAAATGGCAAAGTGAATTTTAAGGGTTCTGTTCTCACAAGAGGGATTTATTTAGAACCTAAGCTGTTGTAGCAGTTTGTGTGATTTTTTTTGCATACTGGATATTTTTCAATATACGCTTTTGGAGTGTTTTGTTATTCATCATAGTGGAAAGTGTATATTTAGAGTATGATTACATTTAACCCCATCAAAGAAAATTCATGGTGATTCAAAATAATTTTTAGCAGTGACCTGACCTGTGAATGTACGGAAGAAGCACCGTGTTGCACTGGAAATGCGAGCATCTAAAAATCACAATCTAATTTTAGTTACTTCCTAGGAGGTCAAGTTCTGACAGCATTGCAGAGTTACTATAAATAGATTGAATATTACAGAATAAAACATGAATTAATCATTTCTATTCATTAGCTTCATTAAATATTGAAAAGTGTAGTCATGTCGTTCTTTTTAAAAGGTCTTATTTATTCTAGGAGTGTGGTTCACTGTTTCTTATATCAGGTATATGAATATGAATGACTCGATTTGGTTTCTGGGCTGGACGGATTATTAATGTAATATTGATATTGTGATAAAATGATTTTGTGATATACTTTTCTGAGATATCATTGGTATCGTGATGTAATTGTTTTTACGTTTTTTAATAAATGATAACGAATGGATGACTTTAATTCACTAATTTGATAAGTTTTGTTGTAATATTCTTTTTCTTCTTCTTTCGGCTGTTCCCATCAGGGGTCGCCACAGCGGATCATCCATCTCCATACCCCCACTGTCCTCTACATCTGCCTCTTTCACACCAACTACCTGCATGTCTTCCCTCACCACATCCATAAACCTCCTCCTTGGTCTTCCACTTCTCCTCCTTCCTGGTGGCTCCATCCTCAGCATTCTCCTACCGATATACCCCATGTCCCTCCTCTGAACATGTCCAAACCATCTCGATCGGGCTTCTCTCACTTTGTCCCCAAAACGTCCTACATGCGTGGTCCTTCTAATAAACTTGTTTCCAATTCTGTCCATCGTCGTGACTCACAAAAAAAAATCTCAACATCTTCAGCTCTGCTACCTCCAGCTCCACCTCCTGTCTTTTAGTCAATTCCAATCAATTATAATCCATACAACATCGCAGGTCTCACCACAGTCCTATAAACTTTCCCTTTCACTCTTGCAGATACTCTTCTATCACAAATCACTCCTGCCACTTTTTATATATATATATATATATATATACATACACGAATATTTTTTGTAGAGTAAAAATGTCCTCAGGTATCATGTTATTACATAACATAATAACATAATGTAACATAATAGGTTATATGAACAACATTTTTGCCATTGTTTTCAGGTACACTTACCATATAGGTTACTTTGTATGTGTACTGTTGCCAATCTGTTACTTTGCACAATGCCTCAGCTCCCCACTATACCCACCATGTTCATGAAAGAATAGAGACCACCCAGGATCCTTGTTGACTAGATATCATCCAGGTGGTGACCCAGCACAGCAGTGGCCCTGACATGATAATGACCCTTTACTGCACGTAGTTGTGGATATTAGCAAGCTAGCAAATCCCGCTAAGTGATGCTAATGGCCAGCACCCTGGCTGAGGGCTTCTTATTAAAATTAATGGAGTTTGATGAGTCCAGGCCTTTCATGGAGGCCAACTGCAAATGGCTCTTTTTTCGAATGATCTGCATTTACGGTAGATGTCTTGTGGTACAACAGAAGTGCAAGTTCTCATAAGGAGCTCTACATTACATTACATATGCCAGTTTTTAAGCTGTTGGTATGGAAATGTCACACTTATTTACAGTGATTGTTTTGTTTTTTAGAAAGAAGTAAATTACTTAACATGCCTTGATTTTTTTTTCTTGGTCCAGATTTTCCTAGACACTTTTGTTCAAGCTTCTCATACCACCTAAAGTGAGATTCCTGTTTGACATTTAAAGCTGTTAAATGTACTGTGGTGGATAACTATTGTGTCCTTTCACATGTGTTAAAGGCTGTAGTGTATGGTATTGTTTCATGCTATTTATTTAGTTCTAAGACTTAAACATCTATCAATGGCAGTGCAGACAGAAGTCTTTGGATCAGTAAAACTAACATTGCTGGAGCCTTAGAGATGCACTCATCCATCACAATTGATAGCGACTGCATTTAGATGCTAATGTAGACGGCTAATGGCTTTTGCTCTTGGGTGCTAGAGTCAGCAACCAGTAAAGGGTGTTATTCAGCAGAAAGGTGTCCGGTTTTTGGACGTATTCACATCCAGTCATGAGAGAGCTGATATGCTGACCTGATTATTTAAGGTTGTTGACTGTCTTGAAATTTTCTTTCCTCACATTGTTGATGACTGTTATGTTCCTTATTACTATGCACAGTAGTCTGCTTGTTATGTATTACACATAGCCCATGTTCTCTTTAATGTGCTTAAGTGTTTTTAAATTACAAATTTTTGACAATCTGGTGAATAGAGGACCAGCGTTTAATATTCGGGTTTTAAAAACCCTTTCAAAACTGTTTAAAGTGTTAAATACATACTAGGGCTTTAACGATTCGAATAATTCTGCATTTTTTTGGAAATAAAGTCGGAATTGCGAAAAATAAAAGTCAGAATTTGCGAGAAATAAAAGTCAGAATTGCGAGGAAAAAAAAGTTTTGTGGCAAAAGCGGGCTTTCAGGCCAAAGAAAACAACAAAGTTTCCAAAGTTTGGGATAATTTCAAACTAAAACAAAGAAAACACAGTGCAGAGAGTTTGCTTTTATTTTTTAATCATTGGAAATTAATTTTTATATTTTTATTTATGATTTTTTTTATTTATATATTTGTATTTGCATTTTGATGTAATATGGCAATTAATGCATTAAGTGGGTTTTTTTTTTTACAGACATTCTTGTATGCAAATATTAGCAATAAAAATGTACATTTTTCTAAAAAGGAAACAAATGACTTTGACAGAGACCCGTCTTATTTTCTCTTGTACATTTAGTATTGCTCTTTAATAAAGAAAAAGTACTTCTTATCCAATCACTCGATTAATTGATGGAATAATCAGTAGAACACTCGATTACTAAAATAATCGATAGCTGCAGCCATAATATATACCTTACTTACCTAAAAAAAAGCGCTATAGAAATAAACTTGACTTGACTTGACTTGGATGGATGCATGTTTGCATGTTCTGTAAATATCATTTAACTGTCCATTTTTTTATTATGGTTTTATTCCTGTGTCTGTTTTTGGAACATGGAAATGGACATAATTATCGTCATAATTTTTTTTACCCTTTAGAAAGTCCAAGCTGATTTTTTTAGAACCGAAAAACAAAACCAACTTTTGTGCCTATAAATTATAAAGACCTCTGTTCTCTTGGGTTTATTCTGCAATTTCACTTCCATTATTACAACATGGCTCTTTGACAATATGAAACATTTGTGAGAGATCAGTTCATATCAACAGGAGAATGGAATTTTCTCTCACAACACTGCACATGTATATATTTGACAAAAAAGCTTTTGCAATTGCATTCACATCCTCAAGAAAGACTTCTTTACAGTATATGTGTGTAGAGCCATGTTAGTCAGTATATAAGAGGCTGTTATTCTATCCAGAAGAGACTTCACCAAATATTATAATTAATATTTTAAGGGTGGGGATAGCTTGTACACTATTGTATTGTATTGCAGCAAAGAGCTCTTGCACTCTTTGTTTTTTCTGTTTGTTTTTTTTTTTTTTTTGTTGTTCCAGTGGTTAAATAAATGAAAAACGGTACCCTCATTTGTTTAGTTAAAAAAATTACACAGACTATGTTACAAATTTTAGGGGTGCCAATAATTCTGGAGGGCACTGTACATCGTTAAAATATCAGTTCTGGTCAGTGTTAATGTGATGAATATTAATACACCACAGCGTTACTGAATTCTGTTTTTTCTATTTTGATTGCTATAATTTCTATAGTAGGATTTCAGTTTTGTAGGCTGAAGACAGATTAAAAGGTGTGTACTTGTTGAGACAACAAAGCTTTCTGTATAGAGATGTTTGCTTAATATTTATAAAAGGAGTGTCCAGTGTAAGTGTTTTCTAAAAGTTAAGATGAAGCTTTAAATGTAAGTTTTCTGACATGAGAAAGACTTGAGGACAGAGGGCTTTATATGTTCTTTCTTTTTTCTAAACGTGATCACCTTTTTGCAACCTGCAGTGAACAAATGTCCACATCGAGCACTGAAAGGTTGTAGTATAGATAATATTTGTATATACTTTTGTTCCAAGTTACCATTATGGAAGCATTACTACAGAATACATATGGAAAAGGATTTATGTGTCTGTGATTGGACAGTCATGTAAGAGAGAGAAGGGGATCAATAGTACAGTATGGACTGGGCATGTAGCCTGGGGGACATGTAATTTAATCTCAGAGATGGCCTTCTGCTCAAAGTCTGCATGCTCTCTCTCTCTCTCTCTCTCTCTCTCTCTCTCTCTCTCTCTCTCTCTCTTTAGCCAGTGGAATTGTATTTTCATGTCTGTATGACGCTTATTCTGGTTTTGGGTTGTACTTTGTGGTCTTACATTTTCTTGAATAAGGAAAATGTATGTTTATGTGCTATTTTTGCTCTGAGGTAGTAGCACACATCTGACTGATGTGTGTGACAGTGTGTCACACAGCCTGTGTTTCTAAATCTTCATCTATATGCAACACATGTATCTGACCTTTATAATGAGGACCTTTAGGGCAGAGATGGGAGTCTCAAGAGACCTCAGGGTTCGATTAAGTTTTAATTGCAGCTGCCATGATGCAGTTATTAATGGATTATTTCTACAACTTACTGCATCGCTAATGGCCAAAATACTTTAAATGTTTTTCTTATGCTGCCTTTAAAAACACATTCTCCATTATGAAAGACGCTTATAAGACTATATTATACACAGATATGGAAATGTGATATTTCAGTAAATTATGTCAGGGGATTTTACTGATAGTGTAGTATTAGTCCCCATATTTTTGGAATAGTGAATAAAAAATGTTATGCTTTTAGTTTTTCATGATATTGCTGGCAAAACCTCAAAATCAATTGCCATAAATACCCTGTATCATAAATTTTTCATGAACTACTATTTTAAATTAATTAATTTTTCACTCCTCAATAATGTTACAGGGTATATATACAGTAAGCGGTACACAAATACCAAACATAAAATTGATTGCTCGTTTTTTTTTTTTTATTATTATTACACAGTGTATTATTATTATTATAAGCATTTGTGATCATCAACATTTGAACAATAAAACATTTGTTTTAAATAAAATGCCTGCTTGGTTAAATAATATTTTATAATATTTTATAAAAATAACATTGAATAAATCAAATTAGGCAATACACTTTTTTATTATATTGTTTATATTCAGTAATCAATTAAATTGACAAAAATTAAATAAAATTTAATAATATAAAATATAAAATAAATTGGTTAAATAAAATTTAATATATAGAAAAATGTAATAGTTTACATTTGTTAGACACCTTTTGGGAAATACATGTGTATACACTCCCTCGATATGTGGAATTGTCAGGATTTTCTCCTTTTAAGAGAAATTCTTGAAGCTGAACAAAAAATTTTGTACACAAAAAAGGTTTGCACTTGTTGAGATGAAGTTCTCGGGAAAAAGACATTTGTGTGACATTTATTTAAGGAGTCTCCAGTAACAGTGCTGATTAATGTGGCAGAGCACAGAGCTCCCATCAACAGAGCTCAGCTGGAGTGTGCCTGGCTCTTTGTCATCGAGTCGCAGCTGCATCCTATGACACACGCACACGCACATGCACACGCACATACGCCTTTCCTAAAACGACCTCCATACACTGTCTTCCCTGACAGAGGGCAGGGGCGTGGTTGTGGCTAGAGGAATATTTTATGGGCACGCGACCCATTATGTGTAAAGTGTTAGCAGGACCTGTTTTACTTGCTCCTGCTTGAATGCAGCTTGAGGTAACAAGATAAGGAGTAAGCATATGTGTGCCTACGTGTGTGATTGTAAAGGGGTGGAGCTAGTATTGTGCAGACACCCATGTGCATTTCTTCTCATTGGTTCATTCTTGTGTGTGTGTGTGCGCGCGTGTGTGTTAGTCTCTACTTCTGTGTCATTGTTTCCTGGGTAACGCATTTCCTCAGTGACACGGAGGCTCCTGAAGTCAATAACATGCATAGTATATTGAAGTCTAAGTGTTAATGTCAGACTGGCGGGGGGAGGGGAGCAGGTAATTATATGCCTATAATATTTTCTTTCATTTTAAACCACATATTTTTTTTCAATTTTTTTATTAATTGCTCAATATCTCAGGTTATTATTCAGCTGTTTGTCTTAACATATATTTACCAATAATTGCTATGAAATACTTAATGCATATACTTTCATAGGCAAAACTATTAACGAAATGTGTTTATTAACAAGTGTAAGAAAGCATTGAGTTTAAGAGTTGAATTAAATAATCACCTTTGATATTAGCTATAAAGGCTTAATGGCAGGTCCAGGAGGCCTGGGGTGCAGTCAGCATTCCAGTTCATTCCAAAGGTGTTCATAAATAGGCCAATCAAGATCTTTCACTCCATACCATGTAAAGCAATCTTCATGGAGCTCACTTTGTATACAGGGGCACTGTCTTGCGGGACAGGTTTAAGTCTCATAGTTCAAACTGAGGGTAAATTTAATACTACCACATCCAAAGACATCTTGCACAATTGTCTGCCTCCAACTTTGTGGTAACAGTTTGCAGAAAAAAACACATATGTTTTGAAAAGTCGGGTGTCCCAATACTTATGTAGAAACAGCAAAAAAGAGAGAGAGAGAGACAAAAAGGGAGGCAAAAAAAAGTGCTGTTTGGTGCTGCTGAGCAAAAGAAACCATTGTTAGATTTCTGTGCATTTGATAGCTGTTGTGTATGATAAACTTACAAGCACACAAAAAGGAGCAGCAGATGTAGCTATTTAACACGTTTGAAACAGTAGTGGATTAAATGTTGGGTTTTTTTTTATGGCAGTTGATTTACCACCTTCGGAGATGTTGGGGTTGTAGTTCTATGATTGAGGGCGCGTCCAGAGGGATGTAGCCACAGGGTAACACTCTGGAAACGAGACATATTCATTCAGATATATTCATGTTGACGTATGAAATTTATTGGGTTGAAAAATGAACTGTTATGTGTTAATAGGACAGGAATATATTTTAATCTGTATTTTGGAAAAAGTCAGTAATTAGGTACACACCTGAACAGCTGAACAGTCACTCATCAGGAAACCATAATACAGTTTAGCTAGTTCTGCTTTAAGTGCAAAAGAGGTAAATTATTATGATTTCCATATTGAGCACATTTTTTTTATACAAGCAACTACAGCCTCAAAGTAACAGCAGGGTAAATTATAACTTGAAGTATAAGTGAGTATTGTGCTCTGTTTAGACCTACTGAGAAAGTAGCGTATTACCCACATTGTATTTGTACCTCTTCCTTCCTCTTTCACTCTTTATCAGATTTTATTTGGCCACGTCTTTTTTTTCTGCATATAGCGGTTTGATTTTACCTCTACTAGCTATCAGTGTATGTATTTCTGTGTCAATTTATCTGCCTCTCTCTGAGTTGTTAGGCAGGATGAATGTGTAATTACCCCCTTTGTGTCCTTTCCCTCTAGTAGCTCGCTCAATTGTCCTCCACCCGGGCAGGCTGCATCGAGCACATGCTTTTCCCTGCTCTCAGTAGAGCAATTACTGGGCTGACTTGTGAAGCAAAAAGATCTCTTGACTGGAATTACTTTTCATAATGGATTTCTGTCCAGAATGGCCAAAAAAAGAGATGTTGTCTGTGGGTCAGATATCATTTCAGGGTGGTTAGCAGTATCGTATGTTTAATTTCTATGGACAATGATTTCAACATTTTTTACTGTAATAATAAAGGAAATCGTTACGTAATGGTGCAGGGATACTCAGTAAATGTTGAAGATATTCAAATGTCACTTTTTGGGCGTTTTGTTGTTTCAACGACTTGTTTATGTTTTTATTCTTCAGTACAGGAAAAAGTAGACACGAGATTCTGGTCAGTGGTAATTGCTGCAATGCCTTCAGATGTGATAGAGTTTTAAAATGGACAGCAATATTCTTTTAATATTGTTGTGAAGCGAGAGTGGTTAGATCAGAATGTGCCTTTTGCTGACAATCCAAACGAGAATACAAAAGTACAGTCAGAAATCAGCAGTTTAATACTACCACATACAAAGACATCTTGTACAATTGTCTGCCTCCAACTTTGTGGTAACAGTTTGCAGAAAAAAACACGTGTTTTGAAAGTTAAAAAATACTCAAAAGGCTTTATTTGAGTGAGCTGGTATATGTAGGTGAGTGGGGGTAATATTCTGTAATCTGTACTGGATTTAAGTTTGGCTTTGTAATGTTCAAGTGAAGGCATGGTTCCTGGATTGGAATTCGATTTGAATATGGATTTGATGCAAACAAAAGGTTTTGCTCAACGTTAATTCATCTTGCTTTTGAAGCCTGAAGTTGTGACAAAAATCCAAAAGGCACCATTTGGATTTAACTCCATGTGGAGTTTGGACATTGGACCTCTTTAAATGTTTAAAGGCTCTGGCATGGAGAAGCTGGTGTTGGATCTATGATGATCTGAAATGTTGAACTATTTTATGAGTTGCTCAGTAGATTCTGGTTCCATAACCCCAAATTTCTGTATAAGACTGTAGAAAGAACGTTACTCATAATCTTACACTCCGGTGCTCATGTTAGTTCTCACTCTCCAGTATTTTCTATTATTTTAGGATTTATAATCACAGTCTTGATGTCACCCAAATGAGGATGGGTTCCCCTTTTGAGTCTGGTTCCTCTCAAGGTTTCTTCCTCATAATATCTAAGTGATGTTTTATACATAAGGGATGCTTTATACATCATGACTCACTTCTCTTGCCACACTCACCCCAGGCTGCTCATCAGGGATAAATACACATCGTTCACCTTAACTCCTAAATTCTGTAAAGCTGCTTTGAGATAGTGTCTGTTGTGAAAAGCGCTATAAAAAAAACTTGACTTGACTTGAATCAGGATTGGGATCCTAGGACTCAAGAAAAATGTTTATAGACGATGGTAGTTTGTACTCATTTTGGCAAAAACAGACAGTAACAGTAGAAAAGGTGACCTTGAATAACATGGGAGTGAGCTGAGCATCATGATGCTCTTACTGCATCTGGTGTAAATCAGACATCATTCGTTTAGGAACAGCCATGACCTTATTACAGTCTTTATATTTTGGAAATAATTTTATTCATAGCAAAAGTGACTGCAGGAGTGTGTGTGACTGGTGAGAAATCTTTCATGAGCATAGCACGATGGATTGGTTAGAGACAAGCATTCTTGTGTCTGGCCTGTGTGATTCATTTAAGCTAAACTGTTAGATATTCAGGCCACACAGCTGTGATCTATGGCTGGCTGGCTGATTTATGCGTAAGGTAGCAGTAAGGATTTGAAAGCAGTACCTGACCCGAGGTTAACCACTGCATCTCTGTGTAAATTCCCCTTAGGCTTACATGAAGTTTAAGCTTTATACATCATGACTCACTTCTCTTGATGATCTTTGGTAGTTTAATCACTAGCCATTGCTATTTATGTGTATTTGCAATTACCTGGATGACATTATGTGTATATTTTGTGTCAAGTTGTGATAGTGAAGCAAATATTTTAGTTGTCCTCTGTCTTAAGGCTTCTGAATGCTTGCGTAAAACAGTTAAGAGACTGAGACAGTTTGCTGAGATAGGGGTTAACATATTTTTACTTCAGATATAATAAAGGATGATTGTGATAATCGTGTCTGGATATTTGTATGTTTAATACATAGATAAAAGAATTAAGATTAATGAGAATGCCTTTTACTCTGTCACACACAGCTTAGCTTTTAAAATGGCAGTGCATTTGCTAAGAGAACTGTGGGAGATGTGCACACGCTGCAGGAGTGTTCGAAGGCAGAGTTTCTATAATTGATGAGGACGGCTAAGCACTAATCCCAGAGACATTTTCCACTCCATTAGGGTTGAAGACAGAGTCTGTACGAGCTCTCTGACCCACTGAGGGACAGTCGTGCTCCTGGATATCTGCAGGTGTGCCCTTAGACCTCAAGTTGATTCAGGCCAAATAGTGATTTGAAACCTCATTCTGCAACCAGGCTGTAAATCCCACGGGATGGTGTTCCATTAATGTACAATCCATATAGAATTTGATAGGTTAGATCATAACTTGCGTCTTCTATAGTTCTTCAATTTCGCTTTTTATGAATGATTTAATTCGGAAAATGGACATTTTTGAAGGAATGAATGGCAAATAAAAATTGCCATGTTTTCAATAAATACACTAAAATTAAATAAAGTAATATTAAATAGATACATTGATGAAAATCACATTGATTTGGTTCACAGGCAGCGTCAACTTTTGCACAGTTCAACATTTATTGCCTAACCCTATGTTCTCTTACTATATAGAAGCTTGACAGTATTTTTGCATCAAGCAGGTCTATAAGTTGGTCTGCATTCTGTAGTGTTGTCAGGATACCGATGGAGACTAAGAAATACACTCCCCATTAACCACTGAATTATGTCACATGATACTTGATTGACATTCACATGAGGTACCTGATACACAACATTCACAAATAATGAGCACCAGTTTACTGTAAATGTCTTAACTTACACTTCATTGATTGTCTGACTTTTTTCTTTATAGGTTGTCGTCACTTCATGTCTCAAGGTTTTTGTTCACATACGTTTATGTTTATACATTTGCCCTTAAAATAAATCCCTGCATTTGCATCCACTTTGGCTCCTAATATATTACAAAGGGCATCATCTAAATGCTATAAATGTACAAATATATGTCATTGTAAATATAAATCCAAACATTCACATAAAACACACATTATCTTATGTTTACCTAAATGTAAATCCAGCCTCAATGAAATACAACCTAACATTTGGATTAAAGCACCAAAAATGCTAAACATTTGCAAGCAACATGCTACGGAAAAGTACCTTCTACTAATAACCCATTCCCACTATTATTATTATACAAATTACATATATATTGTATACTAGCTGAAAGTACCCGTGCTTCGCTACAGAAGGCAGAACGCTAAGCAATATGGCAATAAGCAGTAAGCACTGAGCAGGACTGGATGATCAGAGATCAGAACGTAACGTCAACAAATAACGTACTACCCCTTTGTAGTACCGATACAGGGCAAACTACTTTGAAAATAATTTTTATCGTGCATCTAACATCTAATAAGAAACAATGTAGTAAGTTTCATTAGGATCCGTAATGTTATTTCGAAGAATTTACAATGCGTGAGAAATCGCGTTTTTCGCGAGTTAGCCGCGATCCAGGGCGAATTTTTCAAAACCCTTTATTAGTGAGCACCTAAGACCCAAGAGGAAGGTATGTTCCAAATTTCATTGCAATCCGTTCAGTGGTTTTTGAGATTTCGTGATGAGTGTGTGAGTCAGTCAGTGGTATTTGAGCTTTATATATATAGAAGATATACATCAGATCTTGTATATCTTACAACTATTGTTTTAGAGTGTGTATTTATTGATTAATGATTGATAGCTGACAGATCCCATGGTAGTTTAATCAGGCGTAGGTCTTGATGTTGTTGATGCCTGTCAGACACTGGCTTAGATCTGATAGGCTGGGAGCTCATGAGGGGGACAGGTCTCCATGTCAAACATGTCTTCAGTGACTGTCTGGAGGCTCAGTGGATGACTTTCAGCTGTGGTGTGTGTTTGTGTTTGTGTGTGTGTGTGTGTGTGTGTCTGTGTGTCTGTGTGTCTGTGTGTCTGTGTGTGTGAGTGACAATGGTTTTTAAGATGTCTCCTGTATAATACAGAGATGAATTACATTCCACCTACTGAGTCCAGCACTCAGATATAGAGACAGTGGCATGTTTTTATATTGTGACCAGGACCAAATATCCCCATAAGGAGAGGAATTAAATTTAATTAAATTCAATTTTATTTTAATAAAAATAGAGTAGTTCCAACCTTGTATAGGACATTTGTTTCACACATTCCTTTCCTCGTTTAATTGGTCCTCACTAAAATTGCTAAAAACATGGCATCCTCTACACACACATGAACACAAATATGCTATCTTTGTGTGCGTGTGTGTGTGTGTGTGTGTGTGTGTGTTTGTGTGTTTTTTCTGGTTTGGTCCCTGGAGATGGTTAGCATAATAAAGAGCTTACTCTCTGTCTTTGTCTTCCTGTCTGTCTGTCTGTCTGTCTCTCTCTATCCTTTACTCTCTGTCATTTCAATCTCTCTCTCTCTCTCTCTCTCTCTCTCTCTCTCTCTCTCTCTCTCTCGCGCTCTCTCTCTCTCTCTCTCTCTTTCTGGATCATATTTCATTTTTTTCTGGCAGATTTGCATTTTAGTATTCACATTACCAGATCCTGTTTCCATGAATAATAATGACCTTGTCCTTGTTCTCACTGCAGTTTCCTTGTGCTTGTCTTTCCTAAGACTCAAAAAGAAAGTGTGTGAATGCCACTGCAACTCACAGTACCGGCATAAACATCTGAGCTCGTACGGCACGCTCCAAGAACACTCAGAGCAAATGTGATTTACTCTTTTCCATAGCACTGGAGAGCTTCATTCAGATGAGACATACTAGCAAATGTAACATGATATTCCAGTCTGTTTATGAATTAAAAAAAAAAAAATACTGAAGTGATTGGTGCAGTCTCATTGAACAGCCACCACAATGTGGTGAAGGGCTGTGAGAACAGTTTAACTGCTAATACAAATGTCATTTTTACATTTTTAAAAAATATACAAGACCGTGTTTTAGACCCAATCATTTTGGAAATGTTTTTATTAAATAAAATTCAAACTTTGTGTCACGTCTAAATAAATGTATATTTTACTAAATAGATTTATGATATATTTTCACATATTTTATCATTTTATTGGACATAGAGTTTACTGTTCTAGAATGACACTATCATACCTGATATATAGCATATAGGAAATGATTATAAAATGAATTCTGTGTATTTCGACCGGCCTTAAGTTATAAACAATATTATTGTGTGAAACTGATTACCGTATTTTCCGGACTATAAGCCGCTACTTTTTTCCCACGCTTTGAAACCCGCGGCTTAAACAACGAAGCGGTTAATTTATGGATTTTTCCTGGGTTTTTCCCGGTTTCACAAACTTCATGCCAAAAAACTGAGCCCCATAACATTAGACCAATGAAATTGCCGAACGGGTTCAGGTGAACCAATGAAACTCTTTATATTAAATCAGATGCGCTCCCACTGACTCGGGCCGCACCACATCATAAATATGGATGATGTTCCTCTGACGTTTGACCTGCCGCTCACTCGGACTGTCTACAGGAAATGCAAATCATTCGTCACGCTGAAAACAACCGGGCATGAAAAAACACACTTCACCTGTGTTCTGAGCTGCACGGCATCGGGAGAAAAGCTTCACCGATGGTGATTTTTAAACACACGACGATGCCAAAAGAAAAACTCCCGAGAGAAATTGTTGTGAAAGGAGACAGTGAACAATGACTTTCTTGGTAGGCTACTGTTTAGATACAAGCCGTGTAACAGGCACTGTCTTTCATTAAAGCCTGTGTAAAGTTCATTAGTTTCAGTGTAGACACCTGCGGCTTATAGACAGGTGCGGCTTATTTATGTTCAAAATAAAAATCTTTGTCAAATTCAGTGGGTGCGGCTTATATATGGGTGCGCTTAATAGTCCGGAAATTACGGTACATTTACATTCGATTTTGGGATTTTTAAATGTCAATGAATAAATAAAGATCAAGGGGTGATAAAATGGTTTATTTACAGATTGCCGATATTGTTCAATTTAATTTACTTCTTTTTGTATTGCACTTTTAATAATAGAAATTGTCTCATAATAGCTTTACAGAAATAAGTAGGAATATGAATTCTACATTCATAAATTTGTCCCTATAAATGTATCCCTAATATGTGAACAAGTGGCGGCTGTGGCAAGGAAACAGTGCATGAGATTGTATGAGGAAGAAACCTTGAGAGAAGCCAAACTCATCTCATGCAGAATTGTTCATGGCAACTACAGTCCAAATCCAGCCTTAGAGTTCTTGGTTTTCTCAGTAACTTCATGGATCTTTAGTCTGTTCATGTGGAACCATCCCCAGATGCACTGAGTGGTCTTCAATTAAAGAGAACCCCATCCAGGGATGTCAGGATGAATCAGGTGGACCTCAAACAAAGAAAGGGAAAGGATCCTTGGTCAGTGGTACTTCAGGAGCATGTTTAACTTAACAGAGAGGGAGAGTGTGTAGGTGTATAAATTAAAATACCGAACCTTAAAGTCTAAATGCAAATGCAAGTCTATAATGTGCATGCTCATTTTCCATTCAGCTGAATTTTATTTGTATAGTGCACATAATATTGGACATTACTACACGGCAGCTTTACAGAAATTTGGGCATCACTCCAAAATTCCTAATAAACAAACTTAACAGGCAAAACATCCTCTTCAAGGTGACACCAGGTTGTAAGATTAAAAATGATTGCCGTTCTGAAGATACTACAACATTATCACATGCTTTGAAAAGAGGTTTATGTACAGAGTGAATAAGACTTCTGGGATAAGTTACAGTCTTTATGATTACAGCAGCAGTTCTTAGGTACAGTCTAGTCGATCTGAGTTATTTGGATCAAGCATTGGGAAGTACAATTTTTTTAGGGTATCCACATATAATTATCCATATTAACCCAAAGTGATGCACAGAAATCTGCCAGCAGAAGTAGAACAGCATTAAGATATACACCAGATAGACAAAAGTATTAGGGCACCTGACTTTTCCAGCCATATGTGTTTTTTCCCCAAACCACAAAGTTGGAGGCACAGTTGGATTTGGATGCAGTAAAATTACATTTTCCTTTCAATTAAACTGGGAGACCCAAACCTGTTCCATCTTGACAATTCCGCTGTGTGCATATTAAGCTCCATGAAGATATGGTTTACATGGGTTGGAGTGGAAGATCTTAGGTGGCCTGCTATTGAGCTCTGTAAAAACTGGATTTCCTCCACAGTTAAAATTCTATTAATAACCTTAAGAACACTATCTTAATAGAGGCAGAAAAGCACAGGGCAGTTATAAATATATTCACCCTGGCTGTAAATGAAGTCTGAGCGTTTCAGTTACCTTAGAACAGATCACTGCTGGCTTCTCTGCTGTTACAATATATGTACCTATATTCTGTCATATACTAAGGGATTGTAAAATTGGGTTGGGAGATTTAATTTAATTTAATAAGCCTGTGTTCCACTGTTGACTGTTGGGAGCTAATGGGAGATTATCTGGGAAGTTTTTGTTCTGTGGGTCTCAGAATGTACATTGGTTGTTCCTCGACCAGGCCTTTTAAAGTACTTTAAATGAGATCTGGCTTGTGCCATTGAACAAGCACTTTGTCTCATTTACCTTAAATAAAAGAGGTCAGTAGCTATAAACATTAATAATATAAAAAAAATTACTCAGACTGCTTTCCTCATCACTTCCTTTCCCCCCATTTATTTCAACTTCATCCGGGTAGCATGTTTCATAACCATGGTCATTGTTTGGCTTTGGCGTGTAACCAGATGACTCAGACTTTGACTAATTTTCTGTTCTACTCTCTTTATTCTCTAAGGTATTGGCAAGAATGTCATCTGCGACCGCACAGCCACACCGCTGGACGCCTTCCGTATGATGTCAGCAGCGCAGTACTACCCCAAGCTGCTGAGCATTATGGGTAATGTTCTGCGCTTTCTTCCGGCCTTCGTGCGCATGAAGGAGCTGTTAGAGGAGGGTTATGTGGGCGAGGTGCTGGTCTGCGAGGCACAGGTCCACGGTGGAAGTCTTTTGGGCAAGAAGTACAACTGGAGCTGTGACGACTTGATGGGCGGTGGAGGACTCCATTCTGTGGGCAGCTACATCATCGACCTGCTCACGTTCCTGACCAGCCAGCATGCCGTCAAGGTGCATGGCTTCCTCAAGACGTTCATTAAACAGACAGACCACATCAAGGGCATCAGACAGATCACCAGTGATGACTTTTGCACTTTTCAGATGGTGTTGGAGGGTGGAGCGTGCTGCACAGTAACGCTCAACTTCAATGTGCCGGGGGAGTTCCGGCAGGAGGTCGTTGTGGTTGGTACGGCCGGACGACTCACAGTGAGTGGCACTGACTTGTACGGACAAAAGAACAGTGGTATTGGAGGTCGTGAGCTACTGCTCAAAGACAGCACACCTTTAGACAATGCCTCGCTGCCTGACAAGGCCTTTAGCGACATCCCCACGCCCTACCTCACTGGCACAATCTACATGGTCCAGGCTATACGACAGGCCTTTCAGGGCCAGGACGATCGGCGGACTTGGGACGGACGGCCGCTTACCATGGCCGCTACTTTCGAAGACTGTTTGTATGCTTTGTGTGTGGTGGACACAATCAAGAAATCCAACCAGTGTGGTGAATGGCAGAACATCGTAGTAATGACGGAAGAACCTGAGATCAGTCCAGCCTATCTGATAAGTGAGGCCATGCGACGCAGCAGGATGTCACTGTACTGCTAGACCCGCTTGACTGATGACTGAATAAATGTGATTGAAGTTGAAATGACTGGAATTGGGAGCTGGAATTGAAAAACGAACCCTGCTGAATTTTTATGTTTGATAAATTAAAAATATGATCAGAAATGCAAACAGCAATATGGTCTTTCTCTTTTCTCTGACTGACACTGCTTGGAAGTTTAATCACACTGGATTCATGGAGGATAAGTGGAAATTTTACAGCAGATTCTTTCAACACTGGAGAATATCACACAAAAAAACATTTATCTGTGGCAAACATTGTTCTGACATTCTTGCATGGTGATGATTGTGCAAAAAACCCCCAATGGGCCGTCCTGTGTATATGTCCTGTGTGTATGTAGAGCATTACAAAAATCAATAGTTTGACTGGTAGGCCTTTTAGAGAGGAACTCCCTTCTGGTCAATCACGCAATAAACCTGCCTAGATATGCTTGTGTGTCTGAAATACAAAAAAAAAGAGTAATGGCTTGTTTTTCAGCTCTGTTTGCAGAACACAGTGTAATCCCAGCATGCTAGTGCAAGTCTACTGTTCCTTCACTGTTCTTTAACATGAAGCTGGTCATCTTGTTTCTGAGCTTGATGTACTCAGCGTGGGATGCAATGGCAATTTACTCTTGCATGTGTAGATGAGGCTGTAAATTACATCTCAAACAATCAGCAGTGGCCTTAGTACAGCATGGGTAGGTGTTCCAGCATGCCGCCGCCCGCACTGTTCCAGTGTTGGAAATAATTACTATAATTAAGACCTAAGCAAACAACTGGTAAATGTGCTAGACATTAAACATAATGCAAAATAGTAAACACCCCTTTTGTTTTAAGAATTCATTCATAGTTTGCATACACTAAGTGTCATTGAGCTGTTACGTGACAGTTACATGAACAATATATAATATATTCTGTTTACAGAGTCAGATTCATAATCTGACAGTTAAATGCCAATTTTACACTTCATACCTTCTCAGCTTGAGTTCTGTGGTAGATTTATGTGTTCTGATTGTGTGTCATGAGATTTTCATGTCTAGCGAAATTCTTGCACATTATTGAGGGCTAGACATAGTCAATTACATAGTCAGAGTCAATTATAAGCATAACAATATGTATACCAAAATATATTAAACTCAATGCAAAAAATTCCTACGCAATGCTTCGTGCTGTCTGGGCCAAGACACGACCGCAGATTAGCTGTTTTTAGTGCATAATATTTTAATGAAAGTTTAATTATCTGCTGTAATTAGTCATTAGTTCTTTATTGTCTTATTACTAACATTGACCTAAAAGCCAGATGATTGATTTTTATTTTCATTTATTTAGGCATTGTTAATGTATTACAAATTTGTAATATCTACCACTGCTTGTTGGTTTTCTTTTACTGTTTCTGTTCCAAGTTGGTAAGGTACCACTTCGGGTATTGCATGGGTGGCATAAAGGGGTCAGATGATGATGATGATGATGATGATGATGATGATGATGATGATGGTTATAACTGGTGGCGAAAGTTGCAAAGGCTAACATATAATGCAAAGACTCTCCACAGGATTGGTAGCAAAAAAATAAGTCTGATCACTGTCTTGTTTGTTTGTACAGCGTAACGTCACGCTACTCGTGCTGCAATGAAATGAAAGTTCTTGGCCGAAAACTGGAAAATTACTAGATTTTTTTTTATTTGGCTTTTTCAGACTATAAACTAATTTATATTAATTTATTTTTCTTATTATTTATACTTAAATCTAAGTCTTATTTGAAGACCTACATGTTAATGAACTGTAAATACATTGCTGTTTTATAGCATCTTACATAAAAATTGTTAGTAGTGCTTGAAACTGTGATGCACACATGCAGTGCTAAATCAAGCAGGTAACGAATCAGCTCCAAGTGCAGCATTGCCAGATTCCAGTTCAATTGAAATCCTCATAAAAGTGTATTGATGAACATTTACAACTACAAACCTACAGAGATATTATCGAGGCTCCAAGTGGTTACATTTAGGGGGATTAAATTTGAAAGGATTGGGGATCTTTCTTAATCTGGCAACACTGTACAAGTTTCTGGTGCTGTGTTTTTAATGAATAAGCTTATTGTTGTGTTGTGTTATGGTTTAATATGCTGGATTCAATCTTTAAAATATAAAAGCAACATAACTTTTCTGTTATCCTTTTTTGCAGCATTTGAACTCTTTTGAGACTTGGATGTTGTGCTGGAACATTTTCGGCCCCTAAAACTACTGTAATAATTATTACGACCGCTTATTCAACTGTTAAAAAGGTGTCTTGGCAAATGGATTGTAAGATAAATTTATTTTGAGAAAGTTATTTTGACATTTCGTCAGGTTCGATTTTTTTTTTTCTTTTTTCTTTTTAAGCTGCCTGTGAAAAACATCTGTTGTACATAATTACATGCATTTTTATACATGCTATGTGTAATATAAACATTTATTTTTGTGTTTTGGATGTTTCACATTGAAGTAGGTATCGTGTTTTGTTTGAGAGGTGCATTGATGCCTTTGATTTATACCGCTTCTCCAGGAGAGGTGCAGCACTTCCACTGTGATACTACTGTTACTGTCACCAATATCTGACTCTGTAGTTGTCTTTTTTCTTTTTTTTTAATTGTGTCATTTATTTTCATGGCTGTTAGTTCACATAGTATAATATATTATGTTTATATAAGACTTCATTGCCATGAAAATCATCTGTGTGTGTGCATATTTCTTCCTAAAATGTTTTTTTTTTCTTTTTTTGCTTACTCGATTCCTCCTATACGTGATATTTGTGCTTGCGTGCATGCTATTCTTATAATCCTAAACAAATACGCATACCGTTTCCTGTCGACAGTCTTCAGTGACCTTTGACCTCGTTCTCGAAATCCTTTTATGTCGCTTCACTTACGTTTGCACAAAATGCACAGGTATAACAACCCCTTGAATTTGAATGTCGATCATGACAGGTTTAACATGTTTCATCTGGGGTTTTTTTTGTTTTTTTTAGAATGATCTTAAACTGTTTTCATGTTATTCAATCCTGAGATGTCTTTATGGCTAAATAAAATTAAGAAAACGGAGCTAAATGTAACGTGTCCTGCAGCCTGCATTTGCTATGCTTTCTTTTTTAATTACACATCGGCACAGGTCACAGCTCCTGTTCACTTCTCAAATTAAGCCGATGACTACAAATCATGTGTTTTGAAGGCAGAAATGCTAGAATAAAAGCCTAGGATAAGATCTTGAGCGCTAATCCAGCTATCAGCATCGTGCTAATATGAGCGCTCATTGAAATCACTTTTTTTTTTGATGATTTGTGGGTGTTGTTTATGAAGTTGGATCTCCATTAAAAACAATATGTTCCAAATAAAACAGAGATGCTGATTCCAGGCTAAATCGACTTTGTAGATGATATCAGAGTAGACAAACATCAAAAAGCTTTATCTTATCTGAATTCACCTAAGGCAGATTTTATTACTGAGATATCAAGAGATGATTTCTGCAGTGGTATGTTAAACGGGCTGTATTTGTATTACAAAAAAATGATGTCTTTGGAAATAGGATAAATCAAAAGATGGTCTACTATGGGTTAAAAAAAAAAAAAAGAAAGAAAAGAGATGTACTAGAGTTCAAACTCTGTCCTTATAGGCTGTTTGTTGTAATTCAGTTATGCAAATAGCATAAAATTGCAGGTGTTCTGGAATTAGTGTGTTGTTATTGTGTCACGATGACTTTTTACACCCCCCCCCCCCAAAAAAAACAACATACCTGTGGATATAAATCTGTTACGTGTCCAGTTTAATGCTCTTTCTAAACTCTTTTACTTTCTGTAAAAAATTAAAAAAAAAAAAAACACAAAGTTGTTGGATATCTGGATATGTTTGAAGTGTTGTTTATGTCTTCTAGCTCTTGTGTAAGTTTTTTCCTTCTCTTAATGGAGCATTAGCAAGCATGTCGAGTAAGAAGGCGGGGGTTGGGGCACGCTGAAAAGGCCGAGACTCAACGGTCTGGCTTTGGCCACACTTCAACAGGACACACTCGGCTTTCAAAATTGATTCCGCTGAAACAAAGCTTTGACGGAAAGGGTGAGTCAGAGGGAAAAAGTGAATCCTTTTACCCGTCCTTGGGAAGCGATTAATGCATATCCCCCTCGACTCTTCCCACTTTGAATGATAAGCGACCGCATGGTCCTGTGTAGGATGAGTTAGTGCTCATGTGTTTGTGGTTTTTTTTGTTTTGTTGTTCCTTCAGGTTAGAGATATTTAGAGAGTAGAGATGATATGGGGTGGACATTTACACACCTTTAATTGTCATTTTGATGGTGAGGGTGTTGGTCTGTTCCCAGCCTGCTTCAGTATGAAAAGACTCAGAGTTCAAAGAAGAGCTTCTTCGGCTGCCTCAGACAGTAACCTAGCAACTAAACACTGCTCGGCGAAACTAGCCTTATCTTAAATATTTTCTGCCCCCTTTTTCTCGGTGAAAAATGGTTATAAAGCACACAGACATACAGTTATCTTTTACGCATTTTTTTAAATCATTGTGACCTGTTTGTTTTAGCAGGTGTTTAAAAATTAGCACCAACTAATGATGTATATGCTATATGCCACTCCTTTGCAACACTTCTGGTTGACACATTTGTAAAATGCAAAAAATAAAAAAATGAAGGCAAGAGCACATTTTACATACTTAAAACTAAAGGTTTGAATCTGGAACATTAAGGTTTTTTTTTTTTTTTGGGGGGGGGGGTCACTTACATTAATCTCTAATGCCATGTCTGAAGTCCAAAGACCAAAGAGGTTCATGCAGAAAACAAGGCATCATGATAAATCTGTATTTATTGTTGAGTTCTTAAAGTTCACCATCTATTTGAATTATCAGTTGTTAAAAGTGGGTCTACCTAAACAACTGAAAAGCAAGCAGGCTTGTAGGTAATATCTTGGACCTTAGCTGTCAATAGAAAGTAACAGGGAAAAAAAAGATATAGCCATATTGAATTATGAGAGTAATATTGTAATAAATCCTAAAACATTATGTTGGGTTTTTTTGTTTTTTTTTTCCGGTCTATTGTTTGAGAGCTTAGTATGACTCTTGACTCTTTGCTTAGAAGTAAAAAAAAAAAAAAAAAAAAGAAAGAAAAGAAAAGTAAATCGTCATAGCACTTTGATCTTAACCATTAATATATACATATACTTCACTAATAATGTATTCATCAGTGATTTCAAGGCCACAGCACAGAGACATTGGCAGTCAAGAAAGTCTTCACTGTGCCAAAACTGAAGCAGTAATGTTCCAGTTTTTCCCCCCATTTAAAAAGCTGAGGTTAATGGTAGTGCAACTTGTAAATAAAAACAGTATCATTATATTATATATTCAATCAGTGTGTTGCCTCTCAGTGTGGGGTTTCAAGGTACAGAGCTTTGGTATGAAACACAAAATGTTTATATCATAATCAGATAAAAAAGATTTTGTTTGGCTAATTATTTTACAGAAGACCACCATTCTCCTCACCACAAGGGGTCAGTGTTGGGGAGCATGATTATAAAAAAATCACAAGAAAAATGTGAAAGAAAGAAGCTTTTATTCGGTCACCTGACCTTTCCTGCTATATGTGGTTCTTTTACAAACTGCACTCAATTGTACAGGACCTCTTTAAATGCGCTCTAATACAATTTTGCATTCACTTGAACTTGGAAACCCAAACCTGTTCCAGCATGGCAATGCCCCTGTGCACAAAGTGAGCTCCTTGAAGATTTGGTTTACATGCTTTCTAAAGGAAGATCTTAAGTGGCCTGCTATAGAGCTCTGATCTAATCCTTACTGAACACCTTTGGGATAAATGTGAACACTGACTGCACTCCAGGGCTCCTCACCTACATCAGTACCTGCCTTTATTAACACCCTTGTGGCTGATGAACACAAATATCCATAAGCACACTCCAAAATCTAGTGGAACATCTTCCCAGGAGAGTGGAGGGAATTATAAGAGCAAATTGGAACTAAATGTGGAATGCGATACTCAAAAATCACTAACATTTTGACTAGGTTACCCAATACTTTTGGAAAGATAAGATATACATTTATTCATCCCACAGTGGGGAAATTTCTCTGTTACAGCAGCAAAGAAAAAGAAATGTGCAAATATATAAAAGCATAGAGACATAATACAGTATATAGTATATACACAACACAATGTATAAATACAAAAAAAAAACTAAAAATGTAGTGTACAGTATGTTAATTGGCAGGTCTGCAGTCCTTTTGTGGTCATTCTAAACAGACATCTGAAAATAATTTGTTGTACAAGTTGTTTCTTAGTCTAACAACAGATTAACCATTTATAAACTACACTTTTCATTGAAATGCAAAATGTCAGTTCTATAAAATGCATGACGTCTGTAGTCAATGGCCACTGTGTCTTAGTGTTTGGTCTGCAAGTTTAGGACATTTTTTAAAGTGGTGAAAATCACAACCAATCATGATCAACCCTGTTACATTCTTGATTGTGTTCTTATGGTTATCCGAGTTCTGTCAGGTAACACCCCATTAATAAAATATTTTATAAAAAAATTGTAACAAAGTTAAATATTGGGGCTATAATTTGTATAATTGGATTATAATCATAAATAAACCTAGACTAGAGATCCGTGGAGTTTATTTTATAGATAATAAGACCAAAGTTTTGAGAAACCAAGACTTAGTAAAAGCTCAAACTTGCCGTCCACTTTCCCTAAAAATACAGCCGACTAACACTTATTTGACTACTCAAATGTGTGACGCAACTCTGCCCTGAAATCATGTGCACCTCACGTACAGTTCCTGGTCACCACAGATGTCTACACGAGCCCTGTGCTCTTGAGAAAGCATTAATGCCTTTGTTACCCCCAACCTCAGAGATGTTGAGATGTTGAACTACAGAATGTAAATGGTTTAGTAGCATTAAAGACTCGATTTTATATATATGCTGATGTGTGGCTGCCATCCTCTGTGTGTGTGTGTGTGTGTGTGTGTGTGTGTGTGTGTGTGTGTGTGT
>JAAIIK010000003.1:8686439-8700255 GCA_014706435.1 Silurus glanis
GTGTGTGTGTGTGTGTGTGTGTGTGTGTGTGTGTGTGTGTGTGTGTGAGCATTCATGAGCATTCATAAGTCTCCATGTATCAGATTGTTGTTTTGAGAATGGTACTTGTCCAGACCTGACCATCCAGATCTCTGACATGTTTTGTATTGTTTTATCTGATGCTAAAGTTTCTATGGAATTAAAATTATGTAAACAAATCTGTCTTCTTTATTCACCTTCTTCCTATTTGAGTTTATGTACCTATTCAAATTTAAATTGAATGTGTAATGGTCAAGATTGACTATTTCTTATATTCATGGTGGAAACTAAATCCCATTTTCATCTTTCTTTTCTAACACTAAAGGTTGAATAAAGTAACTCCGGACACTCTCACTCTCACTCCTTCAGCGGCAAGGAAATGTACAATTTAGTACTTTTTTTCAAAGAGTGTAGGATCTATACTGATAAGATATTATTTAGCTAGTGACTTATCACTTTTGTCATAATGGTTTTAGTCACAATTTTATTTTGACTGTTATTTATGCAGCTTATTATTAGAATCCATTGATGAATGCTGCCATCTGCTGGTAGAGAGTATTGTATACACTCCCCAGCTAATATAAAACTCATATCCCTTGCTAATGTTTACAATTAACCAATCATACAATCATATGTGCATAAAATTAATGAAACTACAGGTCAAGAGCATAAGTTAATGTTCACATTAAACAGAATAAGGGAATGTGTGGAATGGTTGTTGGTGCTAGAGTGGTTTTTGACCCTTTCAGTCTCCAGTGATTTTTTTTTTTACAGTCTTTTTTATTAAAAACAACAACAACAGAAATCCAGTGAAACCTTAAAACTGGACGTTTTTATCTTCACTTGTATGTATGAGTGAGCCTGTGCTTATTTTAACCTCAAAGGCCTTTACTTGGCTGATGTTTGTCTGCGCCTTTTAGCTCCATCTGCATTAGTAGCCCTCAAGGTTTAATGTATTGTATTCTGAGATATGTCTTAGATCTCCACAGTTCTAAATAGTGGTTGAGTTACTTTAGTCTTCTGGTCAGAAACCTTGAGTTTTTTGTTTTTGAGTAATCTCTAAAACAGTTGTAAACAAACAAACAAACAAACAATAAACAAACAAACAAACAAACAAATAAATAAATAAATAAATAAATAAATAAATAAATAAATAAATAAAAATAATATTTAAACCAGCCCATTTGCAATGAACAACTAAGCCACAGTTAAACTTACAGAGGTCATGGCCTCTTGACCTGTGTTTGCTAGGTTGTATGAAATGCCCTGCTGCCGCACAGAATTGGCTAACTGTATGATTCCATGTTTCACTGGTGCATGTGCTCTTAGTAATCAACTGCATATTCCCAATGATAGCAATATGAATGCCTTTCACTGGACTTTATTACACTCCTCAAGGATAAGCAATAAAATGATTTCAGCCATTTGAAATGATTGTGTAGTAAACAGTACTTTCCCTTGTCACAAAAAGTCACACCATTATATTTTGTACTTTGAAATGAATAATATATAAATGTAATAAAAAATATGTTTATAGTGTGTCTATAAAAAGGTTTAAGGTACATAATTGGAGCACGATTACCTTTGATAGTAGAGGTTTACAGGTACTCTTTTTAACCCTATGCAGCCTCACTTGTTAAGATTCATGTTAAAGAAACAAAAAGTGTAGGTTTAAGGCACAATAATAGATTAATAATATTATGAACTTATTATATACTCATTTGGGGATTTTCATTTATGAGTGCAATTAAGTTTAAATACACATAAATCACTGCTTGGCTTTATAGTATACAGTTACAGAAGATAATTATTTTATAATCCCACTATCCATGCCACTAGATGTCCATATTTCTATCTAGAATTTGTGTAAAGCTAAGATGTGACCATGTCCATTGGAATTCAATAGAAGTTTTGTATGGCACAGTGTATTAATTGCCACGTGTCTATAATTCCAGTCAGACAGATTTAAAGGTCTGTGCTATTTTGCAGTAAGGAACTCATTTGTTGAGCAGAATGCTGTCATATTTTTTATCTTTTTATCACCCAGTGCACTTACATTCTTTTCCAACATCTATTTCCAAAATCTATTCAACACTAAGCATTTGATAGAAGATTATATTGAGATATATGAGTCTGGGATCACACATTTTCTTGACAGGCAAAAAACAAATATTCCATGCACACAACACAGCATGATCCTAAAGAACAATCTCTTCCCAGGTCTGAGAAAATAGAAGCGAACAGGATTTTACCAGAAGTCAGTGGTTGACTTTGGCTCTTTGGCTTTGCTCCTCTGGGAAAAGAGCAGCATGGAGCGACGTGTTTCATTTAGGGAGGTCAATAAGGGACCGAAAAGAGTTCTGTATTTGTTTTTTGTCTTGGTTTCTATCCAAATTATAAGGAGAGAAACATTTTCCTCTAAACCACAGTAAAGGTCTGTCTTTCATTAGAAATCTCAAGTGTTTCTGCACAGATGTTTGACAAATTGTGATTGGCTCAGACTTTTATTTTCAAAGATTAATAATCAGGCTTTTTGTTGGAACTAAAGCAAAACGGCTACAGATCTTCCGTGGTTTGATTTATTATGGTGCGTTACAGTAAATTCAGGAGACATGTCTCAAATAGATCTTCTCTGTATGCACCTTTAATTTCAGTCTTCTGTTTAAAGTTTGTTCTCAGTTTGTTTTGAAATAAAGAATCAAGGACAAGCTAAAATATAGCATGTTTCATCATATGTATGCTTATTTATTTATTTATTTTTTTTAATGATTGATTCAATTATTAATATTATTTATTAAAGCATTATTAAATGTATTTTTTACTATGACTAATATGCTCGCAAACACAGCTACTACAGTGCCATTACAGAAAATAATGTCTTATGAAAAGCTATTTTTAACTTTTTATGTGTCGTTTGGAAGTTTGTCGGCTCTTTAACTCGACTCTTTCTGGGGAACTTTGAGGGCCATAATAATCTGGCACTTTTTAATGTTAAACTGTAAGCAATGTTACTGTTTTAGTGTAATTTAATCCAAATGCTTTTATGGATGCCTCTTTTTTTATCTCAGTTATTTGTCAGCGTGTATGATGGGTGAGTCATTTGTTTGATTCTTTATTTATAGGAGTCAAACTCCTGCATGACATGATACATGTGCACCGCTGTTTGAGAAGTCCTGTATTCAGTCGAGTATATTAGAGGATACATGTTGTGCAAAGAAAAATAATAATTGTTTAAAAGACCGCAGAATCTGTTCAGTCGAGATATATTTATATCGATGAGTTGTTTGGGCCATGAAAGAGTCGACTCTTAATTGCCAAAAAGAGCCGAAATTTTGAAGACAACTTTTTGGGTTTTCTTTTTAAATGATGATAAATCTTTTTAACTTGTTGCAAATCTGGTGAAATATGTTAACCATGTGGTAAATAAGACGGTAGTTCCTGAGCTGTGAAAATATAAAACATTTTTCCACGGTGTTACACATTTGCACGACTCATACTAGTCATAGTCAAGGTTAAAGGTTAAAGTTGGGACCCCCGACCATCGGGCCACACAGAAAGAATCAAAATGTTTACTTTTTTATTTCCATTTTATTGACTTTCGAGGTCTGTAACCTGTTTTATATCGAAAAATGTCCACTTATGCCAATGTCCTGCTTTTGTTTCAATTGCAGTTTTTTCTATGCATTCACAAATTACAACTAGAAGCTTAATCCCAAGCAAATATCACCAGAAACCAAACATTTCTGAAATGTTTCTTGGAAAAGACCAAATGATGAGACAGTAGAAGACTGTAGAAGAGAATAGGTGATTCTCATGATCCACGCCCGCTCTGGATAATATGGGGCTCAGGGTTCCCCATATGAAACTGGTCCATGGTGCAAGGAAGGTTGCGGAACCAAGAGTTACTGGAAGGTTTAATCCCTGTTTATCTAACATTTTATTCGCAGAGCTAATATGCTTTTCGAGAGCACATATCTCAAACAAATGATTAAACAAGTGTAATCAAATTCTGTTTAGTTAGCGAGAAAACACAAACATGCAGATAAGAGCTAACACACCTACTATAAAGTTATAGAGATGTCATAATGTGCAGCCAATTACCTTTCATGAGACTTCAGTGCTGCATTGAAGTATCAAAATGAGCTGAAATCATGTTTAATTAATTTTACAGTTTATGTACACAACTATTTATTTAGTTTTAATTTCCATTATTCTGACCTTTACATCGTATGGAACAGTCTAATTGAATTTGATTTACTGAATGGAGTGTGTAAAAAAATGTGGTCTCCAGAGAGCTGTTATTGAAGGGAACTGTTTAGATAAAGCAGTAAACAGATGCTTAGTTTATAACAATCCCAGAAGATATTACAAATTGTCCCTAATGATTGATTGACTGACTCACTAAGCCTGGGGTATTTTACAAAAATGTGTAAATGTAGTTATATCATTCTTACAGATGTGTAGATAATCAGCTAACGTGACTGAACGGTGACAACATTTATGTTTAAGACATTTGGCAGATGTCCATGTCCAGGGAGACTTATAATCATCTCATTTATACAACTTAGCAGTTGATGGATAAGGGCCTTGACCATGCGGCCAGAAGTGGCAGCTTAGTGGCGCTGGGATTTAAAAACATGATCTTCTGATCAGAAGTTCAACATCTTCGTCAGCTACTGAACTACCTCTTCTTCTAACAGTGATGTTGAAAGATGTTTTTCTTTCACCGTGGGGCTTCTAGTTACCAATTCGACTAGCATTACAGACTCGGAACACACAATAAAGGCATATAATTCTGTTTAAATAAATGAATTAAATAGTCTACAAAGGTCTGTGAAAGCCTTCCCCTTTCTGAGTTAATGTACAGTGTCTAGCCTTATAGCTAGTCATTGGTCCAATTAGCTGCCTTCACAGACAATTTTCTACAAAACAGATTTTAAGCTATATTTACACATGCAGCTACTCACAGCAAAGAAAGGTACTTTACATTTTCACATGTACTTTACAGTACAGTCAAATTCTTCCTTTGCATACACCGAAGCTGGGGTCAGAGCGCAGGGTGAGCCATGATACAGCACCTTTGGAGCACAGAGGCTTAAACCCCAACCTTTCAATCAGTAACCCAGAGCCTTAACCACTGAGCTACCACTTTCCCAAAGTGACCATTTTCATTAAAAGCGGGCGAACATGAGAAACAGCAACCACGAGTGACAACTTTGTCCAGAGATTTGACAAAGAACAGTTTAACTTTATGAAAGTATGGAGCTGCTTGGTGCACTGACTGCTAATGACTGCTGGCTGCTACTGACAAAACTTACTATGGCAACCAGTAGTACGAATGCCTACAGATGACTTCATGGTAAAGTGACTGGAAACTTTGGTAATAAACATTACACATTTAAAAAGCAATAAATTACAAATGCATTTATCACCTCTGGTACAAGGTTTCAAGCTTATGTTGACAAAAATGAACATACAGTGTAGGTCAGATGTGAGATGTTTGCATTTCATACTTATTTTCCATGTGTAAATCAAAAGTCAAAACTCAATCTGGAGCCTGGTGATGTTTTAGTATCTTCAGACTGTGCCTTTAACATGATATACTACTTACTCTTTTTAGCTCGTTTTAATGGACAGAGATTAAGTGCAGTCACTAAATAAATAATACCCCCAACACGGATGCTCCAATAAAAAGACTTTTGGAGTAGGGTGTGGATTCATGTCCAAAAACAGCAGCCCAAGGTGTCCTTGAAATCCTTAACAGCATATTACACTTACAGTCTCTTTTTCAGGAGAGCTTAGAATCAAACCTTTTTGTCCTTAAATGACCCTACTGATCTGTTTTTCCTATTATCCTCAAAGTCTTCCAGGTGCAGAAGCAATTATATCTTTGCCTTGTCATGTCCCGCAGGGCATCCTGCATCCTAGTCCCACCCTGTCTGTTGCTTCTGACTCACACTCTTTCCATGTCAAGTCTTTTTCTGTCTCACAAAAAAAGTTCAGCCTGCCCTGTTTTTAACACATTGTATGTTAAACATGGGAAACTCTGTATCCGCTATAAATCTATTAGCTCTAAGCAGCAGCTAGCAGATGCCATATGGTGGACATTTTTCCAAGAGTTGTGTCATTTTTCCTCTGTGTTGATATTGTAAAAAGTGTGTTGCCAGAATAAAGCTGATGAGCATGCTTTTTGTGCCATTTGACCACTGTACAATTGGCTATTGTCTATTTGTGTGTGCTAATTCTGTGGTTAAGAAATTGCAAGAGGAAGAAATTGTGTGTGCATGACAAATTAGGCTTCCAAAACTATGTAGAGTAACCAAAGCATGTATTTTTTATTTATTTATTCATCTTTAATAACGGCTTTGTCATGGTCAATGGCTAGGTTTCATAGAAACAGTAGAAGAACACTAGAAAAAAAAGCATGAAACCAACTTTTTCATGCCATTTCTTTTCTGTGTAGTGTGATCATAAAAATGTATTCCCATTACTTTTCCAAAATGTCCTCAACAACTGCTCTCTACACTACTATCTGTCTGGTTCATAGCAAATTCAGGGTCAAATTGGAGGATCAAAACACATCTACTTATAGCTGAAAAACCTATATGTGTTCAAGCAGAGGACGTGTATTAACCTACATACATGCAGTTCACATTCCATCTCTTTATCCACTGGTACACCCAAACCTTATCCACAGTTTTAACTGATCATTTATGGTTTCCAAATATATTTCAATTCTAGAGACATGCAGTGACAAGAGCAGCACAAATGCACAATACAGTGGCGTTTCATAATATATCTCCTTCCCTACGTCGAGTAAGGAATCGAACACGCTGGTGTGTGAAAGGGTGGTGTGACGTGACCTGAGCCAAAGCAATTACTGTTCCCACCCTGTAGATGATAATTTTCCAAATACCTGGACTGCTTTATTCCTCAGATTATACCACTGTAATTTGTTGATGCTGTTCTCTTATTAATGACACTGGAGACTCATTCTCAACATCCCTACAAAAATTACAGTATTATTAATTTTTACAGCACTTAGTTAAGTAAAAATTTGTTTTATGGTTTTTAGCCTGCACTTCTGCGAGTGCTGCTGGTATAGAAATTCAGCTGTATTCTAAATGCTCCTATCTGCCTCACAGGCTTTGACTCACTCTCTGTCTGTATCTCCAAATGTTCTCCCATGAATTTAAAAAGCAAACACATTAAATCTCGCTGCATGCTGATTCAGGACATTCTTGGCCCGTCACTGCACTCAATTACTTTTATTGTGTTCTTAGCTTAATGTTTTAAAATGCAGCTTCAAAGACACTTTATTGCACACTTATAGGGATTAGTGTAAACCAGTTTTGAAGACTGATGAATTGCTAAATAGTGATAAAATCAGAGGAAAAAACAAATGTTGGACTCAGGAGATGTTTAGCAAAGCTACTGATGTTTGTTGTCTGTTTATTCGTCTTTCCTCGAGTCAGCATGATGTTTGAGTTCACAGATTTCTGCTGTCCTGTTGACGTTCTTCCATGTCGCTTTCACATGACTTCTCAACCCCTGCACTTTGTTCTGCAAATCTTTGTCTCTTTGAACGGACGAGTGCATGTTTGAAGTATTATTTCCACTAAGTAAGAGGTAAATAAATAGGAGAAATGTTGAGCATGAACTCTGGTGACTTTTATGTTCTTGTTGAGTTTAACCATAAGGTGAAGGAGTGGTGCTATTTTGGTCCGAAGGAAACAAGGGAAAATCGAATGCACTCTGGTTGGGAAAATTCCTGGTGGTAAAGACAGACACAAAAGCAATTAACCCATTCCAGTTATGTTTAGTCAACCTTGCCCTGGTTCATCTGGAGTAAATAGGGGGATTTTTGCCCGCCCAAGGGGCATGACATGGGCCAGTGATCTCACTCTAATGCATGACTCATCACATCAGCAGAGCATTTAACTTTGGTTTTTGTTTTCCACTCACTGGCAACTTGCTCCCATGTCTGTGGATAGATACGCCGATGCAAGTAAGGTATAAAACAATGTGGTGTGTTGTTATAGGAAAATAATAAGTGGCATGGGGGTGTCCTGCAACCCGATGTAAAGTCACTGATATGACTCCAAAGTTAATTATTTCCCAATAAAATTACATCTCAAAGTGCTCTTCCCTCCTTTTTTAACAATGAAATTGTCCAACGTTAATCATTTAATTAATGGAAAAAATGGCATACTGATTATCCCTTTATACAGTAGTTACATTTAACATTGCTAAATAAACAAGCTCTCTTACATATGTTTTTAACAATAGCAGCTATAAAAAAAAGTAAAAGAGAAAAAAGTAAAAGAGGCAGAACCCAAGTACTGACACTTGAGTCTTCTTCCTTCCTGCAGTCTAGACTTTTCGCCATTTGAAAAAATTTGATTCATCATGAAATGAAAAATACTACAAAAGACACCCCGAATCCAATACATATGGGACAACATTCATCCGATATGTTTTTTTATTTTTTTTTTGTTGTGAATAGAATATGAATTTATGACATTTGAAAATCATTGCATTCTGTTTTTTACAATTACAGTCCCCAGTTCTTTTGGAATTGTGGTTGTAAATCTGTTTATGTGGACAATCTGCCCTACAACAAGCACATGAGTATAAAACCTCTGATTTGCCTTATACCCAAAACTACTTTTTATACTTGATTAACACATACTGACCAAACAGAATCAGAGCGTTAAAGAGCGTTAAAGAGCGCTGGGGTCCAATGCTGAATAGGGCACAAAGGTATTACAATGATATACCTTTAAGTTTAAATTCACTGTTGATGCATTTATGTCGGCTGTGGAAGAAAATCAGCATTCCCTTTCTGCCTGCTCATTTTTTCATTTCTCTCCCTCCTGTCTGTCTTTCGTTCCCTTCCAGAACCCCTAACCTCCCACTTAACTTTCAGAATCACTAATGCATCTTGGGCTTGGGATCCATTTGCTCTGAGATCCTTTTCTTTCCATGGGCTGATAACTCTGCTAAGCAAAAAGGGGAGCAGAGGGAGAATGAGGTGTCCCCTACATTACCCCTGCATGTTCTGGCTCATTGAATGCCTTTCATGGCAGTTTGTTTTCCCTATCTTCTTTCCCTTACACTGATCTGGAACTATAAAACACTTAAAGAATGATGTAGAGGTTGTTACTTATATACAACATTTGTCCACTGTATATGGTACACTGTATTTATCATGGTGTGGATGGAAAGAGAAATGGTGTAGGGGTGATTCTGAAGGAAGAGTACAGTAAGAGTGTAGTGGAGGTGAAGAGAGTTTCTGATCGGGTGATGATCGTGAAGGTGGAAGTTGAAGGGATGATGATAAATGTCATCAGTGCCTATGCTCCACAAGTTGGCTGTGAGATGGAGGAGAAGGAAAGATTCTGGAGTGAATTAGATGAAGTGGTAGATGGTGTACCTAGAAATGAACGATTGGTGATTGGGGCAGACTTTAATGGACATGTAGGTGAGGGGAACAGAGGCGATGAGGAGGTGATGGGTAGGTATGGCCTAAAGGAGAGAAATGTGGAAGGGCAGATGGTGGTAGATTTTGCTAAAAGGATGGAAATGGCAGTGGTGAATACGTATTTTAAGAAGAAGGAGGATCATAGGGTGACCTATAAGAGTGGAGGAAGGTGCACACAGGTGGACTATGTTCTATGCAGGAGATGCAACCTGAAGGAGATTGGAGACTGTAAGGTGTTGGCAGGGGACAGTGTAGCTAGACAGCATCGGATGGTGGTCTGTAGGATGGTTTTGGAGGCGAAGAAGAAGAGGAGGAGAGTAAGGACTGAAAGAAGAATAAGATGGTGGAAACTGAAGGAGGAAGACTGTAGTGTGAGGTTCAGAGAAGAGGTCAGACAGAGGATCGGTGGTGGTGAAGAGGTGCTGGATGATTGGGAAACTACCGCAGGAGTGATGAGGGAGGCAGCTAGAAAGGTACTTGGTGTGACATCTGGAAATAGAAAGGAAGACAAGGAGACATGGTGGTGGAATGAGGAAGTGCAGGAGAGCATAAGGGGAAAGAGGTTAACAAAACAGAAGTGGGATCAACAGGGTGATGAGAAAAGTAGGCAGGAGTACAAGGAGATGCGGCAGCAGGTAAAGAGGGATGTGGCGAAAGCCAAGGAAAAGGCATATGTGGAGCTGTATGAGAGGTTGAACACTAAGGAAGGAGAAAGGGATTTGTACCGATTGGCCAGGCAGAGAGATCGAGCTGGGAAGGATGTACTGCAAGTTAGAGCAATAAAGGATGGAGATGGAAATGTGTTGACTAGTGAGGAGAGTGTGTTGAGAAGATGGAGGGAGTGTTTTGAGCAGCTGATGAACGAGGAAAATGAGAGAGAGAGAAGGTTGGATGATGTGGAGTTAGTAAAGCAGGAAGTGGATAGGATTAGTAAGGAGGAAGTGAGAGCAGCGATTAAGAGGATGAAGAGTGGAAAGTCGGTTGGACCAGATGACATACCGGTAGAAGCATGGAGATGTTTAGGAGAGTTGGCAGTGGAGTTTTTAACCAGATTGTTCAACAAGATTTTGGAAGGTGAGAGGATGCCGGAGGAATGGAGAAGGAGTGTGCTGGTACCGATCTTTAAGCATAAGGGAGATGTGCAGACCTGCAGTAACTACAGGGGAATTAAGTTGATCAGCCACACCATGAAGTTATGGGAAAGAGTAGTGGAAGCCAGGCTGAGAGAAGAGGTGACCATCTGTGAGCAACAGTATGGTTTCATGCGGAGGAAGAGCACCACAGACGCCTTATTTGCTTTGAGAATGTTGATGGAGAAGTATAGAGAAGGACAGAAGGCGCTGCATTGTGTATTTGTGGATTTAGAGAAAGCGTACGACAGAGTGCCAAGAGAGGAGTTGTGGTATTGTATGAGGAAGTCAGGTGTGTCAGAGAAGTATGTGAGGGTGGTGCAGGACATGTATGAGGACAGTGTGACAGCAGTGAAGTGTGCAGTGGGAACGACAGACTGGTTCAAGGTGAAGGTTGGACTGCATCAAGGATCGGCCCTGAGCCCTTTCCTGTTTGCAGTGGTGATGGACAGGTTGACGGATGAGGTCAGACAGGAGTCTCCCTGGACTATGATGTTTGCGGATGATATTGTGATTTGTGGTGAGAGTAGTGAGCAGGTTGAGAAGAGCCTGGAGAGGTGGAGGTACGCGCTGGAGAGGAGGGGAATGAAAGTCAGTAGGAGTAAGACAGAGTACATGTGCGTAAATGAGAGGGAGGGCAGTGGAGTGGTGCGGTTACAGGGAGAAGAGGTGAAGAAGGTGGATGAGTTCAGGTACCTGGGGTCAACAGTGCAAAGTAATGGAGAGTGTGTTAGGGAAGTGAAGAAAAGAGTGCAGGCAGGGTGGAGTGGGTGGAGAAGAGTGACAGGAGTGATTTGTGATAGTAGGGTATCTGCAAGAATGAAAGGAAAAGTTTATAGGACTGTGGTGAGACCTGCGATGCTGTATGGATTAGAGACAGTGGCATTGACTAAAAGGCAGGAGGCGGAGCTGGAGGTAGCAGAGCTGAAGATGTTAAGGTTTTCGTTGGGAGTGACGAGGATGGACAAGATTAGGAATGAGTTTATTAGAGGGACAGCGCATGTTGGACGTTTTGGTGACAAGGTGAGGGAGGCGAGATTGAGATGGTTTGGACATGTGCAGAGGAGGGACATGGGGTATATTGGTAGGAGAATGCTGAGGATGGAGCCACCAGGAAGGAGGAAAAGAGGAAGACCAAGGAGGAGGTTCATGGATGTGGTGAGGGAAGACATGCAGGTAGTTGGTGTGAAAGAGGCAGATGTAGAGGACAGGGTGGTATGGAGACGGATGATCCGCTGTGGCGACCCCTAATGGGAGCAGCCGAAAGAAAAAGAAGAAAGAAGATATGGTACACTGTATTTAGTTTACAAATGGAAAAAAATTGCCAGAAAAAAAGAATCTTAGACGTTTCTGTGCTACACTTTGTTGCTTTACGTCCCATCTGAAATGATTCTGTTTCTAAAGAAGAGTGTGTATCATCTGGCTGCAGCACTAATAGTTTTAAATTGCAATTTCTGTTGGCTAGATCACTCATCGTTGTTCCTGCATCTTTTCCAGCTTTTCCCTCTGAATTATTACCTGGAAAATGTTCTACTGAACAGTAATGCACATTTATTATTTTGCAGTGATCACACTAAACCAGACTCTCAACTCCATTTGCTAAATAAATATACATAAAGGTAGGCCAGGAAACTTTTTTTCTTGGCTGCACATTATTACATGATTTTATTTTTTAAATCCAGGCTGTAACTCAGTGATTGCCAATGCCATTCAATGGCATTGGATTGAAAAGCCTTCAATGGAACGTTCATATTTCATGGAGCCTTTTATTGTCTGGGGCTGTTGGCCAGTTATTTGAATTATATCAAGGTTGGAATTTGTGCTGTGTGCATTCACAGTGATATAAAACATTTATTTGGTTGATATAAACATTTAAAAAATGTTTTTAAAAAACATTTAAAAAAATTATATAAACATTTAAAAAAACAACGAAGCGACCAAAACATTTATTGGTGATATAAAATATACTGAATGGCATTCACATTCAGGAATAGTGACATATAAAGTAAACAAAAAAAAAAATAATAATAACTATCTACTGTAATTTCCGGACTATTAAGCGCACCCAAATATAAGCCGCACCCACTGAATTTTACAAATATTTTTATTTTGAACATAAATAAGCCGCACCTGTCTACACCGAAACTAATGAACTTTACACAGGCTTTAACGAAAGACACGTGTAATGGTGTAACGGGTGAAATATGTTGCGCTTCCTTTAGGAGCATAGCGGTATTTTGGGAATAGCATGCCACTGCATTTTTTCGGTATTACTGCATGTGTGCAAGACAGAGGATTATGTGTTTATTATTTTCTGATGCTGATTTCTAAGTTTCTTTGACTAACCCGTAACGCTGTTGCCAAGAAAAAAAAAAAGCACGAGTTTTGGAAACCTGTCTGTGCTTATATGATTTCTGTTGCAACTGGAGTTAGTGAGCTCTCCCATGACCCAGACTCAACGCGTTACAACAGCTTGTATCTAAACAGTAGCCTACCAAGAAAGTCATTGTTCACTGTCTTCCTCCTTCCTTTCACAACTACTGTATTTCTCTGGGGAGTTTATCTTTTGTCATTGTCGTGCGCCACCAGTGGAAGTTTTTCCAGCTCAGAACACAGGTGAGGTGCGTTTTTTCGTTTCCGTTCGGAAATTTCATTGGTCTAATATTATGTCGCTCAGTTTTTTGGCTTGGAGTTTGTGAAACCGGGAAAAACCCAGGAAAAATCCATAAATTAGCCGCTTCGTTGTTTAAGCCGCTGGGTTCAAAACGTGGGAAAAAAGTAGCGGCTTATAGTCCGAAAAATACGGTATGTCTTTTCAAAGCCACACCACTGAAAACACATGTAATATGTGTTCAAAATGTAGCTGCCAGTACTTATTTGCAATGTGACTGCCTGAGTGGTGTGATTGGTTGGATGTTGGTGGTCTGTATCATTTGTTCCCTTTCAGGAGCTCGAGCTGCGTCGAAACGCATTGGGAATGCGCCTGAGTGTTCACGCTCTGAAATAATGTGTGTAATCAGTCAGAAATTGGACGCTGGTCGTCACTGGCGGGGTGACGTCACGACCAGGGAGTATAAAACGCATATGGAGTGAGGCAGCGTGTGTTGAATTAAATAAATTAAAATTAAATTAAATAAATAAATATATATATATATATATATATATATATATATATATATATATA
>JAAIIK010000003.1:8706588-8719639 GCA_014706435.1 Silurus glanis
ATATATATATATCTAAATATATATATATATATATATATTATAACTTCTGCCATCAAACAACACTGACATTATTTTAACTTGCAGATTATATAGAGCCACATTTTTATAAAGGTGTTTGTGTAGCCCTTAAATGTTATCTTCTCTTATCCAACACCTTTACATCAATTATTTTAATGTTTTCATGTTTCATGTCTTTCTGTTTGTCACACAGATCCCCAATAGGATATTACCCTAAATCTTAAATAGAGGATTCCACATGGTTTGTTCAGTATGACAGCTTATGTCGCTCTACTTGGTTTTGACATCCACCTGCACACAGGCTCCTGTTTCTCTCAGTGACAATGACTGCTATTCAGAAGGACTTCACCGTGGCTAGTGGTATTGCACTTTTTATGTCCAACAAACGACGACGAGCCATTAAGATGTAAAGCAGTGCATGTGGGTAGCACTGAATTCACACTGCTACAGAATAGTCTTTGAGTTAGTTGTGGAAATAAGAAAACATCTCTAGGAAGTCAACCGTGAGATTTTTTTTACTGAATTAGTATGCACTCCTATTCCACTTTATAAGGGAAATCCTGTGTGTGGGACTATTATGTGTACCCTGATAACTACTAGTTCCTGTGTTGTTTTCCTTTTAATAGGCTTAATCTTGTGAAATAACAATGTAAGTATGCAACAGGAAACAAACAACCTGCTTTGAATGGCCCCTCCTTTTTAAAATATACAATAATGTATTACTTATTATGGTTCAAATGCTAATTAATATTATTATTTATATAATTAATTTAAATAGCTAAATATTGATTAAGCAAAGTGTTTTTTGCTATCTTGTGTTTGTGTGTGTGTGTGTGTGTGTGTGTGTGTGTGTGTGTGTGTTTTCTTTTTCTTTTTCTTTTTCTTGTTCATTTTTAGAGCATATGCTCTATTTCTCAGAGGAAGAAAGGAGAAATCACACAAGCCTTTCATCTCTTTCTGGCTTTTTAGAGAAGGAAGGGGGGGAAAGTGAGGTTTGGAATCTGCTAAATTGCTCTACATTATCTGTATGAGATGTTTATCAGATTTTGTGGGCATCCATGGGCATTAATGCACTGCTGTTTCAACTTTAGACATTTTTTTCCAGCTTCTGTTCTCGTGTAAAACACAACTACTGCTTTTCATGAAGTGAACAGGCGGACACAAATGCAGGTTTTGTGTTTTTTTTTTTTTTACTAATTGGCAAGCAGTAGTCAGGAATGTAGCCCAAGCCAATCAGCAACCAGACATAAACTGAGCAAGACAAATGCTAGTGGGTTTTGCTAAAACTTGTCTAGAAAGTGGAAATTTCCAACTTTTGAAAATGGAAAAACAACGAAAGGGTGGGAGGTATTTTTACAGTTCAGGATGCTCACAGCATCAGCAGTAAACAAAGCAGTACTTCTGTATTTTAAGGTGCATTATACTGTATATGTATATGACTGTATATGACAAATATAAAATATTTGTCATTAGAGTAATCAACAGATATGTTAGTTTTTAAAATCTCAGTAACTGACTGTACAGTTCATTGTGTAAAGGGTATAAATTGTTATTACTCATGAGGCCTAGTTTACTAGATTGTTGCTAACAAAAGATTTATTCTCCCCCTGTTTTGTAGAACACATAGGGGTTGAGATTATTTGCAATTACAAGTTCCAACATCTTTTGAAAGGTTTGGAATCAATGCACAACAAAGTACACAGTATCTGTCATTTATTCTGAGTATTCAAGACTCTTTAGTGTAACAAATTAATCCCTAGCAGTTTTGACACAACAATTTGTAGGTGCTCCACTGATACAGTTAAGCATAAAAAATAAATGTTTTACTTTAAAATATTTTAAGGCAACAAACAGGATTCTTAAAATCATCTAATAATAAACTGTACAAATTTATCTTAAACTTTGTTATTTTACATCCAAATTGACTCATTAATTTTTGGTACTGAATCCATTAATGAGAGTCCTCAGTAAAAAGCTACTGTATAATATAGAATTATATAATTTCCTAGTAAAGAAAAAAGCCAGCAAAGGCTACAAAATTGAACTCTGGCTTTTAGACAATACAGCTGAAGACATACAGTAGTAATCAAGGCACACGTATTAAAATGCAGCAGTTGTAACATTTTACTGTAAATACAGCAAACATAGATAGAAAAAAAAACTTTACATAACGTTTATTCCATGAACCTAAAGTTACATTTAATATAATGAAATAAATAAATTTATTCATTCATTCATTCATTAATAAATAAATAAACACAAACATTTTGTCAAATACACTATACTGAAGTCCAAAGCAGGGGTTTTAATACTTTTTGCAGTCATAAAATCCTTTAACTGTGAAATCAATTTTACTGCCCCGTCTGAGCATAATTCAAACAATCCATGCAGTGTCATTCTGCCTATTTATTCAAGCAATGGAGCTTTTTATTTATTGACCTTTTAACAGAAAGAACATTGGGTCCAAGATGGCAAAGGTATTTAGAAATATTTTCCATACAACTGACTAATCAAAATGGTAATAATAATAATTAAAAAAATACAATAAAATTCATAATGATGTGATTTCCACTTTAACTACAAGTAATCTAAAAAATCATGCACCCTCTGACCTTGCTTTACAAACTGCCTAGGGGTCTCTGGACTCTGGAATATCTGAATTGAACAGTGCATCCATTGTTTCCAAGAAAACAACCTCCCACAAAACAGTGATCAGTTTTGATTCTTATTCAAATACTGACTTGGAATACACTGGAATATCAGAGAGCAACCTCTCACACACACACATTCGCAAATATGCAAAGCAGACATTTACTTTAGCTTCCACAAACCTTTAAACTATCCCTAACCCTGCTATTCTTTGTGTGTATGTGTGTATTCACGCTCACTTTATCCACAATACTCAAACAAAGATGGGAACCGTTTGTGTTAGTTAATCGTGTTAATTCAGACCTGTGTGTATTTATATGGAGTGAGGATGTTAACTCTGCAAGCTCAAAGAGATGTTCTGTTTACTCTCAGTAACAGGCAAGTAAGCTATCTACCCCCTAAGATGCTTAAAAACAACCTTGTGTGTATGAGAACTACTGACCCTGATTTTCTCCAGAGTAAGTTCTGTCTTGGCTGGCACTTCAGTCAGAGCAAGTTAAAGCACTCTAGTTTTCTTTTTTACCAGCTAATAACTAGTTAGAGATGTAAAAAAAATAAATAAATCACAATTGTTATGGTAAACCTACAGGAGAAATATGTTGGCAGGTTTGTCTACTGATAAACTAAGAACATTCGATTGCAAACTAAGACTGAAATCCTACTTGAAATTACCAGAGAAATACAAGCTAGTTTATTAGCACAGCTAGCAAGCTAGATCTTAGGGCTGGCAGAAGGGCTTTAATGTGCTTCCAGGTTGTATACAGAAATTCCTACACCCATTTTAACAACTAGTTATTCTACATAGATTAATTGTATGGTATAAAATCACACTTTTATGGGAATGTTTTGCCTTAGTGAGTGCTTTTGTGAAAGCAGAATTGGTCAGAGACAAGATGCAGAATGTGCTGTACATCATTTGAGCACAGTTATCAAAACATCTCTGGTTGTGTAGATGTAAATATTATTTTGTCATTTTCAACACAAAGCGTGTTCTTTTTCTTCGGGGCTTCTGGGTATGCTTAAAGAACCCGAAGAGGATAAAAGAAGCAGGAAAAAAGCGGGTAATCTTGCACATACAATGCTCCTGCTCTGTTAATGTCTATTTTGGGATGGATCCCATAGCACCATGCAGAGGGCCTGGGATCAAGCAACTCAACTACTCTCCAAAACCAAGAGCTTATTGTCTGAAGAGACAAGAGACGTTTTCATGCTGCTTCATCTGTTCGCATTTGTTTCCTGCCTACTAGAGATGTGCTGTTGTACACAGCAGATTCTGATGTCACACTTTTCAGTGTTGCTAGAACTACTATGGATGATATATCTCTGTTGGTTACTAAACTATTTCTCTTTAATTAAATGTACAAGGTTATAAGACAAGCAATTGTGAATAGATTCTATTCACAAATAGCTTTTTTTTTTGTCTAAATTATTAATAATGGTTGCATTTTTGACAGGGATGTAAAAAGTAAAGTGTATAAGTAAAAAAAAGGAAACCGTATAAGTGCATAAGTATAGAGAGCCTGTTATAAAGCATTCTATTGCATTCAGAAAAATCCAGGTTAATCTGTAAATGATGCAAGCCAGACTGATGGATTTAGAGATGTTATACCATCCCCGATCTCCATCTGTTTAGTGTGTCTCCTATTTGGATTTAGATTTAAACCTGAAGTGAGTGCGCCCTTTAGCAGAGTTTTTCTATTAAATAGGAACAAGAATTTTTCACTGGAAAGCATGTAGAAATTTCAGCACTTACTGATTTCTGGCTCTAACAATTCCTCAGCCTCATCTACATTACATCACTTCAGAAACATGTGCACCCAGGATTTCGAATAGATTTCGCTGTTTCTAATGACAAAAATATAAACATGCTAATTTAAACCTAATTGGAACCACCAGGACCCTGACCAGGCAGTTACTAAGGATGAATGCATGCTTCATATCTAACCTCTCTTGCATGCAAAAGTAAAAACCTCTCAATCACTTCTCACGGGATCCCAGTCTCAATGCGCTGCTCTAGTCTCAACCAGATGTATCTATTTAGAGCATATTATCTGTCTGTTCAGAAAAATGTATACTTATACAGATAGATCCTTTTGGTACTTTAATACTGTCGACTGTGCATAGAAAATGTACTGTATTTTTTCCTGAAAAGTGTATGCCATGTGGTTTATATTTTCCTTAGCGTAATCTGAGGATGTACTGTAATAAGCCATTATTGTTTTGACACTTGTTTATGGTCAGTCTCTGTTTTGCCTTAAGTTCTTAAAACCGCTCTTCAAGAAGGGATAAGCTGTCTAAAGCATATGGGAACTGAATCAGAGTTAATTCAGTCTGTTCATGGGCTTCATTGTGTTGGTATAAAGATTTATGCCTCTGTATTATTTTATAGCTGATAGTTTAATATCTGTTTTCCTGAATGGCATGTGCTTTGTAAGAGAGTAGAGACTTAATTGGTGTTGATCAAAATAAAGTATAATGGCACAGTCCTGTCTCAGTGCAGCGTCTGCACTTAAAAACAAGTTTGATTTCCACTAGCTCATGTTTTTTTTAATGTTCAATTAAAATGTTGAAGGAATTGTGCTGTCTCAGATTTCATTGTTGTGCATTCAGATCGGTCTTTGGGTTGAGAAATGTATGTTTTTATTAATGTGGTTTGTAACACTGGTGTCACGGTGGTGCATGATGCACCACTGGCTCCTCAGCTTTTTTCCTGACCACAGATTACTGTCTTTGTAGAGTTCTGGATGTTCTCTCCATGTCTATGTGGGTTTCCTTTGAGATCTTAAGTTTCCGTCTACGTCAAACATCTTAATACTAAGTGGATTTGTGGCACTAAATTTTCCCACTAAAGTGTGAAAGAGTGTGTGGCAATGGGGTGTATTCCCACCTCTGGATCATATGTGTAAAATATTTTTTTAAATATATATATAATTAAAAGTTAGTTGCAGGATTGCACTTTCCCATATTAGTGGTATTATTTCATATTGATAGATTTCATATCGGAAATCCAACGAAAGCAGACTAAATTTAGAATTTGTTAAGTTTTATAAAAACACTAGAAGTCAACAACCTCCTTCCAAACTTTATTGAATCTTTAAAGACTCTATAATCGTTTCATCTCTTATTTCTACAATATTTGCTGGCTAATTTAAACATCAACACCCTTTCTTTCATTACATCTTGGAATCCCTGCCAAACAAAGACAGAAGAACCCATGAATATTAGACTCTACAATATGCAATTCTTGCTTTAGAGGTTTAAGTCTGTCTGCCCCAACCATAAGGCCTCATTGTTTGGGGATTTAAGCTGCTTTCATAACTTTGACATCAGCTCTGTAGTAGTTTCCATATGCTCATAAAGCAAGTCAAAGACAGAACAGGGTATAAAATGAGATGTACTTCTGGTGCATTATTCAGATTATTTCCATACCTTGTGTGTGTGTGTGTGTGTGTGTGTGTGTGTGTGTGAGAGAGAGAGAGAGAGAGAGAGAGAGAGAGAGAGAGAGAGAGAGAGATATGATGGAATTTCATTAGCTGAGTGATTACTGCAGGAACAGGGAAGGAAATTAATTTCCCTTCATTAGGTTCATGGTGTTGTGGCTATGCAAAATGCAAAACACATACTGTGTGCTTGTTGCCAGTGATGTCAGTTTAGATGGCTGACTGGCTGTTGTTTTTTGCTGTTACTTAGACCATATTTATATAAACAACTAATCCGATTTCCTTGGATCCTTGCTGAAAATGGAGGTTTTGTGTGAATGTTGTGAATGTAATAAGAAATCAAAACCCACGCAGCATTCCCAAAAGTTAATAAGCTTGCAATGGTTGTGTATGTCAAATTTCACCATCACTCTACTTTTTGACTTGTTTAATTTTAATCATAATATATTTGATTCACAATACTGTCTACACAATTCTTATTTTTATTTTTATTTTATCCTTATCTACCCCTACCCTTACCCCCAAATCCAAGGCGAGCAAAAACCAAACAAGACATTACACATTGAGGGAATTAGGCTACAACAGCAGAGGATAACATCAATTTCCCTGAACAAAAATATGAATCTAGAGTGGGGACAGGACCAACGTGTCATGCATAAACCAGGCGTCAGAAACCAGGAGTAAACTAGAATGTCTTTATTTATTCCAAACATGCAAACACAGACTTATCTTGAGTTCTTCACATGAAGCGTAGCCAGGAAAGCTCAAAATGTCCACTTTGAATCACACAAATTCACAAAAATGTTCTCTGATGATTTCATCCGTATGAAAGTTATAAGGGGTACAGATTCTCCAGTATAACCGTCTGTGTGGAAACCTAGCAAAGGTTCCATTTGGTGACCTGATTTACGTTTCAGTTTGATTTACGTACTTTTGTTTTCAATATTTTGTTTTCATGCTCTATGTTGTGTATGGTTTCACTAATAAAAAACATACATTTGCATAAAGCGTCCATGTTTGTCCATGACCATGATGATTAGATTTTTAAAAACGTGAAAAGTATTCATTTAAGGTACATTTAGAACAAATAAAAACGTGCATTAATCGTGAGTTAACTTATGATAATTATGCGACTAATCATGATTAAATATTTTAATCGATTGACAGAACTAATATTGATATGACGTGAGGTCCAGTTACCAGTGACACTAAAACAGGTAGCATTAAAGGCTACATTTTACTTAAGTACATGTCAGAGCCCAAACTTCTTTACTTTAACTTAAGTAAAAAAGTGTAGTCAATTCTTCAACTTTTACCAGAGTCTTTTAAAACATGAGTATCTGTACTTCTACTTAACTGAAAGATATGTGTACTTTTGCCACCTCTGATTTTCATCCATTTCTTTATGCATTGGTTTTTCAGTAACTAATTTATTCTGGTCAGGTTCATTGTTGATCTGAAACTTATCTCTGGAATGCTAGGTTTTAAGCAGGAATACACCTCTATAAAAAGGCAATCCATCACAGGCCAGCATGCATACACAGATTTGGACCCACATGCAGCATATTTTTGAAAGATGGGAGAAAACTGCAGAAGCAAGACACCATTATCTAGAGCGACTTATTATCTAATTTATTCAACTGAGCAATTGAAGGTTAGGTCCTTGCTCAAGGGCCTAGCAGTTTCTGATTAGAAGTCCAACCACTGAGTTACAGACTGATTAAATCTATAAGGCAACAAGAATATCAAGGCAACCTGCTGTACACCGTGTTGCACCTGGCTGAGCTAGTAAAAACACACCTGTGGATTTCTGATTTCTGATAAGACACTTCAATTCAATGTGGAGAGAGAGAGAGAGAGAGAGAGAGAGAGAGTCCAAGTCCAAGTCACTCTATACTTCAGTAACAATGATGATGAATGAAAATGGATCTAGATACTAAAGCCAAGCTGCGCAACAAGTTTAATTTTTCTGGTAAATTTATACTGTAGCTTGACAGTGACTATGAATCTTTCATGTTAGCAAACCTTAGTCTTAGCTGCTGTGTATGAATGTATGTCTTTGTCAGCATGTAGGAGCCTGATGAAAATAATATGCATTTTTTGTATTTGATTGGCTCAGCCAGTATGAGCTACAGCATCCATAGCTACAGAATAAAGTCACACTGATTCCTTGTGGAGAACTATGATTATGAAAAACAGACAACAAACAGACATTTTACTGGTGTGCTGCACAGCCTAACTTGACCCATGACATTACAGCTGGAGTTGACAAACATTTCTCTAATGTCCTGCCTGTTTGCCCATCTGTGCCATTACATAAGACTCTTCAAGGGAAAGGGTGTTGTTCTTACACACTGCCATGTCCTGTTTAATGACTTCAACATGAAAAAGAAAAATCAGCACTAAGTGCTGTGCCTATAAAACATAATATACCATAATTCTCCTATTACCAGAAAATCATTCATATCAATGCTGCATTCACAAAGTTTGGTTCATTTGGGATTTTTTTTTTATGCTTATTCTCCTTTTCGTCCCAGTTGTGCCAAAAACAGCATGCTATGAATGAAACCAGCTGTAATACACAAGTACGTTACAAACAAGTTTTCCAATAGGCGCCTTTAAAATACAAGCTTAGACTATTTGTGATTAAATATCAGGCATTAAATAAATTGTTTATGGGTTATAAATACATTATTCAGATTTTAAAGATTTTACAAGAGCCATGCGTTTTAATGTCTGCAAAGTTTGCATTTATTTAAATGTAATTATATCTGTGATTAAAATCTGTACTTATGACTTGTAAATGTGCTATTGCAGAAAGATATCCATATAGAAGCAACAATATTGAGATTTTCTAGAAAAAACAGTGGCGTCAGAAATACCTTTGTTATACACAATAATCCAGTAGTTAAAAATGCACAAAGAAAGTGCAGTGTACTTTAGTTTGCTAATGTCAATGTAATACTTATCCAACCAGTACCATTGGTGGTGTTGTTGTGAAGATCGGTTATTATTCTGCTGACTGTTATAATGTTGATTGCTGCACCTTATCACTAATGCCTTTTATACTGTATATGATTTGACAATATTTATCAGTTTGTCTGGCTATTTTAAGTCAAGAAGCTTTTTTTGTCATTTCTACCATATAAAGCCGACGCAGTACACAGTGAAATGAGACAGTGTTCCTCCTGAACCCTGGTGCTACATTAAACAGCATAGAGCTACATTACGCAACATAAAGCTACATACAATAACAGAACACAGAGCAAGGACTAAAGTAAGTGCCCTTGCCACATAAAGTGCATCGTGTGCAAATTAGTGCAAACAGTAGAAAACCAAGTCATATTTGCTACCTATTTGTCTTTCTGGCTATTATAGATGTTGTAGCACAGAAAGTTTCCAGAGAAACTTTTACTTCCTTCTTAACCTAATTAAGAAGGATGTAATTTTGTCTGGAATTTTATGTCCTGGTTCTCAAGGCACTGTTTGTACCACATTTAGAAAAAAATAACTTTTTTTTTTTTTCAAGCTAAATCCACAAAAAATATATATATAAAAATAAAAAAATTAATCTAGTCGTTTGTTCATAAAGGACTAGATGAAATTTTTTATTTTTATATATTTTTATGTTTATGTTTATGGCAGTTGTATCCCAAACAATATGGTGGTGTTATAATTGCATCACATTTTTGCAAACAGACTTAATAATTGTATATAAGTCATTGTGTTGTGTCTGGTGACAAACATGGCACAGTGTTCTTCTAATGCTAAATTGCTCTGCACCCAAAACAAAAATTCTATACAGGTTTTTTTTTTTTTATCAAAGCCTGGTCCTGAGAGCTGCAGTTTTTGTAAGCTGTAGGATTTTTCATCATGTGTACATAAAAATATGCAAAGTTTCAAACAAACCCTATCTCAAATATCTCTAGCCTACGAAGAAATATCGGTTTATCACAAGATATCATCATTTATATTGACATTTTGAGTTATCCTTTTGTCAAAATCTTTTTTATCTGGATTTGCATGTATGATGTGTGCAGTTATTTTAAATGTATCGTGTAAAAGTCATTTAAACAAAGGAAAATTTTACATCATGTCATCATTTAAACATAGGGAAATTGTGCTGCTTACAGTAATGGATGAATACGTGTAGAGGAGGTGTGTAATATTGTCAGGGATACACCAGCCACACCTTCACCTAACCCACCTATCACTCCAAGCAGCTCTCCTACCTACTAATCATCTACACCTGGCACTCATCAGCCTCCACGCTATATAACCTCCGTTCCCCCACCAGCTCATTGTCCGTTCTACAGTTTAGGCTGATGAACATTGTTGGACTACCCAAGCTACGTACGCTACGTGTCTAGTTGGGTTTATCATTGTTTGTGGGACTCTGTTTAGTTCTCTGAACTTTCTTTGGTCATAGCATTCACCAGGTTTAGTTAATCTTGGAGCTTAGTTCTGGTTTGCCGTTTTCTGCCTTTGCCCGTTTGTTCTTCATTAAACATCGTGAATTGCACTTCGGTTTCCGGCACGTTCTTCTGCCTGTATGGGTTACCGGTCTTTTCACAGTGCACCATACACATAACATTTTTTAATAACAGTGCTGGATGCAGTATGGCTTTTTGTCAAAGTGGACATCTTTTAAGACCATTTGAGGCCTTGAGTGAATAACTTTCACGCCCACTGGGAAAACTCCACCTCTCTCTTACTAAAAAATCTTCCTCTGAATTTCCGTTGTAGCACTTTATTACAAGCACTTGACTTCACTAGAATATTCCTGCTGCTTGTTACTGTGCACTATGTGACATGTAGTAGGTGGAGTTTTCCTACATCACTTACTACAGTACATCTTCTGTTTAATGCCTCACACACTCTTCCGGACTTCCTCTCATATAAACATGCATATGCTTGTATACACAGACGTACATACAGTACACGCCCTGGCAATATTTTATATTTTTCCAGCTTTCCTCTGCCTCTGTATAAGCAAGGCTTCCCTAAAGAGGAGCCTGTGCTCAAAGCTGGCAGCACCACCCAGTCTGCCAGATGGCTTTTAATACGAAGTGTGTGATTGTTTTACATCAGAGAGCAGCCATTTTGACATGAGCTTAAGCTGGGTCATGTAGACCAGTGGTCCCCAACCTTTTTTGCACCACGGACCGGATTAATGTCAGACAATATTTTCACGGACCGGCCTTTAAGGTGTGGTGGATAAATACAACAAAATAAAATGATACGACCGGCATAAAAACTGGTATTTTCTAAATATAATAATAAACGTGAATCCACTGTGTTGTAGATTTTGAACCTATGGCCATGTTGTAGATGCAGAATATTTATTGACTAACTATAAACTTCTTATTTCTTTCTCATTAGAACAATTTCATTAATACTAACCCCTTTATGTTCAACACACTCCTGAATCTTTGTTTCATCCTCAGACACTTTGTGGTCTATGTATTGTACAGATCCTTCTGAATTGTTTCCATGTACAATCAGCAGGATAACAAATCCTTCAGCACAGTTAGCCCTTCTGTGCAAGATGTAGTGATCATGTCTTCGTAAAGGGTTTTGTTTGAAGCAGTTAGTGGTAAGTAAACAAGATAATCTTGTGTGTTTGCCAGCTGGCTTCAGGAAAAAGCTCTGTGGTTTGTCAACTGTTTTGTTAGTGAAATAGGCTCTTTCTGTGAAAGTTCTGGTCGTGTTTTTTTGGCAAAACTTGACACATTTTATCATGCTTGCAAGAAGTCTGACTTGCAAGCCTACATAAACCCTCTTGAACATTGTCCTTAGCCCCAACTTTTAACATTAACACTTGATCTCTAACCTGTAACGTATTATTCTAGCTCATAATTTTATGCCTGGCCCACACACACACACACACACACACACACACACACACACACACACACACACACATATATAATATTTTGCTGCACATTTCAGCAGTAAATATCACATCTCTAGATAATGTTTAAAAGAAAAAAACAATTCATAAGATAACTGTCTTTTTTTAGGTGGACTCTTATCACAACTGCCAAAGATGACAAGATGCAGACTCTGTGGATCCCCATTAAGATGTACTCAAGACACTTTGCCTCATTCTGGATGCATGAGTGTGTTTGCATCTGCTTGCATATGTTAGCTAACAGGAGTATTGCCTTTATTCTAAAACCATTAAGGCCCACAGTTCCTCTGACTTTTTTTAGCAGGCTGAATCCCTATCATGACCTCTGACCTCAGATAGTGCCTGCCTTCAAGCTGTACTTCCAGTATATAATTCTTCTCTCCCCTATGCCTGAGCTTATCCCATGAACTCTGAGGGCTTTGCTGGAATTGTGCACACATTTACATGCTCTTTTACACGTTGGAGCAATATAGCTTATCTAATACATCTACCAGTGCTTTACTGCAAGGTTGGAAGAAACCAGAGAACCTGGAAGAAACCCCTATGAGCAAAAGGAAGAACATGCAAAACTGTTCACAGACCATAAAACAAGCTCTGGACAGAATTGGGTACCCTTCAGTTGTTAACAGTTGACCTGACTCTCTGTACCACTGGCTGTGATGAGCACACAATGGAGCTTCCTTCTCAAATTCCACCAGATCTTACAATTACAGCTGTTTGTGCACATGTGTGTGTGTGTGTGTGTGTGTGTGTGTGTGTGAGGTGGAGAAAAGTAGCACGGGAGTGAAAACGTGCAAACGAAATCCACTCTCTCTCTCAGGGAGTAAGTCAATACAACCTCTACTGCTGTTTCCTCTTCTCTCAAGGCTTAAACTTACAAAACCTGACCTTAAGATGGAAAAGCAAAAAGAACCAGCATTTCTTAGCTTTATTTTGTTCTTTATTTCCTGAAGGCATAGAGAATTGGGTTGAAACACAACAATTGCAATTTTCTGTGAATTGCAGTTTTAAGGTATAACTTTTCATATAT
>JAAIIK010000003.1:8720039-8735455 GCA_014706435.1 Silurus glanis
CCCACACACCATGGGTTTGTGTTTACACTCCAGTTTGTTTTTTTAACAGTTATTTCTACTATTTTAGATTCCAAAGCATAATAGATTGAACAGTTTAATAGTTTAACACAGGCTGGGTTTATGGTGCATACAGTGTTTTAATTGTGTATTGAAAGGTATTAAAGGTGAACTCATTTGGGATGAAGAGTAGAGAACACAGTTGTGTAGGATGGTTATCAGTGAGCTTTATTCTCCTGTTGACTCCTTGTGTCTCCCACACACCATGGGTTTGTGTTTACACTCCAGTTTGATGCTAAAGGCATCTGGTGACACAAAGCTCCTTCAGGGCTTGGCAGCGGTGGGTGGCTAAGATACACATGCATCAAAGCTTCAATTTTGGTCAAGGTTAAAGATTTCAGCTGTTTATATTCAGTGTCTAGCTATTACTTAGTTTCACTTGAATAACCTGTCTGGCCTGTGTATACAAATGCCTAATTAACACTGTGTATAATATAACCACTAGTTTCTACTGAATTTGTTCAGGACATAAGCTTCCATCAAAAAACAATCCAGGTCAGATGATTACAATTGATGCCCACTTCACTATCTTATTGTAATATTTGTATATTTTTGTTGTTTTGGGTTTAAGTTCTTAGGTGTAATCCATTCAAACCTCTCTCTACATTTTATCCGTTACAATCATGCTTGCTAATTAACTGCTGTTAAATGAGAAAAGAAAACTATGTAAACTGTGCAGTTCTCCAGACATTGGGCTGAGATCACTCTATTATTATAAAACCACAAATATGTTGAAACTGTGCTTACTTACCGTTCTCTTGTCTCTCATTTTCAACCAAAGTTGATTTTTGTTCTTTTGCTAGGAAGGCATTTTCTGTCTTCAGTTAACATGGTCAATGCTGACTCATGATAGACCTTGAACTTCATGTCAAAAATGTAATGCAGTCCCACCACGCACAGTCTCCCTGTTCTCATCACTGACGTTTTACCTAAACATCACTGTTTTCCAGCAACACAACATCACCATGGAGATTCTTTCCCAGTTAGAGCGAGAGTTAGGAAATCCTGCAGTTCTGTAAAACCTAATACATGCCACATGGTTTTAAGCAACCTGACAAGCAATACTCACACACACACACACACACACACACACACACACACACACACACAAGGAAAAACAATCAAGCTGCTTAATAAACCCAAATATGATTTATGCTTAAGTGCTTGGTTGGGGTTGGTGTTATCTCTGACTTATCTAAAGACATTAGAGAGTGTCATACAATTTTGAACCAGATGTTCACGCTCAGCCTTTCTTAAAAGTAATGTTTAGCAAGTTAACAACGAATTATACAAGTTGCTATGGTTTTGTGAGAACATAATAAACAAAATCTGTTTTAATTGTTAGTCATGCAAGCAGTTTGATTTAGAACATCAGTTAAACCAACAGTTCAACCTATGTAGTGAATAAGTTTTGTTTTGAGCTGGCTTGAGCTGCAACGGTAATATAGCTAATAAGCCCTGGTATCGTCAAGCTGAGACTCTTGGGGCCTTGAGCAAGGCCATTAACCCTCTGTGCTCCAGGGGGGGCTGTATCATGGCTGACCCTGCGCTTTGACCTCAGGTCATGAACAAGCTGGGATATGCAATGAAAAGAATTTCACTGTGCTGTAATGTATATGTGACTATAAAGGCTATTTGATTTGAAGTATAAGAAGTTTATAAACAGTAAGTACTGGATTATCTTGCTTAAATCAAAGCATAAGTTTCAGTGTCTCATGCAGCCTTTCTAATCTGTTTTCTGACACCATGTTTTACTGTTCTGTAGAAAAACATATAAAAGCCTGCATATCCAGTGGCGGATGAAGTACACCATTCCTGTACTGGAGTAAAAGTATAAATCCACTGCCTAAACACTAGTCTAGTAAAACTAATTTAACATTTCTATTTGAGTAAACATAGACAAGAACTTGGTTTTGAAGAGACTTTAGTAAGTTGAGTAATGTATGAAAGTCAGTGTTCCATCCTCCTGCACATCACACATTTTCAAGGTGAGAGTTTTCTATGGTTACATAAAAATACCTATTACCTAATACTTAATTGCAAAAGAAAAGTTGAAATACTTTTATTTCTATTAATTCCAAAATATCAAAAAACCTTGTTGTCACTAAAAACCAAATGTCAAACTCAGATATAGTTTTATCCCAAGATTGGCAGATAAAACAATATTTTAAGAGTAATCTACATATTAAAATACAGTAGTTACAAATGTATATTTGTATAATTGTTTTAGGCTTTACAATGTGCTGCTTTTGCGTGTTCATCACATCCATATTTCTTTGAAAATCAATTATGGTATGGTGGTAGTGTTGCTGCTTCAGGGTTCCAGGGATCTTGGGTTGATTCTGAATTTGTTACTGTCTACAGTATGTGACTTATGTACAGCATGTTCTCATTGTGTTAATGTTTTTCATGTTGGTTCTCTAGTTTTCTCCTACCTTACAAAAAAAATAATAATACATGCTTATAGTCAGATTCTCTATGCTAAATAGTCTCTAGGTGTAAATGTGTGCATGTGTTTGTTTGCAATAGATTGGAATTCTAAACAGGGTATATTCCTAAACTCAGATTCATTCTGACCCTCACAAGGAACATGGAACATATGGATAGATGGAATTATTCTGTCTTATGTGGCTTAAAAATTTACAATTTTGTCATTGAGCTAATAATGTTTTGGCAGTGTGTGTATAGTTGGTTATGTAGTATGTAGTAGTTGGTTAGGGTTATAAGCAGTATAACTGTGGTCTAGTCTTCCTTATAGCTACATTAGGGTTAGTGCTAGGGTTAGACTGATGCCCAATTTGTATTTTGCATGTATGAAAGTATTTGTTAAAACACTTTTTTATAAATTGGAATAAAATCTTATTTTGTGGAAAAATACTCTCATTTGCATAAATGGTGCAACTCATTTAACCATTTTATCTACATAGTACAAGATCCCATGAGCACTTGCCAGACTTGCCCTAAATAGAAATCAAAATCCAGCAGAGTGACAAAATCACTTCAACATGCTGTCATACATCAGCCTTGAAAAGCTAGCCATAGCTTCCCAGAGTAAGAATAACGTGTTTGAAACATGGGAGCCTTTCGGCTTGTCCTGGATGTCCCTGATGATTCTTCTTGCAAAGTTTTCATTGGTTAGATTTTAGAGAAGTGATGATAGAGAAGGGAATTCCGAAGTTCAACGTTATCTCTCCTTATTCTCTTTGGCAACTTGCAGGCGCCATTCAGGGAGTGAATTCCATACATCTTTCAAATGAAATACCCCTAGAGATGAATCATAACTATACTCACAGCTTTGTCATTGGAAGAAGTTCTTGAAAGTTTCATCACTGTCTCCTAGATGTCTGTGAAAGTGAAGTCATATGTTGTGCGGGCCACTTTGTGGTGGTTGAGGTATGTCTGGGGGAATATAGTCACAGGTTTATGCAAAGTCTCCTACTTTGGAGCTTTGAAAAACTCAGAGTCTTGTTTTGGCAGTGAAAACCTGGTTCCATCTGTATTTATGAGTGTATAGGATTACCTGTGTTACTTGTTTTAAGCTGTAACATCAATTTGGATTTAATTAAAACTTTGCGGTTAAATCTGGATGAAGTCCATTGGTTCAGTACAGTAATAAACCTTACACAGTATCTCTCAGTAAAGATACTGCAACCCATGGAACAATTGCAATCTATGTAATCTCCCTCCTTGTCTGAGCCCAAATGTACACTAGGCTATGAGGGCTTATGCGATTTGTAAAAGAGTTTTCTGTAACAGATTAAGAGACTTAAGGAGTGATTATATAGGGCTTGTCTTTTTTTTAAAGAGTCTGGAATTATCACGTTTTACTCGTGTCTAAGAAGGCAATAAACTACAATTTCAAATTTATACCTTGATCTCACTTTGGCCTCTACATGACTGTTGATGTGCAAAATGTGCTACATCATGGTCCATTTATGGACATGTCAATACATCCAAGTCTTCTTATTTAGTACCAAGAGTAAGCTGTGTAGATTCGATGGCAGGAAGAGACATACCTGATGAATACCAATGCTGGTTCTCACACTCACAAATTTATAACAATTCAAACATAGGAAAGGTGAAAATGTGTGGTTTACATTAGTTTTTGTATCTTATCTTACCGGTCAAGAATACATTTGTTTGAACGAAACATGATCACAAATTCAATTAAAGCTGCAAGCAGCGATGAACGGGCCCTCGCACCCGGGCTCACCGCCACCCGTTGGCCTGAGGAAAACAGTGAACAGTGGGCGAGGTGCATGTAAGCGAGTAAAGAAAGGAGAATTATGTGCCACACTTCCTGCTACCAGTAGGACCGTAAATGTATATTGTCATTAATATTGTCACCAGGCTAGGACTATTATCAAACATGTTAAGGTTTGAGCTGATCGGTCATTGTATGCCTGAGTTCCAAACAACTTTCTGTTTTGTGATGTAATCGCAAACATCAGCACTTAGCCAAGTGTTGCATGGTTGAACGTGTTTATAGCATGTTTGGTATTGCGTGGCATGGTGAAATGTGTTTCTGAGAGTGAATTACAGTGTAAAATATGACATTTCTTTTTGCCAGCAGGTGGCGCTATAACTAATACTGAATATGGGCATGTAGATCTGTTCAGAGTAGGAGTCGTATCAAACATGAGAAGTTTGGAGCAGATTGGGCATTGTATGTCTGAGTTATAGCAACTTGCCTATAGGTGGCGCCGTCGAGCCATTTTGCCACACCCAATGGAATATTGGCCTTCGGCTGTGTTCAGGCCAGGAATCCTGTCAAATATGTGAAGTTTGGGGACAATCACAAATTGTATGCCTGTGTTGCAACTGTTATTCCCATGGTGAGACATTGAACTTTGTCGCGGCGCCATGAACACGCCCTTTAACGAAAACTCAAGATCTTCACAAATCACTATCGCAAAGGTCTTAAGATAAGACTGACCAAATGGGAAAGGGGATGGCATTAAATTTCTAGAATTAGGTCATTGCACAGTAAAACATGACACTTCCTGTTGCCAGCAGGTGGCGCTATGACTATTATTAAATATGGAAATGTAAATCTGTTCAGATCTGCCCTCCGACGAAAACTCTAGATCTTCGCAATTTAACATTGCAAAGGCCTTTAGATTATGCGTGCCAAATTTGGTGTTGATCTGAACAAATCTCTAGGAGGAGTTCGTTAAAATGCAACGTGTGCGAATGGCAAAATTGACCAAAAATTTGCTCATACAATTAAAAATACCCGACTTCCTGTTGGGTGTCGGATTTCGTACCAAGAGACTTTTTTGTAGGTCTTAGTGTGTTACATGTGTGTACCGATTTTCAGACATGTACGTGAAACATAGCTCGACACTGGCTCATTAGCGCCACCTATACACGTTCAACACACCGTTGAACGTCTATAGGTGGCGCTACTGAGCCAGTTTTGCCACATCCACTTTCGAGGAACATGGCGTACCTAATCTTTCGACTTTTTTCGCTGTGTGCGCAAAGTTTCGCAAGTTTTCGAGCAATTTAAAAATGTATAATTATAATAAGAAGAAGAAGAAAAATAAAGAAACGACACAATTACTATAGGGTCCTAATTGGTGCTCGGGCCCTAATTTGAATTTCTCATGAGATCTGGTTGGGTTAAATAATTTTTTTTTTCTTTTTTTCTGCCTGTCTGTCTGTCTGTCTGTCTCTCTCTCTCTCTCTCTCTCTCTCTCTCTGTCACTTACTCTTAAAAGAGTCACATGGAGGTCTCATGAGGAACATCTGTGCATTTTCATGATACAGTATAAATCCATTATTTCATCGTTCTTCTCTTTCAATGCACATAATTGTTTTCTTGTTGAAAATGTGCGAAGCAGTGCTGACAAACTAATGACATTTTAATAGTGATGAATTATTTTTAATTATTACCATTCGGACCCACTCGTGGACTTGTGGTCTCCGTTAGTTTTTTTTTTTTTCTTTCAAAAGAAGAACCTCTTTGCAAAGCTAAGAACTGATGTTTAAAAGTATTTTATGGAACCATAGTTTTGTTTGTTTGTGTGTTTATGGTCATTTCCCATATTGAGGTTTAGAGATACTAAGTTGTCTATGAATCACAGAGGATGTGTGTATGGTGCATGATCAAGCTCTTTCACTATTTAGTATTTATATCTGATATAAAACTATTTAGTACTTTTAAAACAGTTTATATCTACAAATCTAAAATAAATCTAAACTTTTAATGAAATGGCATTTTTAATAAAAACCCACAGTGTCCACGTGGTGTTGCTTTTCGAGGTGCTCAATATAGGAATAAAAGAGAGGAATGGCTCCAGTAAATGAATATGATGTTTGGTATTTGCTGAGTGTGATTAATATCTAAAAAGCTGGACAATAATAAAGTCAATCTCTGGTGTATGCTGATTTATTTATGTTTACTCTGAACTTGGAGATCGATTGAAAAATAGTTTGCAACTTCAGTTTTATATGAAATATGATATGATACGATTTTTGATAGGGTAAAGTGGGAGACTTTGTCTTATCTTCAGACTTTGAGGAGGAGACATGGCGTGCGTCAGTGAGAATGTGGGAATAGTGCAGGGCTGGATAAAGGTGGAGGTCCACGGCTCGAGCCCGGGTGTCAAATTTCAGTGTTTTTCAGGGGGCAGATTAAGCTGAGGGTGAACTGAGGCTGTCTTTGTTCAGGAGGCGCTCCTGAAGGTGCAGAGCAGATCATAGCAGTGCAGTGCACAGCGGAGAGTAGAGGTGCGCTGTGGAGCGGAGAGGAGCGCGGAGGTTCTCTGCGTTAGCGGGAAGATACACGGCGCCTCACGGCTTCTTGCTTAAAACACCGCCTGCTCCTTATTGAGCGCGGAGAAGACAAGACTTCTGGAGATATGGCTATAAGGTGAATTCAATGAATACCTGCTATTGTAGTAGATTTCATTTCTGAGAGGAGGTTTTTTTTTTCCATCACATCTTTCAACTCTTCTCTTGTCACCAGAGTGTCGCCCTGGTGCTGGTTGTACCTCTCTGCTTTGGGGCTTCTCCATCCAGCCACTGCGTTCCAGCTGCAGGACGGTATGTCACCTATTCACACTCTATATTACCAAAACGTTATTTCTACGCTCAAAAGGCGCTGTTTTATGAGTGTTTGATACATTCTCACAATGTGGTTTGTTTGCGTGGTGAGGACGAAGAAGTTTGAAAAAATAGTTTGCCCAGATGAATGAATGAATGGATGGATGAATGGATGGATGGATGAATTAAAGCCATTTAACCCAAATATGATGTTTGATCATTTCTCTTCACATTTACATTATGAAACATATAGACATTTCTGGTTCAGATATGCTCTGACCACCTTGTCACGTGTCATGTTTGCTACGCACATTTGCTCATGGAGGTGATGCGCTTTTACGCACAGTGCGTCGCTTTCCCATGTGCTGGTGCCCTTGTGCTTTAAACATGTTTTGAATCTCAAGAAATAAATCACAAGCATTTCCAGTCCTAGTCTTGGAGAATATCATGGACAGCATGTTTTAGTTCTTTCTCTGCTCTCTGCACTCCCACTTGGACTCTGTTTATTAGCTGAATTGTTGAATCTGGTGTGCATTGACATGGTCACAGTGAGTCAGTAGAGGAAAGGAAAGCTATTGTGACTATTGTATTTTTTTTACAACTAATTTTAATTGTTGTTAAGCATTTTGATTTGGATTATGGCCTGTTTGTTCATGTTGGGAGTAATGGAGGTGGATATGGATGGTGCTGATTCAGCACATTGGAGTTGTAGCTATATCCAGCACGTGCTGTGTACAAATACAAAGTTGCGTTCCTGCTCTTAGGTAGTTTTCATCATAATTTGATACTTTTTGCAAATTTGTGACGTGACTTCTGTGAATATGATTGATATTAAATGGTGGTGAGAGGGTATAGTTTCTGTGTTCATATGACTTGATGGTTTTTGCTCCCTTCATTTGGGTTCAGCTTTTATAAGAGTTTAGATTTACAGGCTTTAATAATATCAACTCTTTTTCTGATTCCTACATTTATAGCATTTGGCAGATGTACTTATTCAGAGTGACTTGCAAAATGTAATGGCTGTTATATTTATCCATCATTTTTTCAAAGAGCTTCAGGGTTAAGGACCTTGTTCAAGGGCCCAGAAGAGCTGGAATTTCAACTCATGACCTTCTGAGCAGTAGCCCAGTGCCTTAACCACTGAGTTACCACTGTCCTGAATACAAATAGAAGGTTTAGGTCCTGAATTTTTGGTGTTCTCCTTGCTGAAATATCTGGCTGGATCTAACTAGTTACCACCTGCTAAAACAAAGACTAAGCCACTCAAACTAGTAAACTATCTTAACTAACTTAGGCTATTTTCCAGCCTAAGTCTTATATAATCAGTGATCAAGTCAAGTCAAGAAGCTTTTATTGTTATTTTAACCATATATAGCTGACACAGTACACAGTGAAATGAGACAACATTTCTCCAGGACCCTGGTACTACATAAAAAAAAACATAGAGCTACATAAAAGAACACAAAGCTAAGGACTAAAGTAAGTGTCCTTGCCACATAAAGTGCATCGAATGCAAACAGTGCAGACAAAAAACAGTGGAGACAGACAACACAAGACAGTGTAGGACAAGTACACAAAACACAAAATAGCACTGACCAGTAAACCTACTTTATAATATGTTATACAGTATGATATGCAAAAAATAACCATATACCAGAGTGTATTTGTAAACATTAACACAATTTTGTGCAAAAACAGTAAGAGCAGCAGTCGAGATGTGCAAAACAGCATGTAAACAGTATAATATGATTTAATATAATACGGGTGGTGGAATGGATTGAGATGAGTAATGAGTGTGTGTTGAGTTCAGGTTGTGCAGTTCAGTAATACACAGGTTTGTGTGTGTGTGTTTGTTTGTACAGTTTAGTTCTGTGTGTTGAGGAACCTGATGGCTTGAGGGAAAAAACTGTTGCCCAGTCTGGATGTGAGGCCACGAATGCTTAGAAAATCTTTCCTGGTGGCAGGAGGGTGAAGAGTGTGTGAGGGGTGTGTGGGTTCGTCCACAATGCTGTTGGCTTTGCGGATGCAGCGTGTGGTGTAAATGTCTGTGATAGAGGGGAGAGAGACTCAGATGATCTTCTCAGCTGTCCTCACTATCCTCTGTAGGTCTTGCGTTTCGAGATGGTGCAGCTCCCAAACCAGGCAGTGATGCAGCTACTCAGGATGCTCTCTATGGTCCCTCTGTAGAACGTGATTAGGATAGGGGAGGGAGATTGGCTTTCTTCAGCCTTCTCAGGAAGTAGAGGCACTGCTGGGCTTTCTTGGTGAAGAAGCTGGTGTTGAGTGAACAGGTGAAGTTCTCCTCCAGATGTACACCAAGGAATTTGGTGCTCTTGATGATCTCTTTGGATCAATGGTGTCCAATCTTTTGTCCAATCTGAGGTCTCCCAGTGAGGAAATCAGGAACAGCATCTCCATCTCCTACCTGTTCAAATCTAATGATCTTCATCCCTGATCCAAAGAGATCGTCAAGAGGTCACTGGTCACTCAACACCACTTAAATCCAGTTGCAGAGGGAAGTGTTCAGGCCCAGTAGGCTCTGCTTCTCAATCAGGTGCTGAGGAATGATTGTGTTGAATGCTGAACTGAAGTTTATGAACAGCATTCGTACGTATGTGTTCTTATTGTCCAGGTGGGTTAGGGCCAGTTGGAGGGTCGTGGAGATGGCATTGTCCATGGAACACTTTGGACGATATGCAAACTGCATGGGGTCCAGTGAGCGTGGAAGCAGGGTCTTTATGTGCCTCTCGAAGCACTTCATTACGATGGGTGTGAGTGCGACGGGACGATAGTCATCGAGGCAAGAGAATGTAGACTTCTTTGGCACAGGGACAATGGTCATTGTCTTGAGGCACGTAGGAACAACAGCGCTGCTCAGGGAGATGTTGAAGATGTAAGTGAAGACATCCACTAACTGTTCTGTACATTCCCTGAGCACTCTGCCAGGAAAGTTGTCTTTTCCAGCAGACTTCCATGGGTTAACTCTGCATAGAGTTTTCCTTACTTCAGCTGTGGTTAGACAGAGCACCTGGTCACTGGGAGGAGGAGTGGTCTTCCTTGCCTCCACATTGTTCTGCACCTCAAACGGGGCGTGGAAGTCGCTCAGCACATCTGGAAGGCAGGCGTCACAGTCACAAGCAGGAGAAGTTGTCTTGAAGTTCATGATCGCCTGGATGCCCTGTCACATGCGCCAGGTGTCTCCGCTGTCCTGAAAGTGACGGTGGTTAATCAAGTCAAGTCAAGTCAAGTTTATTTCTATTGCGCTTTTCACAACAGACATTGTCTCAAAGCAGCTTTACAGAAATCAACAGTTAGGTTGATTAATCTTGGTTAATCTTGGCATGTCTACACTGCGCCTCTCTGATGGCTCGGAAGAGTTTGGCCCTTGCTGTTCTTAAGGCCATCTTGTCCCCTGCTCTGAAGGCGGAGTCTCTAGATTTTAGCAGCACACTCACTTTTGCGGTCATCCACAGCTTCTGGTTGGAGAGTACGGTGATGGACTTGGAGATGATCACGTCATCAACGCACTTGCTGATGTTGCTGGTCACTGAAGATATTGTACTCCTCCAAGTTGATGGAATCACCGTTGGTGGCAGCCTCCCTAAACATGTCCCAGTCAGTGCACTCAAGGTTGCTCCTGCAGGCCAGGTTTTCACCTGTTTCAGAACCAGTATAGAGCCTCTGACAAACAGTTTGAGTAGCGAGGGGGGGACAAATTAGACATTCTTGACCATCATTTTAAAGACTAACTGGTGATCGTGGACTGACAAATCATACTTGTCTGCATTCCTCAAGGTCAATGCCACTAAAAGATCATGTGATTTTAACCCCAAATTATCCATGTAATGAGTGATGGGTGGCCAAATGCAGTCTATGCAACCGTTGGAATAGCTCATGAATAACTATTATGCCAAAGAATAGGGACATATAGAATAACCCATCAAGCATAACATTACATTACATACAAAGGCTGATATTGTTTTCAGAAGGTAAAATAATGTTGTAAACTCATATCAGACCCTGTTAAGAATGACTGGTTCAGAGAAATGAAGCATGCCAAGGACTCGTATATTTGGTTTTAGAATATTTTGAAGGGAAGGCTATTCTGATGAAAGTGCTTGTAAAACATTTCACCACTGACACACCTGTTTGTCTCTTACATTGGTGACAAAGTAATTGATGGAACAAGATTTCTCATTTCACATGCTGAGAAATGGCTTGAAGAGAGAATATAGAAATGCTACAATAGGGGATATCTAATTAAAATAAAAATTATTTTGAGAGTTGCAACATTGTGCTACAAATACATAATTCTTTGTTTAAATGTGAAAAGGAAAACATGGAGATGTAAGTCATTTATTCTCCAATAACAGCATGCCCCAAAGCAATTCATAATTAATCTTTTTATTATTAGACACAGATTTTGTTACTATAGAAGCAAAAATGTATTAGAATGAGTACATTAGTCTAAACCTTTCATCATTTTAAAAGTAGGCAGAACTCTAAAGCCATGCTGTTTGAGAAAATGAATTAGAACCTTCAGACTGAATCCGATTTTAGACCTTAGCAGGGCTGGTTGTATGCTGAACTGCTTCCTCAACAGTTTTATTTTATACATTATTATTGTGCAGATAATTCATTGTGGTTTTGACAGTAGAGTCCTTGGAGAAAAGGTCTTTGTGTCAGTATGTGATGTCATGCCTCCGATGCTTAGTACTGTAGACCAGTTTCCGAGGCGTGACAGAACCGTGCTGTTGTATGGTTGATATTTGACTTCTGTAGTTTTATGACTCATCATTCAAGAGAACACAGCCAGCAGTGTTGTGAATTTGCCAGGGAGCCCATTTGAGGACAAATATTTCCAGCCACAGCTGTAAACACAGATGAAATAAAGCCGTTGCTGTGGAAATCACATTGCTGTGTATTCGCAGGAATGTGAGCTCTTTCTAATTCAAATGATTGTTTGATTCACATGTTTGAGGTCCGCAGCAGTGTTAATGGTAATTCACACAGTCTGTGGTCAGTGAAGTGTGAGTTGTGGGAATAAGTTTTGCAGTCAGCATAGTGAGGTATCTAAGGCGCTGTTTTGTTGCTTTTGTACACCCATTGCTATATGAATTTCTAGGTTAATAAGCATTTTGTGACGGATCACTGTACAAAATTAATAATTTTCTTTATATTTATACATTTGGTTTTTAATGTGTATGTTCCTTGGCTGATATAACCACTCCTCAGTTGCTCTTCTCAAAAAATAGACATGAATAATATGAAAATGGTATGAAAATAAGTATGAAATTAAACAGTCAAAATCCCCAGTAATTCCTAAGACATACAGTAAGTGGAGTTTAGGCAGAATTTTTGTATGAAACTGGCTGGATTTCAAAGTCATGTGATTTTCTTTTAGTAGTAAGATATTTGCAAAAACAGCATACAACTTCAAAACTTGGAAAAATAAAACAATTTATTTTTTAACGTAACTCTACCAAAAAAGTTATTTTGTCAGAGCCATATAACCATCCGGTCAATTACAATGATTGTTTTTTTTTTTCGTTATGTAGGAGCTTCTATAATAGACTTCACCCACATTTATTATCCAGATAAGTTATATTCATTATAGTGTGGGCTGAGAAAATAGAGATATTTAAAACATTTAAATATTTTTAATCATGTGACACATTTCATGTGACAGTCATGTGACATATTTAAAGCGAATAAAGCTGTTGAAGATGAATGTTACAACAGATAGCATTCAGATTGCAAAGTGGATGGAATGTTCACCTGCAATTGCATTGATTCAAAAACATTAAAGGCCAAAACTTCCACAAAGGCCAGAGCACTTTAAAGCAGAAATGTTGTTTTCAGATTTATCTGGATTAATGTGAATATAGCCTTGTTGTTACGTACATTAGCATGACAAATGGTTCTTATTTAGGTGCTTATTACGGTGTTTTTTAGAATAGTATAAATCTGAATACAAGCCAACATACAAGCCATCACACATAATGTATGTTCATAGCTTTGCTCAATTGCTCCAATAGTGGCTCTCTTCCAGCCTGAGTATTCAAACTATTTTTTAAGCCTCTAGCACAGAACCATAATCCATGTCCCAAAGTCATTACATTTAGATAACAACTGCCTGGGGCTAGAAAGGTTTGGGGAGTTTTTAATAAATTTCTTCAAAATGACAAATTATAAATCAGAAATTATAAACTGGAAATGTCCAGCCAGCACAAGCCACAAAGTAATTGTAAAATCTCACCTTTACCTGTGAGCTCTCTGATCAGCTTGTGCTAGCATCAGGTTTCAATGAAAGAACTTCTAAAAAAAAAAATGGTTAGGGGGAAACAACCCGCCTTTTTTTTTAATAAAGAAAGACCTGTGTGTCAGGCAAAAATAGACCTTGGTATTTGGTTTCCCAAAGACATTTGCAAAAGATATAGAGAATCACCTATCAAAATGACCTGGATTTGAGCCCCTGAACTTTCATTTTCTTTTAATTGATAGTGTGATATCGCATATACTGACCTTTGTACAGGTCAGACCATGTTGAACCACCAGATATGGCTCTCTTTCGAGCTTTGTAATAATGATTTACCGTTTGGTATTTTGTCCTTTTTGAACCTGTTTATGGTGCATGGAGTGCCTATAGTGTGATTTTGGAGAGTAGAGGAAAACAAGAAAATTAAGTAAGGTTGTATGAACATCATGTATCATAGTACATACTATAATAAAATTAAATGCAAGTAAAAGGGCAATGGAATTTATGAACGCCAACTAGGTTTTAGTTTGAAGTTGTAGAGGGAGATTTTATTCAGCAGCACACAAATACAGTATATTCCATCAGTTTCTGGAAAAAATGAAGCAAGTGCATCCAGAGGAAGTTTTGGAGTGTAGAAAACAAGACTCGTTCTTTTTTTTCCATAGTGAGTCTTAGAACAAATTCATAAATTTGCATAAAAGGCTTTTCTGTTCTCTATGTTACTGATTTAATTAGATTTTTAATATCCTGCTCACACAACAAAATATAACAGTGAATGTACTATTAACTAACATCACTGTGTAGTCTTTTTATTTGGTCCTGCCAGTGGGCGTGAAGATTCTACAGACCTCGTGTTTTTTGCACCTTGAGAACATTTTCTGATATCCTGTTGTCTGTTGATTCTCAGTGCACATGCATTCTTGGTTTGTCTAAAGATGTCTAAATAATGTCTTAAGTTCATCTGCTTGGCATCTGCTCACTGAACATAGCAATGTCCATTCAGCTCCAGACATATTCTCTTTCAGAGAAAACCTGTACCATCTGGAGCAGATGATATGTCAGTGCTGCTGCACCATTTCAAAGCAATACTTCCTACCCTTTAACTCAGATTGTGTACTTATTTCTAGGCCATGCATTTTGGGTTTGTATATATTACGGAAAGGCCCCACAAATGGACATCATAACAAAACATTTACAAGCAACATATCCCCTTGTTGCCAAGCACAAATGGTGACTGTTTCTATTCCACTCCCTGCTGGTTGTGTGATCTCAACAGGAACGTACAAACAATAGCTGTGGAAAACATAGAGCCATTGCAGTGTCATGGCAGGGGAGCTGAGCAACAATCACAACAATAATCCATGTTAATATAATAACGATGGAGAAAAGTTAAACAGAAAAGTGTGACAAGATTATTCCATAATATTAATGACACATCAGCCACTGGAAATATGAATGCCATGTACAGCATTGTTACGAAGGTTATGAATGTACAGCAAGATACGAAGGTTAGTGACAGGAATGACCTGACGTTTATGTTATTACCAGCTATAACTACAATTTGTATATATATACACTTGCAATCAGAAATATTCAACCCCCTCACCTCAATAGACAATACAGTGATGTTGATGAAAGATAATGAAAATAAATGAAAAAAAACCCTCGTGAAATAACAAACAATATTTATTGATACATATTTGAGTTATTTTGACAACAGAAGTTGACTTAACTTTAAAGTTCAAATGAAAATTGTAAGTCTTGTAACACATGAGCATGTGCAGTATTATTCAACCCCCAGCTTTAGTACCTTGTGGAGCACCCTTTAGTTTTTATAACTTCTAACAAGCGTTTTCGATAAGTGCTGACAAGCTTCTTACACCTCTCGATTGGAATCTTTGCCCATTCCTCACGTGCAAAAGCCTCTAACTCAGTGATGTTTGACGGCTTCCGTGCTGCAACTGCCTTCTTCAAATCCCACCAAAGATTTTCAATTGGATTTAAATCTGGTGACTGAGAAGGCCACTCCAGGACACTCCAGCATCTTTTC
>JAAIIK010000003.1:8735855-8772478 GCA_014706435.1 Silurus glanis
AGAAATTGCACACCTGTAAGTAAACCTTGAGCCCTGGATACACACAACGTGGGAACACCAGAGGGCAGAAGGGGGATTGGCGACACAGCGCTCACAACCTTTGAGTGATAAGTGGCGTGCGCACAAACAGGGCTGGACAATGTGCGCACGCCACTTTCCACGCAAAGGTTGTGCGCGCTGTGTCGCCAATCCCCCTTCTCGCCTTCTGTGTTTCCACGTTGTGTGTATGCAGGGCTCAAGGTTTACTTACAGGTGTGCAATTTCTCCCGTCAATCATTATTATTTTTTAATCACAACCATTGTGTGAAAAATGGTGTTTTCGGCCCCGTTTTGGGTGCACACCATGTTTATAAATGGGACCCTTGGACAGGTTACACAGAAGATGCTGCAGAATGAAAGATGGAAGAACGGAGAAAAAAACAGTGATAAGCAAGGAGAAGATTCAGACCAAAGTACACCACAGAAAGTTTCCAAAGTTTGGGAAGATTTTAAACTAAAACATAAAGAAAACACCATACAGTGTGTTTACGTTTTTTTTAAGTAATTTAAAATAGATTTTTATATTTTAATTTATGATTTTTTACTTATATATTTGTATTTGCATTTTGATGTAATATGGCAATTAAATGCACAAAATGGGTTTAGTTCTTTTTTTAATTTTCATTTTTCTAAAAAGGAAACAAATTATATGTTTATTTCAAGAGACCTGTCTTATTTTCTCTTGTATATTTAGTATTGCTCTTTAATGAAGAAAAAAAACTTTTTATCACATGGTTACCATGATGTAGCCCTTTATAAATGCGGCTATGTCAACATTAGAAACATCCACCATTATGCATATTGGTATTGCTATTTGAATATTTTGCAAATCGTATTACTTACACTTGTTAATATCTTTACTTTATGCTGAATCGAAAGATTAAGTCAGAAAGGGAAGGTTTTGAGGTGGGGTGTGTTGCTGTGTCACAGCTCCAAGGTCCTTGATTTGCTCCTGAGCTTGGTTTGCTGTCCAAGTGGAGTCCATTTTGCCCTTATAGTTTCCTTTGGTTTTGCTGTTTCTTGCTAATGGTTGAATGTACTATAATCGCTCCTGAGTGTGAGTTTGGATAAAATGTCTGCTATTCTATCCAGGGTGTGCTCCAGATACATTGTTCAAGATTCATTCAAACCCTGACCAGGATAGAGCTATTACTGAGGTTCAATAAATGAAAAGACTCTCCCATTGCAATCGGTGTTTCAAGTCTGTTAACATGAGGCCATGTACATTATAAATAAAAGTGGGAAAACACTTTGTATTTTAATAGGCAATCAGCACTTAAAGGCAGCAAAATGTCATAGTCAATGCTTAAACAGATATCAATCCCTATGGAATACTGGGATATTTCTGGGTTGTTTTTATCTGGTCTGGATGAAGTGACTATTTGGAAAGTCTTAGTTCACACTTCACAATAGGGGGACTTCCAGCAGGTGTGCATGTTTTTAGATTGGCAGAGAAACAGGATATGACCGTGGCCACCTATGCTAAATCTACACAACGCTATACACTAAAGGCAGTAAAGTTTCCTCTGAAGTTTCCTGACTGAGCTGGAACATGAAAGAAATAACAGTGGATGAAGTATAGGGTGCTGATAATAACAGTGAGGAAAAGGAAATGGTTGGAACAGATGTATTAAGTCTGTATTTCAGTGTTTGTTATCATTCAGAGTCTCTGACCTGCCAATGAAGTAGCATCTATATTGCAATACTGTAAGGTTATGCTTCTAATTCTAATCTTAATTAAAACTGCCAGATAATGTGTTACGGGTATGTGCTTTATTGCATCGTTTTCTTTGAACACCACATGTCGTGTTGGTTTAATTAATCATTTAGGCCATAATCAAGGTGTTCTTAGTTATCCAGACTGTTAACACATAGTTGGAGGCAGTTTTAGAGGATTGCTTTGGATTCATTAAATTCTCGTTTCACTTGGATTAGGAGAGCGATATCCTACAAACTGTCACTGACATCTGTACATATGACAAATAAACTTGAAACCTGTGATAATACCTTTGTACAAAAATCTTGGGGTGGAAGATTTTGAGTGGCCTTCTATAGAGCGCTGACCTAACCCCTACTGAACACCTTTGAACTAGAACACAGATTGCCCTCTTCATCCTACATCAGTAACTGTACTTTCAACACCCTTGCTGAATGAGCCCAAACTTCCACAAGAACACTTAAAAATCTCGAGGAACATCTTCCCAGAAAGGTTCAACTATTTGAAAATAAATGTCAACATATGATGAGGCTAATAGTTGATTAGGACATAGTAACAGAGCATTAACCACCATACAAACAGTTATGTTGTTTATTGTGCCCTGTTTACTCTTTGCTGTTTTGCCAAATGTAAGCTTTTTTCTGAATCTACTAGAAGTTTAAGCCTGGGTGCTACATTTCCCTAGAGGTGCTAAGTCCTACAGTGCTAAGTGATGTTTCTTCAAAATAGTTAAAATGTATTAAATATTTAAAAATGTTCCAAGTTATAGAGATGCCAACAAAGTAAAGTAATGGCTGGACAGACAGATAATCCTCAGCTGTGTAGCAGCTGTGTAGCATTTCTATGCAACTTTATGACATTACTGTAGGAGTTGCAGCTGCATTTGTGCATTTCGAAGACATTTGATGCCATGGCCTTGTGGAAAAAGTTTCTCAATCAGTTTAAGTCATCAGATTCTCCATAAAACCATTAACTAGGTTATTTATCAATTTCTATCTTCTGATTAAAATTATTTGCTTTTGGAGCTAATCATCTCTTCTATGTGTTTTTAACTTAAGCAGTTAAAGCCAAAGGGTTGGGATGAAGTCATTAAGACTCATTTAGAGTTCTCGAGATGTAGCTAAGGAAATGTACTAAAAGACAGTAGGCATATTCTGAAGTCATGAATAAGGCACTGATTGTGCTTAAGTATTTATGTGTTCCTCAGCAGACAGTAAAAAATAGTTTGTTAAAGGACATTTAGGAAGAGCTGTTAGAATATGCCCTGTTTGCACAAAAAAAAATTTGCCACTTATTTTGTTCTGCAATTACTCCTAATTTTAATGAGGTACTATTACTGTTTCACTCTTAGAGTAAAAAAAAAAAACAAATCAGCCTTGAAGAAATTGTAATGTTTCTGTCCTTTTAATTTGCCTCCTGTGTTGCATGCATTATTTTTAATAATGGAAATGGGTCCTAGGTTTCTTTCTTTGGCTCATTCTACAACAAACTTTTTATTTGCTTGGTGTAGCAGAAAATGTCTCTAATGCCCTACTGAATATTGCTAGTACTAGTTCAACTCCAGAACAACTCTCAGGTACCATACAGGCACTCTGGTTCGCACCTGAGTTCAGCGTCAGTTCAACAGCAGCAAGAACATTTTGAGAGGAATAAATGATGGGAGAAACTCCAGGCATTAACTTGCTACAACACCTGTGGCCATATTTGTGTGAGAAGGTTTTGAGCTCATGATAATTTATTAGATATCAATCAGTGTTTGACTCATTAATATCATTCTATTGATAGATTTGTGTGCAAAGATTAACATTAGAGTCTTTTCACGTAAACTGAGTTGATTAAGCAAAGAGTCTTGTGATAAAAAATGAAAATATGAACATTATAGCCACAGTAAATCATAGTACTTGAATACTTACGTACATTTGAAGCCAAATACTTTTGTACTTTTACTTAAGTGAAAGTTTAAAGGGAGCAATTTTACTTTTACTGGAGTCATATTTTACCTACTGTATCTCTACTTTTACTCAAGTACTTGCTTTGTGTACTTCGTCCAAAACTGTGTATATTACTGTTCCTGTACAACTGTATACTTTAGTATAAACAGTATGAAGTGTGTTGGAAAGATGTTTAGAATGAGCATTTTAGTCTTTATAACTATGCCACCAGTATAAAGACAATCATCCACAGTGTATTATACTTATGTGGACCTGAGTGCTTGTTTGAGGCTTGTTTGAAGTACATACTGTGGGAGGGAGCTCAGTGGTTAATGCATTGGACTTTGGATTGGAAGGTCATGAGTTGAAATCCTAGCCCCACCACCAAACTGCTACTGTTGGGCCCTTGAGCAAGGCCCTCAACTGCTCATTTCTAAGTCACTCTGGATAAGGGCAGACACACACCAGACACACTATTTATATTTCAGATTATGTTGATTACGTTAAAGCAATCAGGCATTTCGAGACAGTCCTGTACTCTTTTGAGTACAGAGTGAAATGGCTGACTACACCACTCCGTTTGGCTTACTAATAGAAAATAACATAAAAAAAAGCATTTCTTGTTTGAACTTATTAAACTGTTGAAATTAATTTACAGTTAAAGCAGGCAAATGTACAAGGTTAATCTTAAATGAATGTGATTCCAACTGACGTAAAGAAAATCCCTGGGAAAAATACACTGAAAACTCTTCAAAACTGTATGGTGTATGGCTATATAACACTGTTCTAGCAGTGAAGTTGTATATCCTGCAGGCTTCTGAAGGTTTTTAGTAAATGTAGTAATAGCATCACCAGGTTCTTTTGTTTGCTAGATGACTAAACAGCCTTTACTTTTCCCCAGACACTGCAGGAACCATTCAAGGGGACAAGGGGCAAAAAACACATCTCTTCTCTAAAAGAAATCATTATATATAGATTTTTTTATTTGTTTGCAAATGCTACTGGTTATATAAAAAAAATCTTATTGAGTTTAGAGTATGCCTGTTTCCTTAAGAGTATAGAGGGACTTGCGCACAGACTAAAGTTTCTATGTGTATAATACTATGTGTATAATATTTGCTGCTGTAACAAAGAAATTTCCCCACTGTGGGACGAATAAAGGTATATCTTATCTTATCTTATCTTATCTTATCTTATCTTATCTTATCTTATCTTATCTTATCTTATCTTATCTTAATACATGGTGCAGTGGTAGCATTTAAACCTCCCAGCTTCCCGGTTTGAACCAGAGCTTGAGTCACTGTCTGTATATTATTTACATAGCTACATTGGTTTCCTTAGGATAATCTGGTTTTTGATAGACTGATGCATCCCATAAGGTCAGGTGGCTTTATTGTAATTCCAAACATATACAGGTAATACAATACTCAGTAAAAAATAATATATTAGACCTCCAGGACCAAGGTGCTCTAAAAGACAACGTAGAGTTACACAAACAGTAGAATAAAACACAGTAAATCACAGTGCAATACAGTTGGGTCTGCAAGTCAACCAGTTTTCCTGGGATTCACTGTGATCTGAGCAGGATTAAAAAATTACTAAATATAAATGCATGAATAATGAAGCCAAAAATGCATAGTAGCTAAAGAGAAGGTCAATTACACTATTCCTCTCTTACTAATTATTAACTTTTCTTCTTCAAAATAATTAAACAGTGGAAATAAATTTTTCACATGTGGTCATCATAATTGGCTATAATTGCAAATGAAATAAAGGAAAAAAATCCTGATTTACTGTGTTTAATTACTGCAGTTACGACAGTTCTTCTTTTCATTCCTAAAAAGGAGGATTCATTCTATTTTTGGTGGTTAGCTGTGTCCAACTTATACATTATCCTGCCAGGAACAATGAGAAGAATGCACAACTCCATTTATTTTTTTACCAGTTGGTCTTCGTCAGAGCATGTGAGCAGAAACTCAGACACGGTAGCCTTTTATAATGGTCTAAAATCAAACAGGCACAAAATGTAAGCCAAAATGTGCATAGTGAATGGTAATTTCAGTTCCATGATCTTGGATTAGCTCCATTTCTTTTTAAATGTGGCAGATTTTATGTGGTTTAATGGATCAAATATGAATCAATATTCCGACTTACTGGAAAGCAAATGTGCTGTGGAAGATTGAACTACTTCATTCAATAATAATAAAGTTCTTTGTTCTCTTTGAATTCTATTCAGTTGGATTCAAAGCATTTTGTTTTTCTTTTGCCTGCTTTGACTTGTTCCATAGTGAAAGCTTTCATAAGTATCAATAGGATGATACATTTATTAAGATCATAAGGAATCATAAGTGTGTCTGTCATCATATGGTTAATGTGCAAAGTGCCATTCATCATTAAACTTTTTTGAGATTGTATTCCAGATTGAAATCTTATGATTAAGTATAATCACAGTTTTCTTTTTTTCTTTTTTTTATTTGGAGGGGTGGTGTAGCTCTTGTGGCTGAGCAAATGTGCAAAGAAAGGGAGAGTCAGATTTTGGACTATATGAATAGAAACAAACAAATAAGATGAATGAAGGAATAAAGAGAGGGTAAAGAGATGGGAGGAAACACAGGTGAAATGAAGAAATGTTAAAAAGGGCAAAAGAACTCAGAAAAGGGGATGTGAAGAGGAGGATAAAAACTTTGTGTGGAGCTTATCCATTCTGTTATCAGTTCAGAGTTCTCTTTTCCTTCTATATTTGTTCAACCCAAAGAGGTACAGTGGCCTTAATAATTATATGTGTATAATGTAACATACTGTATATTACTGATTGATTTAAGTGAATAGTTTTTTTGCTAGTTAACTTGTGATGACATTTCCAGACCAGATGTCTTACAATACAGTATGTAGTCTATTATTACCAAATGACCAAATTGCTTTCCTTCATTAAGTAATACTTTTTAAAATAACAGACAAAAATGTGTATGTAATTTTAGAGTACATTGAAAATTGTATCATGCTGTAAAAGGGCTGTAGTGCCATCTTATAATAGTTGTAAAAAAATGTAAAAAGCTTTATTCTGGCAGTTTCATTTGCAGATTTATGAGTGGAAGTTAAAATTGAGTTGAAAAATCATGTTCAAGATCAAAGATCTACAGGTACTGGCATGCTGTCTCTACATTTAAAATGCTCACCATGTAGATTTATGGGACTTGTGGCCAGCTGTGAACTTCTCTGCTCCTGGTAAGATTCTTGCACTTCCTCCATTGCTCTTGACTTTATAGAATAAGGTGATAGATGAAACACTTGTAGGTTTATTTGGACGGCTACACAATGTGCTAATGGACTTGCATAGTCGTAGCTATGTGTGTGACCGACAAATATATTGGACATTTAATTTTTTTATTTTTACCCGGTAACAATAAGTTTTGCAAAGTCATCTAAAATATATTCTATTCTGTAGTATTATGATTATGCTTCAGTGAATGTTTTCTTTTAGCCGTACACTCACCTGCTTCTCCTTAACGGTTGGAATCCATTTATAGTTGGTTTTATTTTTTTATTAAATCCAATTAATCTCTTTCAAAGTTTTCTTTCTAGCCATGCTTGCTCTGGTTTTTGGCTATTCAGGTCTAAGAAAGGATTATAAAGCTGATTTGTGACTAAACATATAAATTGATAATAATATTTTGATCTCTTATGATCCTGCCCAGTCAAAGTCTGACAAGATTCGTAGGCTAGTCTAGGATAACACATCAGAAACAATGAATTTGGTTATACATAACAAAATAACAAAAATAAACAAAAAATTTTGTCAAAACTTTACACTGTTTCTTTCTTTGCATGAGAGTTTAAATAGCTGGTTGAGTTATATATATTTAAGAAACACATTTTATTTTAAGAAAGCTTATAGTTTTCTTATATCTATGCAGAATAAAAACCATCTCTGTCAGATATTTCTATTAAATAATATGCCAGCCTGTTTGCTAAGGATTTGCATAAAGTTTTTATCAGAACTGCCAGGCTTTGACATAAAGAACAGGGGAGTGTAATTATCACCCTGGCAGGCATTTAGTTTTCTTGACACACAAGACACCTTCCACGAAGCTGCCATATTTATACCACGTTTACCAGTTTCGTTGTGTCACAACAATTAGATGTAATAATATAAGAAATGATAAGCCTTTTTAGCTGAGCTTTGCATTCCTTTAGCACTTATTGCCCTGTTTTTTCACAATGATGTATAAAATAGAATCAGGTAAGGTTCTGGTACTGATTGCTGATTTTGAGGTCATGAAATGACAGCACCAATGAATCACCATGTTCTGTAAGGGACCATATGAAATTAGCATAAAGAACCTAACCACTTAGCAAGCCAGAGACTGGGAGAACACCACAGCTTTGAAATGCTGCAGTGTAATGTACAGTACAGCTGTTTTCACTCAGAGTTCTCAGTATTACACATTTTCCTCAGGGAATTTGGAATTTGGGAAATAGGCACATAATGAGTTTGAGTCCATCTAAGCCATTGACAGGAAACGGGTTCTCTTTTGGAAAATAAAAAGCTGATGAGATGGTCCCAGCTGAATCATGACTTTAATTGCAAAGCTGCTACAAAGGTGTGACCGTAATACATTTTAAATATAAAGTAAGTTTGTTGTGAGGATTTTGAAGAGCATTAAGGAACAACTGAGACAAATAAGGAAGTGTTAGAACATCTGAGAAACATTTTTAGACTACAGGATTATCTCAGAAACATTTCAGAGATACTGACAAATCCAAGGAGCGATGATAAAGAACATTTAGAGAAAAGTGATGAGTTACAGGTCTAAGCTATGGATGAGCTACTGTAAAAATCAAGGAGCAGTAATTTACCCCAAGAATAATTGAATGACTGTCCTGAACTCATCAGGCTTCTGGATTAACAGAAGAAAAGTAACTAACAAAAGAAACATCTGTGGGACACTGAGGAACTGGGGAAACATCTAAACTACATCTATGGAACATGTGCTGAGAACATTTGAGGTGCAGTAATTAGCATTTATTTTAAATATTGGAATTAACTAAGGAACAGTACAAATTGTAAGATTCCATAGAATGAACTGTAACCCTGTAAGTGATCTGGGTCAGATTATTATAGATCACTGTGATTCATTTGATCATTACTCAGCCTGAAGCCATGTCTCCCTGCTTTTTAACAAAATTCCAAAAATCACACCAAACTTTAAAATCTTATTGTTTCCTGTGAGTCAACACTTTCTTCAAATGTCGTTTAAAAAAAGCTTCACACAAACTCAATGACCTGCAGCTGATAGATTCCATTCTGGAGGCAATGTGCCAATGGTGCCAATGTGTGTTAAAGTTTTTTTAAACTATGTGTTTAGGTACGTGGCTTTACAGCTGTTCAAACACAGATGTAAGCTGTAGAGGCTTGTTTACATTTTATACACAGTCTCTATGGTTGCTAATGTCTGAAAGTCCCTAGGTGCCATTTATTTGATTTGGTTTCCTTGTCCTTGACTGTTGGAGATCACAAAGTTACATAGCCTAACATGTTAAATGTCCTATTTAGAATAAAATATATTATGCAATAGTATTATAATAACATTAGGTAAAGTCTTACTATAGAAATTATTATACTTATTAGTCTGTTTCACTGGCTTTAAAACTAAACTTAATAACACAAAACCTAAATAAATAAAATAAATAATGTCGGCTTGGAGCTTAGAAGTTCTTTTGGTGGAACTTTAGGAATAAAATGCTCTAAAGAAATACTACTGCATGCATATAAATAAAATGAATATTTGATCAGACTGATTATGTTCAGAGTGATGTTTCACTGATAAAGTGGTCCCTGGCTGCAAAATGTATAAGAATATCTGCTTCATCATATCATATCACATGTATGATTCAGATGAATCTTTTGACTGAGCATGTTTAATTTTCATGACTTCAGTAGTTTAGCATGCTGTTTTTATGAAAATACATAATACGTGAACTCATACTCAAGTTTCAAGCAGGAGGATAGTATGGGAACCTCTCCAACAGGTTAGCTCCACTAGCTGGATATTGAAGTGTATTTATATTAGTTGTAAATATAACTGCATATTTAATAATGTTAGAACTGTTAAACTAATTCTATTTACATATAGAGGAAATGTAATCACCCACAGACTGAAGAAGGCCAGCAGCAGTGGTGGACAGTAACGAAGTAAATGTCATTTGTTACTGGACTTAAGTAGCTTTTTTCGTGTGTCTGCAAAATCAGTTGCTCCCTTTTTTATTTATGAGTGGATTAAAAACGTAACTGATCAAGCACGTAGCAAGCCACCAATCAGGGTAGAGAGCACTCTCTGTTTTTAACTTGTTTTGATTGGCGCCTGGTGATATCTACTTAGCACGAACATACAGTTCAGTTTAAGTTCAACAGCAAGCAGAACATTTTGAGAGGAATAAATGATGGAACAACACCAGTGACCTAATATGTGCAAATTTCTTTAAGTAGTTAAAAAGAAGGTTTTGGGTTTATGATAACTGTAATATAAATCAATCAGTGTTTGACTCATTAATATCATTCCAGATTGGTCTGCTAAGAGTAATAGAGTCTTTTCACATAAACTGAGTTGATTAAGTAAGAGTCTTGTGAACAAAAATGATAATAGGATCATTATAGCCATATTAACTCATGGTACTCTGGATACTTAAGTAAAAAAGTACTTAAACTTTAAGTAAAAGTTTAAAGGGAGCACTTTTACATTTGAGTAGAGTGTATCTCTACTTTAACTCAAATATATGGTTTGTGTACTTCATCCACCACTGGTCAGCAGTATAACACATTTAAAGCACTGCTGTATGGGTAGTACAGTGTGTCCAGAAAATCCCCCATGTCTTTCTCTTTCCCTCTGTCTCACTCAGACATATTAGCGACAGCAGATTTCTCTGTTCCGCCCTCCTGAACTCCATTTCATGGTACCAAATTCGCTATAAAAAAATTCTCCAGAGAAAAGATGAAGGGTCCGCCTTCTCTGTATAATAGTTGTACTTCTTTTAATTGCTTTTTTTCCATTCAACATATGTTTTCCCCAGAAAATGTGATATCTCCAGATCATCATTATTAGTATTTGGTAGCCACAAGAGCACATATTTTGGCATGGTATATTCAAGCTTTATTAGGACTGTGTACATAATTTACCCCACACTGATTTTATTTGACCCTTTTAACTCCTCAGTGAAACCTGGAAGATGTTTAATGTCATAGTGCCTACTTTAGGACAGACATAGCAATGCATCATAAAGACTTCCCTACTCTCTCTAGTTAAACATAGCTGTTATAGTTAAACATAGCTTATATGGAAAATATAGCCTGTTGTATAATCTGATGGAACAGGACTATAATATTATGCAGGGCACATGATTGTTTAAAGATCCTGTTTGTACCTAGTGTTTGGTATACAGTAAGACACTAAATAGTCACAGAATTAATACACATTGAACTGAAACTGGTGCATTTAAAATTATTTTAATGTAGAATATGAATAACATAATGTAGTATTCTGCAGATAAACTTTCACCATACAGTATATAGATGAAGTAGATATTGGAGTTGCAGTCAGGTAGATAGTAGAGTGGTAAAATAAAACAAATAAAATACCGTAATTTCCGGACTATAAAGTGCACCCATATATAAGCCGCACCCACTGAATTTGACAAAGATTTTTATTTTAAACATAAATAAGCCGCACCTGTCTACAAGCCGCAGGTGTCTACATTGAAACTAATGATCTTTACACAGGCTTTAACAAAAGACAATGTCTGTTACACGGTGTAACGGGTAAAATATGTTGCTCTTCCTTTAGGAGCATAGCGGTATTTTGGGAATAGCCTGCTGCCGCATTTTTCCACTATTACTGCGTGTGTGGAGACCGAGGAATATGTCCTTATTATTTTCTGATGCTCATTTCTAAGTTTCTTTGACTAACCCGTAACGCTGTTGCCAAGAAAAATAAAAAAGCACGAGATTTGGAAACCTGTCTGTGCTTATATGATTTCTGTTGCAACTGGAGTTAGCGAGCTATCCCTTTACCCTGACTCAACGTGTTACAACGGCTTGTATCTAAACAGTAGCCTACCAAGTAAGTCATTGTTCACTGTCTTCCTTCTTCCTTTTACAACTATTTCTCTCGGGAGTTTATCTTTTGGCATCGTCGTGCGTTTAAAAAAACGTTTTTTCTTCCGAAGCCGTGCAGCTCAGAACACAGGTGAGGTGCGTTTTTTCGTTTCCGTTCGGAAATTTTATTGGTCTAATGTTATGGGGCTCAGTTTTTTGGCTTGAAGTTTGTGAAACCGGGAAAAACCCAGGAAAAATTCATAAATAAGCCGCTTCGTTGTTTAAGCCGCGGGGTTCAAAACGTGGGGAAAAAAGTAGTGGCATATAGTCCGAAAAATACGGTAGTTATTTTTTCATTAATATACTTACAGCAACAAAAATGCAGGTAGTCAATACAGTATTTCTATTTATGGTGAATGCAGTGGCAATAAAGAATTGGCCTTATTTCCAAAGATTCCTGTATGAGTTACAAGAATGTAGTAAGGAAGAGTTTTTCTTACACTCCCAAGCTAGTGTGTGTGTGTGTGTGTGTGTGTGTGTGTGTGTGTGTGTGTGTGTGTGTGTGTGACTATCTAAAAGTTTTGACCTTGATGGACCCCACAAGAGTTAAAAGAAAAAGGAAAAAACCCAAAGATTAAAATTTGGTTACTAAGGCACAGAGATGGAAAGCAAATACTTTGTTAATGTACTTCAGTAGATTTTTTGGTATCAGTACTTTACTTCACTATTTATTTTTTGGACAATTTTTTACTTTCACTCATTACATTTTTACACAAATATCTGTAATTTCTATTTCTTACATTTTCAAACCAGACTTGTTACTTTTGTTTTAATCTATTTGGTGACATGATCAATATTTTTTCTTCTCTTTGTGCCGTTTTCATCCCATCAAACTATTTCTTGTCATTGTGCAGCTTTTCCAATTTACCACTGGTGTATTATTTCCTGGCTCTCACACACCACAGACGTAGGCTAGCCCACAAAGCTAACAACGAGCAAGGCAGCAGGCAACAAGAAGTATGGGGCTAACAAGGATGAGACAGAGCGAGTCAGCGATGTAAACATGACTGAGAACCCAAACTTCTTTACTATAACTTGAATGAAAAAGTGTAGTCAGTACTTCAACTTTTAACAGAGTCTTTTAAAACATGAGTATCTGTACTTCTACTTGAGTGGACGATGAGTGTATTTTTGCCATCTATGCTGAGGCAAGGGTTTGGACTAGGAGGCAGATATAGGAATCAGAATGATAAGCTACAGTAATCATTATGGGAGTGGAGAGTCCTCACAGGGATAGTGTTTTTTTTTTTTTTGTGTGTGTGTGTGTGTGTGTGTGTGTGTGTGTGTGTGTGTGGTGGCCCACAGCCAGTGAGCTGTTGATGTTACATGCTCCCAGCCAGCCTTAAAATGTAGAGCATTTAAAGAAGAAGGGGCTTGTCTCTTTTGAGAATGATTAGAGAGTGATTAACTGCAGATGTCTATTGAAAGGCTGGTTTCATTTTGCAAAATGACTTTCTACAGGCATTATGCAGGTGCTTTCATGCCTATTAGTCTAGTTTTAAGCAAAACTGATTTTACTACAAAACCAAAAGGCAACGGAAAAAATAAGATTAAAATCATAGAAATCACAAAAATCCCTCAGGAATTGGTATACTCATTACATTTTATTTTTAAATTAGATACTAATTTGGATAAATATATAAACATCTATCTTAAAAATTCAGGTTTCCTGAAGCACTGCAGTCCTGTTTTGTGGTGCAGTTTGTACATCAAGTCTCAGTTTACCTGCTTCAAAGAAATACCCACTTAATGCAGGTGAGTTGACTCAGTGTAGAATCTCTTTCTCACTGCAATTGAACAGCTCTAGAGATCACTTGGCACTGGACTGAAACCACTTTGCTCAGACAGTCTCAGGCTGTTTGCACTTGTGTGTGATTGGAGTCCACTCGCATAACTATTGTTATTGATGTCCTGAAACAACTAGGATGTTGGGTTTTATCTGTAATACTATGTCAGATGTTTTAAAATGTACTTTAATAGTTAGTTTAGTGCGAAGAATTGGCTTCAACCAAGGCTTATATATTGAAACACATGTTGTGTGTATACACTGACATCTGGTCAGCTTAGTAATGGTATATACACATGGTGGATTTATGCAAGCAAACAACACAAGTGTACATGTATACTGTATGCAGATATATTTATATGCGATGGACTTGATCAAATGGAGTATGTTGTTCCTGTGTACTAATACGATGACACACATGGCTACAGGATATTTGTATCCATGTGCAGCAGCATTACCATATCTTTCGTGAAATATACACAATTATCCAAGATATTTTTCACATAGAGTGTTTCACATAGATGAAAAGCTTATTCAGATCAAGAAATGAAATGCTCTTCATTACTATATTTTATGCTGTTTTAAGCTTTTTTTGTGTGTGGAATAATACTATTCACTGGCTTTAAACTCTAAACTTTGAAATTGACCTGTTTAGCTCCTCATAGTTTAGGTTATTGGGTTGTTGTTCATCATAAGTTTCCCCTATAAACACAATTTTACACCAAGCTAATTTGACTGATGTAATTTGGCAACTGTAGGTCCTGACTTCACCTCTTAACTTTAACAGGCTTGAATTGGGTCATTTGAATTAGGTCGGGAACCAGCTGAAATAGTATAATATTTAGGTAAACAATTAAAAACATTGTCAAAGCTATATTTTTGGCAAGAAGGTGGCCAAACATTTGTTCTGCTCAGTCTCATGCCTGCACATTCACAACAATTTGCAAAAATCAAGTCATTTGAAAAGTTACAATGATTATGGTTAAGGTCAGCGTCAGCATTGGTACCTTTTCTTAGATTTTTTTTGTGTAAAATTCACTAAAATCCAACATTGCCCTAACTGATTTTTAAGAACAGGTTCCTTTTGTTAGGATTCTTTTAATGCTGTCTTTCATTGGATGATAGGAACTATAAAGATGAAAGAAGCTACAAACATTCTGTATGTCCTAAAATGCTTTATTATGAATAAGATCTTTGTGTTGGTTTAAATAGACACTTTATCATACTTAATTTTAATGCTGGGTTTGGTAGAACTTCCTTAGTTCTATTGTGATCGTTTCATTTTAGTCCAGTCAGAGGGTTGTTAATGTTACATGCCACCAGTTAAATTCATCATTTAGACTGTGATAAATATAAAATGTTATTCCCTGTTTGTCACACATTAATGTGTTGTATTATTTGAAGTGTGAAAATGTAATTATGGATATAACTTTGCTGTCACTCTGCATAAGGCCATTTGCTAAATGCCATAAATGTAAAAGTAAATATAGGACACATTTATTTATTTTTATTTTTTATTAGGAAACCTGAATAATGATTTTCAAAGTCTTATAAGGGGTTGTTTGCTTTCATCAGAGGAAAAACATTTTTGTATGTATTATCGGTAATTCTTTGATTTCCTATACTTTACAGAGGTGCAACTCATTTTGGTCAAATTATTGTTAAATTGTTGATACCTTGCTTTAAACATATTCATAGTCATATTCAATCAAAACAAGATTTCTAACCCTGCCTAGCTATCATCTTACACAGATCATATTGGGTAAGAAGCCAGTTCTGGTACCAAACACAGAGATAAAAACTTTAAGGTGTCTAATAGCTTGCTAGAAGTGAGATTTTCTGCTATAGTGGAGGTCAGATGTTGTGAGACAAGTTTCTGAGTAGCTATGTGCCATAGTAAAACAGAACAAAGTATAAACAGTTTGGTTTTAATTTAGATTGTATTAACTTGCCAGAACTCATTTTTCTCCTCTTTCACTTTTGTGGGTAAGCAGATTTTGTATGGATGAGCTGAATGCAAGGATTAACATAATTTCATTCATGATCCACCACACAACACACAGCATTTGTTGTGTTTAACCTAAAATTCCATCCTGCCCTTTCCCTCAAGCATTGCAATAGATAAATAATAAGAGAGGGTGGACGTGGGACTACAGCTTTTCTACAGGTTTCCACTCCCAAAGTCAATTGTGAGGTTACCGCATCACAATGTAGTGTGTACACACAAGCTCACGCCATTTCCTCTTGTGGCTTCACACTTGTGTGTCAACAAACTGAGGGATGTATTGAAGCTTGCCTGTTCTCTCTGCAAATATCCTGTGGTTTGTAATCTGCTGTTTACTTGTTGTGTAAATAGCCAACGGATATTTATTAGAGAATGTCAAAGACAACCTTTTGATGCTGAACAGATTACCTTATATTCTATGAGAAGCAGACTGGTGAAGTGTTTGCAAAAGCTGTATATTAGAGGTTATTTGTGTTGTTTAGCATGAGGTGGGACTGATCTGCGTTATAGTGAGCAATAGTGAGTCCAATTTAAAATTTGTAGTGATCTTATGGATTATGTTTGTAGATGTCTTGCTAAAGCTTTTTGAAAGATAACTTTACTGTGGAAAATGTACATGTACCATGTACATGCATATGCATCAGAATGTACAGAGGATAAACTTTGTGATAGTAGCGCAAAAGAATTTATGTACAAATATGTTGTACATATACAAATATTGTACAAATAAAATATTTTTGTTAAAATTATGCATTTCCTTTTTAATTAAACTGTTATTTATTGCAAGCCAAACTAAAAAGAGTTACAAATGTGTGGAATGTTCAAGGTCATTCCATTTTTGCCATTTACTTTTAATATTTAATTTCATACAAATATTTAATAACCCAAGCCATATGCACAAGAAATCATTTTAAAAATCAAGGTCAATAAAATCAGGGCAGTTTGCAATTGTGGACAAATTTTGCTTTCTCCACCTTAAGAAACCTTTTGACCAAATCCTTACCCAGCATGCTCTGACTTCCTTAATGAAAATACGGGAAAATCATGGATAATTTTACATCCCAGAACTGAGGTGTCTTTGAGCTCTTGGCTGTTAAAGAGTGTAACTTGCAAGATGTATAAAACCACAGAAATGCCAGCCTGCAAGCTTGTCAGGGGCTGAGAAGGTCTAAATGAAAGCAGCAAGTGTGTTTTTAGGTGAGCATGTAAGCAAAATCACAGCTTGAACATAAACTTAATGGGAAATTCAGAGTGCACTCTTGACTTTAATAAAAAGGTTGCTTGACTCCCCAGGCAACTAAAAACAGTATAAAACCAGTCTGCCTGTGATATATAAATTATATATCTAATACATATTATTTAGCCAGATTGCAATTACACTGTACTTTGCTTGAGTGTTTTTTTTTTTTAATAATCCACCTGAAGTTTACTTCTATGGCATTTAAAAAGGAAAAAAATGCATCCTTTCTACACATTACATGAAAAAATGTATTTGTAATAATATATGTGATAAGCTCAGTAAGTAAAATGACCTTTTAGCAGTGGTGGGCTGTCAGGGCCATCAAGGCCTTCTCTGCTGGCCTAAACATTATCAGAAGCACTGACCTACATTTACAACCTAAATTCTAATATTTGTTTCATGAAATTTTATTAATTTATTTCCAACAGTTTATTCTCTTCATTTCGTAGTGTTTCTCTTGGCTGCACTGCTTCCAGTACGTGTATGTGGATGTTAGATTTTTTTGTCCAATCAGATTCCAGCCTCTATGTGCAGCCATGTCAATCTAATCTGCCCAGGGCCTTCACAATCAGTAGTGCTGGCCGATGTACCTTAGACTATATTAGCAATGGGACTGTTTCTTTAACCAATCAGATTTCAAATTCACCTCACAGCACCAGCTAGCTGGCCCAGAATAGCGTCAGCATTTTTCCGTCCTCTGATTAATTGGTCAGAGCGAAACTGTTAGAGCCAAGTTCGACAAGCAAAAAACTGTAACGATCTGCACACATTAATACATCAGAGTTAGACTTTTTTGTCTAATGGCTGATGGAGTAAGAGAAATTGATTTGGTCTCGGACATACTTAAAAAAAACATTTTCAAGAAAAGCTAGACATCGTGAGGAGAGGTCAGCCAACCCCGAAGCTAGCTAGCTTGTCTCAGGCTGGGAAAGGGTTTGTTCACCACTTCCAGATCAGTGCCTACTAACGGCACCACACCACTGGCTTACAGCCTCTGAGGAGCGGTGCAAATTATGTGAGTATGCATTATGAGTATGCATCTCTAGTGAGTAGGTTGTATTTTATTTACATTTTGTATGGTTTTGTCATGTTATTAGACAAATATTGATTCTGAACTGCTCCAGATGATGTGGGTGGCACAGTTGCGGTTGTAGTGTAGAGGTTTGGAGCTTTCTTTAGTAAAAATGGTATTCACCCTCCATATGCAAAATTTCTCTCTCTCTCTCTCTCTCTCTCTCTCTCTCTCTCTCTGTAATGCCACGCGTTGTTATATTGCGTTTTTGTATAGTATTGATGGTTTCTATAATTGCGACGTGATAGTGGTGGTATTAAGAGGTGGATTAAGTCGGGTAAGTCCCCACTGAAGGCCCAGGTACCAAATGTACGGCCCACCACTTCCTTTTAGTATCAGACATAGATATGACAGCAAGAATGAGGCCTAATATTTATCACTGTAATGCATACACTATATGGACAAAATTCAATATTGGGCACCTGACCTGTCCTGTCATATGTGGTCCTTTTCCAAATTGTTACCACAAAGCTTGAGGCACACAATTGTATACTATGACTTTGGATGCAGTATAATACAATTTAGCATTCACTTGAACCTGTAAACCAAAACTGTTCCAGCATGGCAAAGCGATATGGTTAACATGGTTTGGAGAGGAAGATCTAAATTGGCCTGCTATAGAGCTCTGATCTCATCCCTGCTGAACACATTTGGGCTGGATTGGAACACTGACTGCAACCCAGGCGTCCTTACCTCACCTACACCAGTGCCTGACTTTACTAACACCCTTGTGGCTGATGAACACAAACGTCCACAAGCAAACTCCAAAATCTAGTGGAACATCTTCCCAGAAGAGTGGAGGGAATTATAAGAGCAAACTGGGACTAAATTTGGAGTGTGATGCTCAAAAAAGCACATTACATACTTGTGACCAGGTGTCTGCAAACTTTTGGAAATATAGTGAATGTTGTGATCAACATGTTGTGTTGTGATAGGTAGCTATTAGCATGCAGCTAGTTTGTACTGTCACAGTTATCAGCCAACCTACATTAGCTAACATACTAGCTGTTAGCCTTGGTTAATATTTTTGCTTGCTCCTTGGTGAAAGTTTCTTGCATTTATATGTTCATACTTATAATGTAAATGTAAACATTTATATTTTGCTACTTCAACATTTACCAACTTATAATATTACTTAGATTAATTAGAGTAGATCTGAGAATGTTTAAAATTTGTCTTACCTGTATGAAGCTGGAAGCTACTCATAACCATGAACACTAATTAAACCTAATCTAGGAATGCATGTGGATAAGATCATTACATGTATTAGCACATAAGTTTAGTCAAATCATTTTGGGATACAAGCATTGACTTTGATGTATTATTTATAGCATGCTTTTTTGTTTTAGATCAAAGTCTATGAGTGAGGTAGAGACATATGTTTTGCCAAGATTTTCACCAGATGTAGACAGGAAGTGGAAGTGAATGGTTAATTGTTTCTCTCTGGATTTTCAGTGGGTGGGTCATAATTGGCCAACTGTTTATCCAACAACATTAGACAGCGTCAAGGCTTATTTTGGCCCTGTTTCTCAATGTCCTGAAAATGAGGTCACATTATAACACAAACTAGGACACAATGCAGTGTTTTGCTGACATTGCACTGTATGCGGCTTTCGTTGATCTATTGTAGAATAATAACTCATTAAGAGTTGAAGCAGGTATGATCCAAATACAGTCTTGAACACTTGTTCTTTTCATGGATAGTCCTCAGTTCCAGTGGTGTGCATCATAGTATGACTTAAAAAAGTTACCCAGAAATGCAAGTTTCACAAAAAGCAGATGCTATTTCTTTTTCCTTTAATACAACAAATGTTTCCTATCATCCAACAAATTAATTTGTCCTTATTCAGTCACATTCTTAACTGTTACAGTCAAATTTTAGCATTTCTTAAGAACTCACTTAGAAATAGGATTGCTTGAGAGATTTGGAAGTTATGCAGATTGCTCTTTGGGGTAAAGTTGGCATTTTCTTTGTGTGACTAAATGTCTCTACTCTTCTTGCATGACAGGTCTAATGTACGGTTAGGAATTTATTTGTAACCTAGGCTTCTTTTTCCTGTTTCTTTCTTTTTTTTTTTTTTTTTTTTTACAGTCAAGTCAAGTCAAGTTTATTTCTATAGCGCTTTTCACAACAGACATTGTCTCAAAGCAGCTTTACAGAAATCAACAGTCAAGGTGAATGGTGTGCATTTATCCCTGATGAGCAAGCCATGTCGACTGTGACAAGGAAAAACTCCCTTAGATGTTATGAGGAAGAAACCTTGAGAGGAACCAGACTCAAAAGGGGAACCCATCCTCATTTGGGTGACATCAAGAGTTTGATCATAAATCTTTCAACAATACAGAACACTGGAGAGTGAGAACTAATATGAGTACTGGAGCATAAGATTATAAGTAAATGTTCTTTCTACAGTCTTTGGTATAAAAGTAGGAGCTACTGAGCTCAACAATTGTGATCATCACAGATCCAGCAACAGCTTCTCCATGCCAGAGCCTTTAAACACTCCAGGAGGTCCAATGTCAAAGCTCCACACATGAAGTGGGATCCAATTGGCACTGGTACGTCTCTAGATGGTTCAGGATGTTTGCAAGTTCGGCATCTACTTCTTTAAAGTCCATAATCTTCATGAGGTGGGACGTGACTGGAGCTGGCCAAACCTCAGGAAGCCACGGGATGGGGAGAGAAAGAGAAGCAGTGGAAAGCAATTAGCATAGCTGCTGTTAATGATATTAACAGCACAAGTTGATAATGTGCATGTGATCATATGTTCTGGAGCACAAGGTTATGATGTGATGTGTGTTATGTGTAGGCTTTGCTAAAAAGATATGTTTTTAATCTGCACTTAAACTGGGAGAGTGTGTTTGAACCCCGAACACTGTCAGGAAGACTATTCCAGAGTTTAGGAGCTAAATGTGAGAATGATCTACCGCCTTTAGTGGACTTTGCTATTCTAGGAACTACTAGAAGCCCAGAGTTTTGAGATCTCAGGGAGCGTGACGGATTGTAGCGTGTTAAAAAACTGGAGAGATACATGGGAGCCAAACCATTTAGTGCTTTATAAGTAAGAAGTAGTAGTTTGTAGTCTATTCGAAACTTAACAGGAAGCCAATGTAGGGAGGATAAGATTGGGGTTATGTGATCATATTTTCTTGACCTAGTAAGAACTCTTGCTGCTGCATTCTGAACTAACTGAAGCTTGTTTATTAATGACGCAGGACATCCACCTAGTAATGCATTACAGTAGTCTATTCTGGAGGTCATGAACGCATGGACGAGCTTCTCTGCATCGGATATAGACAACATATTTCTTAGATAAGCAATATTTCTAAGGTGAAAGAAGGCTGTTTTTGTAACTTGGTTGATATGATTTTTAAAAGATAAGTTGCTGTCTAAAATAACTCCCAGGTCTTTTACTGTTGAACTAGTAGTTACAGAACATCCGTCTAAATCCAGGTTGAGATGCTGGAGCTTCTGTATACTAGTTTTTGGGCCGATGAGCAAAATCTCTGTCTTATCAGAATTTAAAAGTAGAAAGTTATGAGTCATCCAATCTCCTATTTCCTTAACACACTCAGTTATCCGAGTTAATTGACCTGTATCGCCTGGTTTTGATGAGATATATAGCTGGGTATCATCAGCATAACAATGGAAGCTAATTCCATGCCTTCTAATAATATTTCCTAACGGAAGCATGTATATTGTGAAGAGCAGGGGTCCTAGAACTGAACCTTGTGGCACGCCATAATTCACTAGCATTAGCCTGGATAGCTCTCCATTTAAATCTACGAAATGTTAACGATCGGACAGGTAGGATTTAAACCAGCTTAATGCCTGTCCCTGAATGCCGATGTAATTCTGTAGGCGATCGAGGAGGAGATCATGATCTATAGTGTCGAACGCAGCACTAAGATCTAGTAAAACTAACAGCGAGATGAAGCCTTGGTCTGAAGCTAAAAACAGGTCATTAGTGATTTTAACTAGGGCAGTTTCTGTGCTATGATGGGGCCTAAAACCTGACTAAAACTCTTCAAAGATATTGTTCTCTTGCAAGTAGGAACATAACTGGGCAGAGACAATCTTTTCTAAAATCTTGGACATAAATGGGAGATTTGAAATGGGTCTGTAATTCGATAACGTGTTTGGATCCAGATTAGGTTTTTTAATGAGGGGCTTAATAACTGCTAATATGAGGGGTTTAGGGACGTGACCTAAAGATAGTGAGGAGTTAATAATATTCAGAAGAGGCTCACCAGCTGTATATAACACTTCCTTCAGTAGATTTGTTGGAATGGGATCTAACTGACATGTTGTTGATTTAGCTTTGATAATAACATCATACAGCTCTTCCTGTCCTATACATGTAAAACAGTGGAGTTGTGGAGTTGAAGGTGAGACTGTGTCAGGAGATGGTCTCAGAGGTTGAACTGCCACAATTGTTTTTTTAATGTTATCTATTTTTTCAGTGATGAAATTCATAAAGTCTTCACTACTAAACTGTGATGGAACACATTTTTCAGATCCCTGATTTGTAGTTAACTTTGCTACTGTACTAAAAAGGAACCTGGGATTGTTTTTGTTGTGTGTACAGTATAAGATAATGATCTTTGATGTCATCACTCTGGGGTAAAATATCTATATCAGTGACGTCTGCTCCGTGGGATATTATTAAGTCTAGTGTGTGGTTAAAACGGTGAGTTGGTCTGGTGACGTTTTGTTTAACCCCAAAAGAGTTTAATAAGTCGACAAATGATAATCCTAGAGCATCGTTTGCATCATCTACATGAATATTAAAATCTCCTACAAGCAGCACTTTATCAAAATTGATCAAGAGGTCTGAAAGAAAACAAGCAAACTCTTGAAGAAAATCAGCGTAGGGCCCTGGGGGTCTGTACACGGGTGACCAGAGCGAGTTTTCTATGCATGTCTGAAAGTACAATTTTAAGAACGAGCACTTCAAATGATTTAAAGCTGAATCCTAATCTTTGACTAACATTAAGAGAGGCACTATAAATGGTTGCTACACCTCCCCCACGACCAGTCTGACGGGGCTCATGGTTATAAACATATCCTGACGGTGTCGACTCGTTTAGACCCATATAATCATCTGGTTTAATCCAGGTCTCGGTGAGACAGAGGGCATCGAGATTATTCTCTGTGATCATCTCATTTACAATCAATGCTTTGGGTGCAAGTGATCTGATGTTTAAAAGACCAAACTTTAGAACTTCGTTGTGATTGTTTATCTGGCATTTTTCAGTTTTAACTGTAATAAGATTATTTCTGGATCTTGTGTATTTAATTCTTGGTTTTGCTACACGAGGAATAGATATGGTTTCTATAAATTGGGCTGTGTGCTCACTTGTAACTATTTGTTCTGTTGTATGCGTGTTCTCATAATTGAAGATTTCCTGATGTCTTACCAGTCAGATGGTGTGAAGTATCCTAGAGATGTTATCTGATAGCACTGCTGCTCCAACTCTGCTGGGGTGCAGGCCATCAGGGCGGAAGAACCTAGGACGCTCCCAGAAACAGTTCCAGTTATTAACAAAGAGAAGTTTGTGCTCTCGACATCATGACTGTAACCATTCATTTAGTGCAAGGAGTCTACTAAACTTCTCAGCCCCTCGCTGGTAAGTGGGAAGAGGTCCTGACACTATGATCCTCGTTGTGGGTGATGTGCTGCGTACCGTCTCCACCAGGATCCTGAAGTCCCTCTTTAAGATCTCCGTTTGCCTCAGCCTGGTGTCGTTCGTTCCGGCATGAAGAACAACCGATCCGAAGTTCTCATTCAGGATCGTGGGTACCTGCGCAGCGACATTGAGAACACGAGCACCAGGAAAACAGCGAGTGTGCACCTTATCTTTAGCTCCGGTAGCGCGGACATGCCAGACGATGGAATCTCCAAGAATCACGGTATCGTGTTCCGTCTCGCGGAGAGGGGCGAAGCGGTTCTCGGTCGAGATCTCGAAGGCCCGTAGTGGTGGCGGGGGAGACGTCCTCGACCGGGGCATGGCTTGTGTCTTCCGCCGCTGCAGCATCCAGGGTCCGTGCTGCACCGCTGCCGGAGTGAACGATTTAGACGGAGTTGAGGTGCTGGGAGCCTTAGGTTCAACCCGGGAATTTACCTGGGACGAGTGCGCGTCCACCCGGGATGTTTCCAGCACCGCTTTCCGCTCTCGCAGCTGGGCATGCTTTACATGCAGCTCGCGAATTTGTTTCTCCAAAGCCTCCATCTCCAACTCCACCGTTTGCAACTCGAACGAGTCCTCACCTGTGCTCAAAGGCAGACACACAACCGGCATAGTGCTTATAATCACGAACAGAGTTAAGATACAGAGATATGATAGAGTAAGCGGCAATGAATATAGACAACACTAGTGATAGATGAGTTAACAAACTACAGGCACAAGTCAGGAAGACAAAAACAATTTAGGATTATTAAAAGAGGAAAAAAGGATAGGTAAATAGTAAAGTTTGTTTGAAAACGCCGAGAGAAATACACGAAGAAACACGAAACTCGCGGCAAACAAGTCAAACACAGGAAGCTACGTCACCGGTAGCACAGTCCCTGTGCTAGTCCATAAATGCACACATTTCTCAGAAATGTCTGGTGATAACTGGTGAGTATGTGTGTGTGTGTGTGTGTGTGTGTGTGTGTGTGTGTGTGTGTGTGTTTTCTTTAAACCCTAAATCTTTATTTGTAGCTCTTAATAAACACCTTGACCCCTTTTATGTAAGTTTCAGACAGACTTTTCTGTTACATAATCACCCAGACAAAATTCTTCCCATTAGGCTTTTGAGGAAACTTGATGACAGAAAGGAATGGTTCACATTTACCAGCACACCAAAGCCCAATATGCTTTGCAGCAACATTTAATCCTCCAGGGCAGAAGCTCAGCCTTCATCTACTTTAATTTCTCATGGATGCAGGACTAAAGTGAAACACATAGTCCCATAACCCGACATCCCATTACTCTACTAGAACATCCACTGGCTCCATAGATATGGCCCAGGAGACATCTCTCTGCTTCACATTGCCTCATTTGGCAAATAAAAGTTGTAAGTGTATGACGATGACACATTTGTACCTTCTCAAATATTCTCAGTCTCTCTCTCTCTCTCTCGCCCCCCCCCTCTCTCTCTTTCTTTCTCCCTCTCTCAAACACTCTCTCTTACACAAAAAACTCCCTGTACAATAAAAGCCACAGCTCCTTCTTATAACCTCGATGACTCAGATGGATGATGCAGTTCACTGTAATATCTTAAGGTTCATTTACTACCTGAAAAATGAAGTTTTGTAGATAATATTAAGCATAAACTCTCAGGACTGTTCAGTTCTCAGGGTGGTTCATTGACCCAGAAAGCTTCTGTCTTCTCATGGCTTCTGTCTGACAGCTGCATTTTGCATGTGACCTAAATGAACATTTCATAACGAGTTTGCATGGCAGTCTGGGAAATCCTGTTTGGCTCTTCATTGTGGCACACAGCCAAAAACTGGGTTTTCTGCTGTTGACAGTCCCATTTGTAAGAAATCAGGTTGCTATTTATTTTACTAAAATGAAATGGAAAGTTTTTAGTTCAGTATTAATTTTAATCTTGACTTTATCTTCCAGATAAAATTCGTACTAAGGAGCTATTTTAAAAAACACAATTAACTAAAGAGTTTGAAACCTTGCTAGTTAATTGTGATCCTAAAACAAGTTGTTGCATAGCTACTTGCAGTAGCGAAACAGACAGGAGTCTGATCAATTCTGCTTGTATTCAGATAGCAAATGTCAGTGTTAAGTGATTTTATATGTGGTTGAGATGCAAAAGATATTAGAGAAGCACTTTATTATTTGGGAAATGCGTAGATTGAATAAAATATGCCGGCAACCACACACTGTATTTTAATCTTTTTCCAAACATTTCTGTTCATAATGTGTAAGTATACTGGTCTGTAAAACTACACCTTAAAAATGAGCAGATCTAATCAAAATGATTAATTATTTTGCTTGTGTACTTTACTGTCCCTTATTCAGAATGTCAGTCACTGGGTTATAAATGCATGCAGTAAAGCACTTAAAAAAATCCACAATACCCTATACAAGTAAATAACACTATTTTGTGAGTGTTGAGTGATTCTGAGTAGACACTGGTACATATAAATCCCAAGTTTAATTCTTTGCAATATTTATTTACTTTTGTGAGACTTACAAGAACATCGTTCATAATGATTAACATAAACATATTATAATTTACACTAAATTGGAAACATTCAGAATAATTTAATTCCCAAGGAAGAACAGACTGAAGTAAAGTCCTTCTTTGTAGCCATCTGGAACATGGTTATGAAGGATATTTATTGGCAATAGGAGCACCACACAAATGTCTATCTATTAATCAACTGTATGGTTTAGAGTGTATGTCTTTTATTGTGGAAAAAATATCTCCATTCTTAAAGGAAGACTGCCTGTACTTTAAGAAATGGCAGTTGAGAGCAATTCAGGTCTTTCATTATCACAATCTGATGAGTCTCATATAATCTAAATGACAAAAAAAACTGCCATTATAGACAGATATACGATTAAATTATTTATGTGTGATTAATCGTATGATTGTCATGAGTTAACTTACGATTATTTACAACTTCATCGCACATTTTTATCTGTTCTAAATTTACCTTAAATTAATACTTTTCAAGTTTTTAATACTCTAATCAACATGGACATGGACAAATATATATGCTTTATGCAAATGTATGTTTATTATTAGTGAAACCAAACGCAACATAGAGCATGAAGACAAAATATTTTGTAAATGTTTTACATTTTAGTGTTTAAAATTGTGTAAATCATCAGGACACCAAACGGAACTTTTGCTATGTTTCCATGGTGGATTTTGGTACAGAAAGAAATGCAGTGAATAATTGTGTGTTGTGTTAAAGGTATTAATTTCACCTATATATATATATATATTCAGGGGCTGAAATAATACTAATAACCACATTGAGTATACTGTAGCCTAATGTATAGCTCTTGTATATAGTAAGCTATATAATCTGTATATCTATTAAATGCAGGTTTACTCATTTACTACAATGCTGTGAGTCTGTTTTCATCATTACCAAATCTGTTATCGTCTTTCTGGTGTGCCTCAATCTTGAGTTGATTCCGCCCATGTGGTTCCTAACAAAAAGTTAATAAAATTATAAAAAATTTCTGATAAACACCAAAGGATCCAGTCTGCTGGTGGAACAGACATTTACTGCTTTCCATTAGTGGCCAAAATGTAGACTTTTTATGTTGTTGTTATTGGAGTTTGTGCCTTGAAGCCCTCAGAATGAAGAGATGAAGGAGAAAAAAGATAAGAAATAAGGAGATAAAAGGCTACAAAAAATCTTTTTCGAACCATTAGTAGTTAGTCTAAAGGAATGGAGTAGGCATAGCCATTATGCATACTAATTAAAACAAGCTGCACTTGTAGTTAATTAGTCCTTCTATTTAAACCCCTCCCTCAGAAATGACAGTTGTTTGCCTCTTTGTGCAGTGTGTACAAATAGGATAATATAACTTAATTCCAAGGACATTAGCAAGAAGAATGCATTACACATTAACAAACATAGTTCAGATTTAGCATACCAACTATTTGTTATTAACATGACATAGTGATGTGTAATAGATGTGCCAGTATAGCAGGCTTATATAAAATAGCCTGGACACCATATCCAGCTATAAAGTATAATAATGATGTTGGTTAATTCACAAAATGATATTGTTTAAATAGAAGAAGATGATTGGGGGTTTAGAAGCTAAATGTCGATTTATTTTTAATCACTTGGTCTTTTAAATACTGACAAAGTTCAAATTTATTTTAACTGCAATATTTAAAGTTTTGTACTTTTAACAAATTAAAATTGCATTGTGGTCTTGAGTAGTGAGAAAAAAAATACCTGATAGTTTTCAACTATGTTTTGTACAATATTTGGCAAGAAGTGCTGCTTAATCTCTAAATGACTGAAAATGCAGTCCTGCTGTGGCTGTACAGTTAATAGACTAATTTAGTCGATAAATATATCATCCACCCAGACTCTAAAGACAGCTCTTTGTCCAGAGCTGCATCTGGTTATAAGATGTTTGCTGATTGGGCTGGTCTCTGGATGATTGGGGAGTGCATTCTCAGCAGCCTGGACATATTTAGCTGCAGTAGTTCTCTAAGCTAAAACTCTAAGCAGGGACCACCAATTAAGGCTCTGTCTGTGCTTGAGCCTGTGGGTTTTCAACAGATGGCAATAAAGCTCATGTATTAATTCTGGCCTGAAAGACTCACACACATACACAGAGTTTAGAAAATACTGCAATGACTCAAATGTGGACACTTGAGAGTTTACCTTATAACATAAATTATATTTCTAATATAATATTATGATTAAGTATATCATTGTATTTTTGCACAAATATTCTTGTTAACCATGTTATCAATACAAAATAGCTTTAATATTTATTTCATGCTTCAAATTCTCTTTAACAGCAAAACTGAATAATTGTATGTACGCTCATGTTTAGCAGTAAACTTACCTCTAGGTCTTAGTACTCTGTTACCCTGAAAAAGTATAATCTAATTACTGTTGGACTATACCATCTCCCGTTCCATCTCACTGCTACACTGCTATGTGAATTCATACAGTAGGTTTTTCCACCATGAATTTTTATTGGTGTACAAGGGCTCACAAATATTGCCATTCACATGCAAGGGTGGATGGGTTTGGTGGAAAAAAAGGGGGAATTCCAAGCAGCACACCATCTAAATACAGAAAATTATTTTAGTCATTTAGCGACCCAAATACTATATGAGTTTAAGTTGTACATCTTCTTGGTCTTAGATTATATAATTATCTTAGATTATAGAATTATAATGTTATAATGCTAATATTCTTGATTATACAGGCAATGAGTTGTATAACACACCATGTATTTTAGTAAAGACTTTATTCTGTTACTATGCTAAAACTAGGAAACGTATTATAGAAAAGGTATGTAGTTCCAAATGTAGGGCCTGCACATACATTATACTAGTGGGTCCTGAGGGCTAATCACTATAAAATCATACTCATTTTCCACTTAACCCATGACAGAATGGTTAAATGTGCTTGTGCATATATGAATGCTAATTCTTTTTATTACACCCACATGTATGAGGAACTATAACAGTCATTGCAATTACGTCAAGAAGCTAGGCTTAAGATCTTATGTATAACCAGTCTTATGGTTCAAATATAATCAGAACTTTGGATATTCTAATCATTGTATTCTGAAGATGTCTGCTGTTTACTAGATGTCTACAAAAGCAGTGCCACAGCTACTAATGTATATGGGCAGCACATAGAAGGATACCCATTCTGCAGCTTTAACCACTATATTAGATCTAGAATATTGACCTCTTTTTCTCCTACCAAATCAACTGTAAATTTAAACCATTCATTTGCAAGACCACAATTGTCCATTCCACTTCTTTCGCCTATTCACGTAATAAGCAACAGCTGGATCAGCAAAGACTTTTTTTTTGTTCTATTGCATAAATGTGCTTGTGAAGCATGATTGCTCCCAAACATCTCTCTTTTCAAGCTGGAATAGCTTAGCAGTACCACAATATTATGGTAAAGGAAATGTCTATAAAATTCTTATCAGGACTTTTTGTATGGGAGCTTAAATTAGAGCTTTGATGATTCATGAAGAAATCTTTTGTTCGCACCTCAGAGAACAAACACCCATTTAATACACAGAGTAAATAGGTTACATTTGCTCACTTTTGCTAGAATATTAGGTTTTGTAGCAATTACAATAAATCAGAATCAGTGTGATATAGAAACATGAGACATAAAAAAGTTTTAATGTATCTGACGACTTTTTAATCTAATTGTATGTGAAAGGTTGCTTTGCCTTACTGCATTACGGACAACCTTAAGGTAAATCTCCTGCCTCATTTTGCAAACTTTTGCCCTATAATAGTATACATTTTGTATCATACACATCCTGGAATGTCTTCCATTACATTCCAGGTACATCCACATTTAATCTTTATACTTTTTTATTTATATATATATATATATATATATATATATATATATATATATATTTTTTTTTTTTTTTTTTTTTTTTTTTTTTTTTTTTTTTTTTTTTTTGCAAAAATTTGTAAGCTTGCCTGGACTTCTTTTTTTTTTTTTTAACATCTCATAATCATAAAAATTAAATTTTTAGCCAAAGGTATTTATTTATTTATTTAATGGCCATGTGAGTAAGTGATGTATCAGGACACATGGCAAGTAAGAAAGGCTGTTGTCCAACTGCCATTTAATATATTTCCTGCCTTTAACAATTGCATGAGGATGTAACTTTTGATTTTACTCACAGGAATCAATTTCTAATCAAAGTCTGGTCAGCCCCATAGCACCTTACTAACTTGCCAAGAAGTGATAATATTGCACACAAATGCCTTGGTTTACATTACAGTGTTAGTCTGAAGGCTGGTTTACACAGTGGATTTGCTCTACAGTGCACTTAGATGTTTGAATTTGGCTTCTGGCCATTAGGTTTGTAGCTTGATGGATATGAAGCTAGACATTATACTGGCCTAGGCATAAGATTTTATCATGTGCTGTATGATCTCACCGCCACTCCCTGTAATGTAATCTATCTCAGCTTTGCAGTTGTGTACATGTATATTAAATGGCATGTTACTTATTAATCAAAATTGGAATATGTTTGGATACAAAGAAATGTGATAAACACAGTGTATCACACACACATGTTTAATGATGTTGGATGACTAAGTTGCCTGGAAACATTAAAAGCATACTGATATTGATCTGGCAGCAAAATGAAGTCAGAATGGGGAATTCCTCATCAATTTCAGTTTAAAATACACCGTGATTGTAAAACTTTGCTTTAGCTCATAGCTTATCATTTATATGTTTTGGCTTAACCTATCTTCCTGGGAGCCATGCTGGTGCAAAGGGTAGCAGTACCATCTCATGGCTCAATGGCTTGATCTTGAGCTTAGGTTTCTTTCTGTGTGGAGTTTCCATGTGTGTGTTTGCTGCTCCTGTGTGGGCTTCCTCAGGTTAGTTACACTAAATAAGCCCTAGGAGTGAATGAGGGTGCGAATGTGTGTGTGTGTGTGTGTGTGTGTGTGTGTGTGTGTGTGTGTGTGTGGTGTTCTGAAATAGACCAAGTATATAACTACCTTGCCTGACTATGAGCGTGACCAGCATAAAGCAATTAATGATGATTGAATGAATGTGTCTCAGTGCAGTCTACAATGGACTACAGCATGTACGAGAGGTAGAATTTCCTTTTTGCCTTAAGCCCACTGCCAGACCAAACCTCACTAATTTCAAGAATTGGAATCCAGGGATGATGTGTGAATGACCTAAACCATGTACACTCCTAATAAATGACGAGGTCATTTATTTCATGCCTATCTCATGATGGCATGGTTCAGCACTGTTATACAGTAGCCCATCTTATTAGCACATATTATTAACTCTGCACATATTTTTAGCTCATAAGATCCTGTATGACTTAATTCCTTCCAGATGATCCCACCACAAGCAGTCTTTTTCAACCTTAATAAGAACCGTATGTATTAGGTTGGAATACTAAGCGGGATGAAGAGTTTGGGGTGAACCACTGTGACGAGGTTTTTTTCTACATCTTGCCTGATCCTGCTGAGTTAACACCACTATTGTGAGCCTGACCTTGATGAAAAAGCCTAAAGTTCTATAAGAGAGTCTAGTTTGAGTTAATGCTTTGAGAAATGGATGGCTTGGCTACGATGGTCTTTTCCTAAATAGAAGCAGATTAATGTGGTTTAAGAGTCAGTACTTATAGAGACCTGCAAAGTTTCCTTGTACACATATGGGAAAAGACAGTGATAAGTAGGAGTGTTTGGCCAAAGTCACAGCTGAGTATTTGGCTCTTAATTAATTTAGCCTCAACAGACATCCATTACATAGACAGCCACTGTGCAGTTGTTTTTTGTAATACAGATGATGCTATGTATATATACACATACACAGTTAACATCAATTTTCTTATTCCAGCAAGAAGTGAAAATAAAAGATTAAAGACAATACATTTTTTGTGATTTTTTTTTATTTATTTGCACAAATGTAAAAGACAACTTATACATACCATAGAACAGTCTGCCGAATTAAGCTTTTAATTGAATATATTTTTGTTTTGCTAAAAGAATAAAAATGGCAGTGGTAAATACTCATTTTAAGAAGAAGAAGGAGCATAGGGTGACGTATAAGAGAGGAGGAAGGTGCACACAGGTGGACTACATTTTATTCAGTAGCAACCTGAAATAGTTTGAAGACTGTAAGGTGTTGGCAGGGGACAGTGTAGCTAGACAGCATCGGATGTGGTCTGTAGGATGGCTTTGGCGGTGAAGAAGAATAGGAGAAGAATGAGGACTGAAAAAAGAATAAGATGGTGGAAACTAAAGGAGGAAGACTGTAGTGTGAGGTTCAGGGAAGAGGTCAGAGAGGGGCTCGGTGGTGGTGAGAAGGTGCTGAATTATTGGGCAACTACTGCAGAAGTTATAAGGGAGACAGCTAGAAAGGTACTTAATGTGACATCTGGAAAGAGAAAGGAAGACAAGGAGACGTGGTGGTGGAATGAGGAAGTGCAGGAGAGCAGAAGGAGAAAGAGGTTGGCAAAACAGAATTGGGATCGACAGAGTGATGAGAAAAGTAGGCAGGAGTACAAGGAGATGCGGCAGCAGGTAAAGAGGGATGTGGCGAAAGCCAAGGAAAAGGCATATGAGGAGCTGTATGAGAGGTTGGACACTAAGGAAGGAGAAAAGGATTTGTAGCGATTGGCCAGGCAGAGGGACCGAGCTGGGAAGGATGTGCTGCAAGTTAGAGCAATAAAGGATGTAGATGTAAGTGTGTTGACTAGTGAGGAGAGTGTGTTGGGAAGATGAAGGAAGTATTTTGAGCAGCTGATGAACGAGGAAAACAAGAGAGCAGGAAGTGGATAGGATAAGTAAGGAGGAAGTGAGAGCAGCGATTAAGAAGATGAGTGGAAAGTCGTTTGGACCAGATGACACACCAGTAGAAGCATGGAGATGTTTAGGAGAGATGGCAGTGGAGTTTTTAACAAGATTGTTTAACAGGATTCTGGAAGGTGAGAGGTGAGAAGTGTGCTGGTACCAGTTTTTAAATATAAGGGAGATGTGCAGAACTGCAGTAACTACAGGGAAATAAAGTTGATCAGTCATACCATGAAGTTATGGGAAAGAGTAGAGAGTAGCGAGCAGGTTAAAAAGAGCCTGGAGAGGTGGAGGTATGCACTGTAGAGAAGGGGAATGAAAGTCAGTAGGAGTAAGACCAAGTACATGTATGTGAATGAGAGGGAGGGTAGTGGAGTGGTGCGGTTGCAGGGAGAAGAGGTGGAGAAGGTTTAGGTACCTGGGGTCAACAGTGCAAAGTAATGAAGAGTGTGTTAGAGAACTGAAGAAAAGAGTGCAGGCAGGGTGGAGTGGGTGGAGAAGAGTGACAGGAGTGATTTGTGATAGAAGGATATCTGCAAGAGTGAAAGGGAAAGTGTATAGGACTGTGGTGAGACCTGCTCTGATGTATGGTTCAGAGACAGTGGCATTGACTAAAAGACAGGAGGTGGAGCTGCAGGTAGCAGAGCTAAAGATGCTGATATTTTTATTAGGATTAATGAGAATGGACAGGATTAGAAACAAGTTTATTAGAGGGACTGCGTATGTAGGACGTTTTGGAGACAAGGTGAGGGAGGCGAGATTGAGATGGTTTGGACATGTGCAGAGGAGTGACGTGAGGTGTATCGGTAGGAGAATGCTGAGGATAAAGCTGCCAGGAAGGAGGAAAAGAGGAAGACCCAGAAGGGGGGTTATGGATGTGGTGAAGGAAGATATGCAGGTAGTTGGTTTGAAAGAGGCAGATGTAGAGGACAGAGTAGTATGAGATGGTTGATTTGCTGTGGTGACACCTAACAGGAGCAGCCGAAAGAATAATGAGAAGAATTAAATATTTTTTTTGTTTTTTTTCCTCAGAGAGGGGCTCCAGTAACCAGCTGGATCTTACAGAGCTGATAGGAGTTCCTCTTCCTCCAGCTGTCTCTTTCATTACTGGATTTGAGGGTTTTCCTGCATACAGCTTTGGTCCAGATGCCAACGTAGGCCGCCTTACACGATCCTTCATTCCTGACCCCTTCTTCCATGACTTTGCTATCATTGTTACTGCTAAACCCACCACTCGCCATGGAGGAGTCCTGTTTGCCATCACCGATGCTCTACAGAAGATAGTTCACTTGGGAGTAGCACTGGCACCAGTGGAGGATGGCTCACAAAGAGTGGTTCTGTACTACACAGAACCAGGAACAGCACGCACTCAGGAGGCTGCTTCCTTTAAAATGGGAGACCTAACAGGCCACTGGGCCAGATTCACTTTGGCAGTGCAGGGGGAAGAGGTGAAGCTCTATATGGATTGCGAGGAACACCACAGGGTTGCTTTCCAGAGGAGCCAGAAGGGTCTTACATTTGAGCCCAGCTCAGGCATCTTTGTGGGGAATGCGGGAGGAACCAGGCTGCAGAGGTTTGTGGTGAGTGCAAAACTAGGTTATTTTTTTCATTTCTTTCTGTTTGTGTAAGTGTGTTTATGCATGTGATCATGTTTGTACATTTAATCATTGCAGCTTTTCTTTTTAAATATATTAATGTGCTGGTCACTATATTGTAATTTCCATCAAATTCTACTGTGTTACAGTAGTTACAATACTGTACAATTCTGGGATCCTGATGTCAGGCTGCTGACGCGGAAGCAGATATAATCCAATCATTGTCTTTATTAATATAGTTCAAAACCAAAAAACACTCATAGGCCAAGGATAGAAAACAAATAAGGATATCCGCTCGAGACGAGTAATCTACCCATGAAACTCAGAGTCTTAAACTGAAAGGAAAGCGGCAAAAGCAAAGAGTAATCCTAATACGGAAACGGAGTTCGCCGATAGAGCCAGTGGTGAATGCCGGCGGATGAGCAGCCACGTGATTCACCGGCATGACAATATAACGACCGACAGCCTGTGACTCAAGAACGTGAGTTTAAGTAGACTGATCCATAATGAGCCACAGCTGTCGGTATTCAAGGTAAGCAGCGTGACTGCTCTTGAGGGGGGCGTGGCAGGGTGAATCCCTGACAGCTACCGAGGGGGGCGTGGCAGGGGGATCCCTGACAGCTACCGAGGGGGCGTGGCAGGGGGATCCCTGACAGTACCCCCCCCTCCAGGGGCGACACCTGACGCCCCAAAACCCACGCCAGGCGGTCCAGGGCACTCCGAGGAAGGCCTCCTTAAACGCCCGGAAACAGCGGAGGCCCGGTGAGCATCGCCGTGGAATCGAGGAAGACCGGGAAGAGCCCAAGGCGATGCGGCGTCCTCTGAGGGTCCTGGAGGACCGACGTCGCCGTCAGAGGGACCTGGAGGCGGCCCGTCGCCCTGCGGGGATCCTGGAGGCGAGCCGTCGCCCTGAAGAGGACCTGGGGGCGAGACGTCGCCCTGAAGAGGACCTGGGGGCGATCCTTCGCCCTGAAGACGACCTGGGGGCGAGACGTCGCCCTGAAGAGGACCTGGGGGCGAGACGTCGCCCTGAAGAGGACCTGGGGGCGATCCTTCGCCCTGAAGAGGACATGGGGGCGATCCGTCGCCCTGAAGAGGACCTGGGGGCGATCCGTCGCCCTGAAGAGGACCTGGGGGCGAGACGTCGCCCTGAGGAGGACCTGGGGGCGAGCCGTCGCCCTCTGTGGGGCTCGGTGGCGAGACGTCGCCTTCTGTGGAGCCCGGGGACGGGACGTCACCTTCTGTGACCGCTGGGGGTGAGACGTCGCCTTCTGTGGAGCCCGGGGGCGAGACGTCGCCTTCTGTGGAGCCCGGGGGCGAGACGTCGCCTTCTGTGGAGCCCGGGGGCGAGACGTCGCCTTCTGTGGTACTCGGAGGTGTCGGTTCTATGTCCTTCTGCCGGCCAGGCGGCAGTACGACGACCTCTTCGTGGCCAGGCGGCGGTGCGACGACCTCTTCGCGGCCAGGCGGCGGTGCGACGACCTCTTCGCGGCCAGGCGGCGGAGCGACGACCTCTTCGCGGCCTTTGCATCTAGCTGAGCGCTCCTGGGGACTCCGTGGCTGGAGTGAGCGCTCCTGGGGACTCCGTGGCTGGAGTGAGCGCTCCTGGGGCCCCTGAGGCTGGGCTGAGCTTGTATGGGGACCCTGAGGCTGGGCTGAGCTCTCTTGCGGATTCTGGAGCCGAACGGCACCCTCGGCGGTACTCTGTGGCGGCTCGGCGCTCTCGTGACGGGTCTGTGGCGGCTCGGCGCTCTCGTGACGGGTCTGTGGCGGCGCGGCGCTCTCGTGACGACTCTGTGGCGGCGCGGCGCTCTCGTGAAGACTCTGTGGCGGCGCGCCGCTCTCGTGAAGACTCTGTGGCGGCGCGGTGCTCTCGTGGATAGTCTGTGGCGGCGCGGCGCTCTCGTGGATAGTCTGTGGCGGCGCGGCGCTCTCGTGGATTCTCTATGGCGGTGCGGCGCTCTCGTGGATAGTCTGTGGCGTCGCGGCGCCCTCGTGAAGACAGTGTGGCGGCGCGGCGCTCTCGTGAAGACACTGTGGCGGCGCGGCGCT
>JAAIIK010000003.1:8812655-8828564 GCA_014706435.1 Silurus glanis
CACACACACACACACACACACACACACACACACACACACACACACACTTTTATGCAACATTACATGTGTCTTGTAAATCAGATAACCATATAGATAATTCCCTTTTGAAAACACTGATCTTTTCTGATAGATTGATTGCATGTTCTTTTATCCCCTTGCCTCACTCTCTATCTCAATTTCACATCTCTTTGATCATTCCCATCTCAATTTTTTTTCTGTTTCGTTCTCTTGTCTGCCTTACATTTTTTCTTCCATGTCTCTGCCTCCCACTTTCAATCATATTTCTTCATTTGTGTATTTTTCTTCATCATACTCACCTAGTTTTTCTCCACTGTATGCTCGTTTGATCTTTTTTTGTGACTTTGAAAGTTTATGATTGATGCGCCTTTGTAAAAAAAGAAAAAAATATAATAATAATAATTGCCTTGATGACAAGCTGTCTTAAATCTTTTAAGTGGTCCGATGCCAAATGTAATTATAAATGGATGGAATGAAGCCTTTTTTTGGAGATTAAAAAGATTCCTGCAAAACAAATTTAAAAAATGAGGTTCAACCCACTAGGAAAATAAGAGCAGATTGCACTTGGTTGTGTGGGTCCCATTTGCTTCATGAATTCGAATTCAAATGTTGTAACAAGCAGCAAATTAATTGCCCCTGTTGTACTGCTGTCAGAGAAGGGAAACTCCTGGGTGTACTATCAGCATTAAAGAAGTTTATTCTGGTGGTAGGAGCTGATAATTAAATCATAAATTCTTGATGATTTGCTACAGGAAGTAATTATGAACATTTAATTGTAATTGTTTTTGATTTTATCTAAAGGGACCAAAAGGTGATTCAATCATTGGGCCCCCTGGACGTCCAGGACTTCAGGGGCCACCTGGTTCTCCCGGGATTGGAAGACCTGGTGCCACCGGACTCCGAGGCCCTCCTGGACCTCCTGGCTATAGCTCTGGTAAGAGGTTCTTAATAAAAGCACAGCAGTGTTTTTAAGTTTCAGTATTGAAACTGATATCTCAGAAGAATTTTTAAACTGTCCATCTGTAAACAATTTAAACTGTAAAGCATTAGTTTTTCTACTGATAATAAGTGTTTTATGGCTAAAGCACCATGATTTATGATTATGATAAAGTTAACAATTAAACTTTCAGTTGCTAGGTCCACAGTCAGATTTCTCACTTTGTTACTACATACCCCAATAAATATAACCCCAATTCCAAAAAACTTGGGACACTGGGTAAAATGATATAAATAAATATTGAAATGCAATGATTTGCAAATCTCATAAATCCATTCTATTTACAATAAAACAAAAAACGTCAAATGTATAAATTGAAAATATATACAATTTAAAGAGAAAAATATGGTCATTGTGAATTTGATGGCTGCAACAGGTCTTTAAAAAGTTGGGACAGCGCCATGTTTACCACTGTGTAGCATCACATCTTCTGTCCGTATACATCTGGGAACTGAGAAAACCAGTTGCTGACTTTTGGGAGAGTTATGTTGTTCCATATGTGTTTGATACAGGATTCTAGCTGCTCAACAATTCTGGGTGTCCTTTGTTTTTGTTTGATGATGTGCCAAATGTTTTTAAATGGTGAAAGTTCTAGACAGCAGGCAAGCCATTTCAACACACAGACTCTTCTACTAAGAAGTCATGGTATTGTAATAGATGCATTTAGCATTGTCTTGTTCAAATACAAGGTACACAAACCATGTAGTTGAGTTAAAGTAGAGATATACTCTGTAAAATATCACTCCAGTAAAAGTCAAAGTGCTCCCTTTAACTTTCCCTTGATTAAAAGTACAAAATTTTTTGCCTTCAAATGTGCTTAAGTATCCTAATTACTATAGTTTTTTATGGCTATAATGTTCCTATTATCATTTTTGTCACAAGACTCTTGCGTAATTCTCTTCAAGAATCACTTAATGATATTAATGAGTCAAACACTGATTGATATCTATTAAAATTATCGTGAGCCCAAAACCTTCTTTTCAACTATTTAAAAAAGTCACACAAATAAGTCCACGGGTGTTGTGGCAAGTTAGAATCAGGAGTTTCTTCCATCATTTATTCCTCTTAAAATGTTCTGCTTGCTGTTGAACTGACCCTGAACTGTATGTTCGTGCCACCAAGCAGCAATCAAAACACGATCAAAACAGAGCACGTGCTCGACCCTGATTGGTGGCTTGTGGTGTGCTTAATCAGTTATGCTTTTATTCACATATAAATTAAAAGGAACAACTGATTTTGCTAAATGTAATTGAGTAAAACGTAAGATACTTTACTTTGAAATGTAGTGAAGTTAAAGTAAAAGTCTCCCCAAATGGAAATACTTCAGTAAAGTACAGATATGAGAAAAAACTAGTACAGTACAGTAAGAAGCTTACTGTAAGTACCGTCAACCACTGCCTGTATATACCGTTCAGCATTGATGGAGCCTGTCCAAGCTGCCCATTATACAAGCAAAATTTACTCCCATACCGTTAGAGATGCAGCTTTTTGAACTGAGAGCTGAAAAAACAAGTGGTCCCTCTCCTCTTTAGTCCAGAGGATATGGTGTCCATGGCTTCCAAAAAGAAATTTTAATTTGATTCCTCTGACCGCAGAACTGTTTTCCACTATGCTTCAGTACATTTTAAATGAGCTTTGGCACAGAGAGGGTGGCAGCGTTTCTGAATAATGTTCAAATGTAATGTCGCCTGAGTCACCAAAGATCACAGGCATCCAATATAGATTTTTCGCCCTTGTCCCTTGTGCACAGTAATTTCTCCAGATTTTTTGATGATATTATGCACTGTAAATAATTAGATATTGAACTGTTTTGCAATTTTATGATAATGAACATTATTATATATTATATATTTATATAATATTATACTATTATATACATTATATTTATGTTTCACTAGCTGCTTAATTTTAATAACACTTGTTCAGACTTATTGCCCTCTCCCAAATTTGTTGAGATGTGTTATAGCCATCACATTCAAAATTCAAATTTCTTTCCTTAAAATAGTACATTTCCTCAGTTTAAACATTTGATATGTTTTCTATGTTCCACTGTGAATAAAATATTGTCACATCTTAATAAAAAATTATGAATGACTCTTTAATGGGTTAAACTTCCCTCTATGAGGCTGATGATGATGATGCATGCTAATAATGAGGCACCAGGTGCTCTCTTACTGGCAGCATCAGATTATTCTGTATCTTAATAACAGACGGATGCTAAAGTGTTCTTCACTTGTTTACAGCTGCTGCAATACCCGGTCCACCCGGGCCTCAAGGTCCTCCTGGTCCACCAGGACCAGCTGGTGGTGGCTTTGGCTCAGTGAGTGACACTTATCATCACACACCAGTAACCTACACACTGTGAGCTGTATTTAGATGAGTTACATGCTCATAGGTATCAGCTAATAGATATGTCGTACAAATTTGAATTCAGAACTAAAGTCTTACACACTACTCAGACCTTTGCAGAGGAGTTGTAAAGAGGTTTAGCTGGATAACCTGGAATTTAAGTCTGTTTTGCTTTTATAATTTGTTGACAGTTCACAATTTCTATTCCACAGTCATTTATCTGTGCTTAAAGACAAGTTCTTGTTTTGAAAGTTGGTTATTGTAAAACTGTCTTCAATGCTTCTAAGAAATTTCAGGCAACCTTAAAAGCATGAACTACATGCAGGTATCTGAATAAGTCACCCAGTGAAGTAACAGAATTTTTAGGTTACTGAATGTGTTCACTTATTACATGTTGGGTCTATAGAGCTGTCATAACTAATATACAGTACAAAATATTGCACCTCTGTTCTGTGGCCATAATGAATGCATAATGATATTACAGATAAAGAAATACTCTACTCTTTATGCCATGAAGTCATATGTGGTCGAAGTGGGAACATTGTCCATGGTTACAGATACGGGTAAACTCTACCTTAAGGTCCAAGGAGGCTGGAAAGAGATTCTGGTAATATAGAATTTTTCTTTATTCTGTTACACATATATCCTGTATCAGTCACAATGTCTTATGTTGGGATGTTTTTGGTAGATTATTTTCCTGACATCCAGTCACTGTTTCATAGTGCAAAGTGTGTCATGAAAACTGTTACAGAATAAAGATATATATTTTTTTATGTTTTGTTTTTCAGCTAGGGGGGTTGATTGAGGTGAATTCTCCTGCTGTCCTCTCACAAGATGATGTAAGTTCAAGCATACCATCTTTTACAGAAAACCGCATTTGACAAAATGTGTTCTTGTGTGAAGACTGCAGCAAAAATTACGAACCTCCTTAGGAGCAATTTCCGAACACCTTCAGGTGCTGTATATTTATGTAACAAATGTATGCAACTATATCTTTGGGACCCTTATCCAAGAAAGAGACACATATGAGCTCCCGGATATGAATCATTATATCAGTCTTTGTTCTGAAACATTTCTGGAAAGGTTGGTAAGGGAAACTGGTGAGAGAATTAGAGGTAATTGCATTAGGAGACTCTTGAAAGGCATGCAAGAAAGACCTTCATGCATCATGTTAAAGGGACGTTGTGCTTGGAAAAGGATCGGCACAATTAGTAAAGTAGATGGAATTTTGAAGAAGGAGGAATTTTCTAGAAATACTGAAGCAACACCTCTAGACTTCAGCCAGAAATGTCAAATATGGCTGGATTTGGTTCTTCTATCAGGGCAGTGATTGTAACCAAAAAAAGTTGTAACAAAATGGTTTAGAGACACCAAAGAGAAAGCTTTGACGTGGCCACCCCAAAACGAAGCATTTATGGAATAAACAACTGTACTTGAAAGTTTACTCAGTGCCCAGCTAAACATGTACTGTATTAGCTAAATTTGGCAGTTTTTAAGGTGAATGTGCTGGAAATGTTTAATATATAAAACAAATTTTAAATAATTATTATTATTTTTTTTTTTCCAAATGTAATTTTTGCTATGACTGGTGATTACTACATCCTTTTTCATTGCTACCCGTTCTTAATTTTGGCTTTCACATTATATTAGAATATTTTTTTTTGCTAGGGACCGTTTCTGGCAGAAATGTGATGCAGTGATTTAATGGTAAAAAATGTAGAGTTTAAGTAAGTATACTGTGTATATAGTGTGTATATAATCATTCTCTAATCCTTTTTAGGCTCGGCCTTTAATACTGACTCCTCAACTCAGCAATACTCCTAAAACTCACACAGGAAGTGCGGTAAGAATGGCGTTTTTTCTCTAAATCTACTTTTTTTTACAGCTATAAAAATACATGATATTGTTATTCGTTATGGTTATGTATGATGTTTGTAAGGGGAAAAAAATCATTGGTTTAGATTTAGCTGGTATTTCTGTGGTTTTCGAGTATCCCGTTTTAGACTATAAATGATGGTGCTGTCCATCCAGTGCTGTTATAGAACATCCCGGCCAGTCTAGGTTTATTTCAGTGGTTAGCTCAATAGCAGGTCCATTTGAAAGATAGATGGTCCAAAGCAAAAAAAAGAGAAAAGACAAAGAGAATGTGACAAAAAGAATCTTGCTGTGTTTAAGCACAAGAGAGCTATTTTGTGTTTTTTTGTGTTGGAATGTTTGAAATCTTTTGTTGCATCTGATCACAAGTGTATAGTGCAAATGTTTACACCTCCTTAATCAACATTTACAGCACCTTTTATTGGAAAAGGCACATGTGAAATAGTTATTTGTGTAATGTACATAAATACGGTAGATTATTTAAATTTTACCTTATTTACCTTTTTTGCATTTGAAGGAGAAAATGAAAGTACTGTATATGGCGTATACATTGTCCTGTCCAAGTACAAATAGCACAAATTTGAGTAACTGAAATGTAGGTTTAGTGTATTTCGGTTTGAATGAAAGTCTACAAGCTCTGGTAGATATGAATTTTATTCTTGCCAAGATTTAATTTTCTGACCAACCATTACTTGTTTTAATGTTCAGCCCTACTATAGGCCACTCTTTTGTGCAGTCTTCACAATATATTTGTTATAACTCTGCCAGATGTTATACCTAATTTAGATCAGATCCGAAGCTTCAGATGGATATAGTAAAACTTTGTATTATGTTCACTATTTTTTAACTATTTCTATTTTTGTATTTATTTTTTATGTGAATTTGAAAGTGGGGTAATCTTTTTATTTTTTTTTAAACACTTTTTGTCACGTATAATCCATAGAAGCATCGACTTCATGTATATTTATTATTCTCTTTATTGTATATTAGTGACTTATACACATGTTTGGTATAGTGGCTGTATGGCATATGATTGATTCAATCCAAACCATGACTGTAAAGATCTGTTGAATTTTTCTTTTTAGATTTCAAGCTGAATTTCAAGTTCAGCTTATATTCGTCACACACATTACCATACATGTTTTTAACAACCTGTTTTGTGACATACAAAATAATTAAATAAAAATGAATTATTTTAAGTATTAAAATAGTATAAATAGAATTTACAATACAGTAAAAATAAATAAATAAATAAATAAAATGTGGTGGATGCATATGGAGAAACAGTGTGACAAATTTTTATATACTAGATATATCACATGCTACATAAAAGGTATTTACAGTATACATATATAACATACTTTATGTGTGTGAAAAAAGAACAGCTCTAATACAACACAAATGTACAATGAATTTCATGTTTGATTACAAGACTCATCATTTGTTTAAATGTGTCTTACAGCTCAGATTGGTTGCTCTAAACACACCACTGACAGGCGACCTGGGCTCCATCCATTCAGTTAATAAGCAGTGCAGACTACAGGCTCAGGCCATGGGCATCAGAGACGACTACAAGGCTTTCCTTTCTCACCACCTACAGGACCTGATTGACATTGTGCAGTTGCCCTACCGCACCAGTTTACCCATCGTTAACCTCAGGGTGAGACACTTATCTTCTCTGATATGTAGATGTGTTTTAGGAGGGAGCAGTGTTCAAAAGCAGTTAAAAAAAAAAGTCTAGCAGATGTTTCTATTAGGAGAATTCAGAATATACTTTCCATTTCAAAGCACATTAAATAAAGTGTGTATCCTATTCATGCAGGGTGAAGTCCTCTTCAAGAACTGGGAAAGTATCTTCTCCCATCATGCTCTCCCTGCTGGGATCCCTCTCTACTCTTTTGATGGACGGGATGTGATGAGTGATCCTTTCTGGTCAGTTACTATCCAAACACCTAGTATTAATTTAGCACTGCAGCTTGTAATGGTCTGACTGCAGACTAAACACTGAGCAACACAGCAATAGCTGCGTATTACATTTTTAGAAGGTAATTATATTTATAATGGCATGCAATTTATAAGTTGGCTAAAACAAAATGATATAGTTTTTTAGCATATGTGATACAGCATATGTGATTTTTAGCATCGAATTTATATTTACATTTGCAAAATGTGAACATTGTAATATGTAATTTTCTAAGTATTAGTGATTTCATTGCATATGAACACATTATTACAGTTTTTCTCAGTTGCTTCGGAGCGTTTCTTAGATCAGGAATGAACATTTTAAAACTACTTGTTCAACCTCCCTATCATTTCGTTACTTGTGCATATCACAAAAACATTTCTTGTTGTTTTGATCACATTTTGAATGCTTTTTTTACATTAATTTAATCGATTGTGTTCAATTGTATGCTGTTTCCTACATTATCAGTTCTTTGTCATGTTGATCAAAATGTTTTACACTAGTTTCACCTGAATAATCTTTACCCCCCAGAACATCTCGGCATCAGTTCATAGTAAGTCATTGGATGCAAAATGGTTAAACCAGTTGTCAGAATCTGCCAAGCTTAAAATTCTATTACAATGTTTTTTTAGTAGCTGTGTCTTGAATTGATAAATTGTGCAGATGAATCTTGAATGTCACTAATGAAGGTGAGTGAGCAGCATCAGATCAACCAATGATCTCTAAAACAGGTCAAAGGTGAATCATGAACTTTCAATTGGCGACAGAGTGAAACACAATTGCAATTTATGAAAATGGATGAACAACCAAGAAACAAACGGACACAATTACGGTACTATAAAAGTGTAAATCCCGTCTGGTCTCTTGCAATCAATATACATCAAATATACAATCTAATAAATACAGTTGTGCTGTTGAAATTCATAGATGTCATGCAGAAGAAATTCAGCTTTGTGCGTTTTCAATCACTGTAATAGTTTACATCAGTAAATACTGAAACTGTGTGGCGTCATACTGACAACATGACTAAACATTTTGACGATCTTGCTTGTAAACTATGACAAAAGGACTTGTTATTCCAATGGGAATGAGAGGTTCATTGACAGAAATGACTTTTGAGATAAGGATTTTGAATAAAGTACAGGCTTTTGCAAGAAATCCAATGTGTTGCACTTATGATTCAAGAAATGCTCCGAAGCGACTGAAAAAACTGTAAGTATTAATAGAATTCATTCTGTTTAGTACGCTAATATTATTTGGAGTGCTAAACAGATTTATATACCTACAGTAGGCATTATCCATGGACTCATCTAATGCAATTTCAGTACGCTTCCCCTAAAAAAAAAAACTAGCTTACCCAGCCACAAGCTTGGGCTGCACTTAGCTGTTTTTCCACCGGTGTATTTTACAAATAGCTTTGCCAGTTCTTCCTCTGTTTATAACTATTTATGACCCTGAGTGGTAAATATAGCTACTCGTACCACACATCTGTGGCTGCTGTGACAGTGGAACTGCAATTGTGGTTAGCAATTCGTCTTTTTAAAGCTGTTTGTGAAACCTGATGTTTTTATGCGATATGACAGCCACTGTTTCAGTAAGTTGGCTGAAATGGGTATGGTGTTGTGGATATCTGGGGCATCACCTAGGAGCATCTTTTATCAACTCCGAGAAATGTGTTATTGTAGGCTTTCGTAATTAAAGCCTGGAGTGCATGTCTTGTATTATCAGAAAATGTACCAATGTACCATTGGAAGTGGATTATGGATTATGATAAATTGACAGCACTCCATTTTATTCATTGTGCATTGTTATGCCAAAGATTTTTACTGTTTAATATTACTGTGTGCATGTAAGGATGTCAGTGAACACCATGCTCTTCAGTTTTTTTGCTAGGTTTATATTTAATAATAAACTTCACACTCGTATTCAAAGTGGGGTTTATTTATGTGTATTGAGGAGGCAGTTGCTTTCTGTGGTCAGTCACTGGTTTCACGCCCATGTTTTGGCAAGATAACCAGCCCACTGGACTGAACCTCTAAGTTTGATTGATGCGTTTCAAGAAACCTTTGGCCACAAGGGGGCAATAATAACGACGTTGTTATACAAGATTATACACTTTCAACGGTATCCATGGAAAACGTTGTAAATCAACTCACAGCATTCAGTTCAGGCATGAAAGCCAGACAATTTATGCCTTAAAAATCCAATTTAGGGACCTAGATTATAGTTTATATAAGGATTGTTTGTTATGTTTTATAAATGTGCATGTATTTCTGTACATTGCCTGTTTAGTTTCAGATTTACAGCTGCACATTTCATACATCAGCCACAAAGTCAAACTTTCAGCATTTTGTGCATTTGACTTTTTGTCTAGACATACTGCATAAATAAATCTTAAAATCAGTGTATATGCAGGTTTTCTTCTTTCTAATCAATACACTGTCATAACAGTACATCAGTACATTTCTTTATAATCATACTGTATCTTTGCAAAATATGCTCATTGCAACAATCTATCTGATGCTAACATTGTATATTTATTGAGATTATATGATATCATTCAGCTATGTTGTTATTAACATGCTAGTTTACAGTGAATGTTTAGAAATAAATCTGGTGTCAGTTAACCTTACTTTTGGGTCTTTGTGGAAGTGGCAGTTTTTGCGTCTTTTTCTGTGCAACTTTCTTGTGTATTTACTGTCACTCAAGTATTTATTTAGACATTTTTAGTTTAAACAAAATTAAAAAATTAAAATTCAGGGTGTAAAAAATGCAAGAAAACATATATGGTCTACTATATCATATAATCAGTTGCAATTTGTGTTTTCTCTGCATTGACACTCATATCCTGTGTACAGATAGAGTAGAGACTGAAATGGGATCCGTTGTGATCAGTACACAAGAATGCTGATAGTGCTACCATTTTTACCAGTGCTTTTTTGTGAGAATCGTTTTTAAACTCGTCTGGCTTTGGTTGCACCAATTTTGGGTTTAAATCCAACTACAGATACACAAACACTGTTTATTCTTCACATTCAATGTGTGTTTCTCTGAATTTTTAAAAATCTGTTTGTTTTTCCTGGCATTGTCTCTCTGCAGGCCACAGAAGGCTATATGGCATGGATCCTCAGAAAGAGGAAGGCGTCTGGATGATAAGAACTGCGAGTCCTGGAGAGCTGGTGATATGGCCATCACGGGCCAGGCTTCTTTCCTCTACAGTGGCCTGCTGAATCAGCAAACCCGTAGCTGCTCCAACCAGTTTATCGTTCTGTGCATCGAGATCAACCCTGACCACAACACTGTCGAAGAACTTAAACGGGCACAATATCGCCACAGACGCTGGCATCATAGATATTAACTTCTACACCAGCAAACCTCTGCCATCAACACGTCAACATTTCATAAGGTGTAAATATCTGTATGTTGATGCAAGGCCATATCATTGAAAAGCTAATGAACCATCAGTGAGAGCCATTCTCAGGTTTTGAGCACATGGACATTTTGTAGCAAAGCTATTTCTCTCACAGTGTAAAGCTGCATGATCACAATGTTTAAGCAGAGGGATGCACCGGGCCTCCAATCCCTACAAGTCATTTTGATGCACTGTATTTTTGTTTGTTTTTTTTTTTTTTTCTCGAAATTCATAGATGTCTTTTTTTTTTTCTACTTCACATCAAATTTTCATTTCGAGTAGCTAAAGATGTGTCAGTATTTAATTTAATTTCAATGTTTTATTTATACCTGACCGCACATAATCTAAATATGTCCAAAAAATGAGGATAAATATGTAATTTATAGTTTCACTTGTTTAGGTGATATTTGCTCCTGCTTCTTGCCTCTTTTATGAAAGAAGATTTTCTATAACATCTATGTTGATAAAATTATATTCCATTTTTATAGTTACTGGAAATGTGACTGCAGTTTCGTTTTCCAGGCAGCGATCAAGTCCATTTTCTGTTGTTTCGATTTTTAGGTCAATTATTTGATATCAGTGTTTAGAGGTAAGAAGTAAGGAGTGTTCTTCATTTTCACTGGTGCTTATTGAATAAAATCTCTTTTCCAAATATATTGTCTATGATGTGTTACATACATAGATTTCTTCAAATGAATACCAGTAGAGCCTGTTTTTAAAACGTTAATTAACGGTATTATTTAAAGGCACACCTTCACTCTAAATACACAATATGGACAAATGTTTGTGGACACCTGACCATAAGATTTGTATGTGATTTTTGAACATCCCATTCCACATTTAGTCATTATTTGCTGTTTTTATAACCTCCAAGCTTCTGGGAAGATGCTCTGCTAGATTGTGTAGTGTGCTTGTGGAGATTTGTGTTCAATCAGCAACAAGACTGTTAGTAAAGTACCGATATAGGGGGTGCAGTCAGCATTTCATTTTACCCCAAAAGGGTTTAATAGGGTTGAGATCAAGTTTCCACTCCAACTTCAGCTTTGTGTGCAGTAAGGTGTTAAATATATGCACGTTTTTATCTGCTCTAAATGTACCTGTAATTAATACTTTTCACGTTTTTAATAATCTAATCAGCATGGGCATAGACAAATATGGACAATTTATGCAAATGTATCTTTTTTATTAGTGAAACCATACTCAAAATAGAGCATGAAAACTAAATATTCTTGTAAATGTATTGAAGTAATTATGATGTTTTAAAGAACGTAAATCAAGCTGAAACGTAAATCAGGTCACCAATTGTTTTGTGAATTGGTGTAATTGGCGTAGATATTCTGAGCTTTCTATTCATATATTTATTATGTCTGTGTGGCAAGTATTCACTGAGATTCAGGTTGTTTAATTAGGTTTTTTTTTTTGTTTTTGTGAAGAGAGATGACAGAAACAGAACAGGAGTATTCTTCATTTTCACTGGTGCATTAATCGTGCCTTAATAAAATGAGTGCCGTTAAAATGAATTTTTGTTAACACGTTATCAACGCGTTAATACAAAACGAGTTTAAAATTTTGTTTGCTAATAAATGTATCTAGGCTGAACAACCACCATATAGAACACAAGCAGAAAAGATAATGAAAAGATGATGATGATCCTGAGCCAGGAAATGATACACCAGTGGTAGATTTAAAAAAAAAAAAAAAAGCCATGCAATGACAGGAAATATGTTGATGGACTGAAAACGGTGCGCAAAGAGAAGAAAAAATATTGATATATCACCAAAAGTAAACTAAAGTAACGAGCCTGTTTTGAAAATGTAAGAAGTTGAAAGTACAGATATTTGTGTTAAAATGTAATGAGCGAAAGTAAAAAGTTGCCCGAAAAATAAACAGTGAAGTAAAGTGCAGATACCAGAAAAATCTACTTAAGTACAGTAACGATCTTCCCATCTCTAGTGTGCAGAGACATTGTCATGTTGGAACAGGTTTGGGTCGCCTAGTTCAAGTGAAACTAACGCATTACAAGACATCTTATGCCGTACAATTGTGTGGCTCCAAAATTGTGGGAAGAACTATATAAGGCTGGAAAAGTCATGTATCTTATGAGGTGGTATCAAAAAGTTTAGAGACTAGAGCACCACAGACCTGGTCGCTTTTGCCAAATTTGTCTGGACCCTGGGGATGAATTCTCGATGCTGCGAATGTTAAAAAATACGATGGGCATGCACTTTGTTCGAGCTGTGAACCTGCCTCACCTTTTTCAGTCTTGGAGATGATAGGCTCTTGTTTTTGTCTATGTAGTTTGAGGTGTAGTTTACATGCTAAATGTTTCCAGTGTTTACTTGAGGCTGTTTCTGTTAGTTTGACACTTTAGATCACCTCTGTGTCTATGTCCTTGATAAATAAATTCACCCGAAACCAATGACAACTATAACAATAGTTATTATTATGATTTTAGTAATTTTATAGACAAGTATGAAATGGCCTTTTAAAAAGACCACATAACAGATTCATGACTGTGCAACTTGAGTTCAGTTGACTTCATCTTTATTTGTTTCCCAAAGGCAATTTGGTTGCAGCATACAAGAATATCGCAAGACATAAGACAACTCACACAATTCAAACAAAATTTCTCACACAAAAAATATTTACCTTTAATGTAAGAACTTTATAGCTGAGGGGATAAATGAATGTTTAAAACAATTTGTTTAACTACTAGGAGTTTGATTCCACATGCCAGAAGGGAGGAGGTGAAACTCTTGCTACATAGGGTGGGAATCATCTAACATAATTCTCTGGGCTTTACCCAAAACGTGTCTATAACTGGGCCATAGTCATCTGCTTCCTCCCTGTAATTTTACTTCCCTTGTTAACAAGCCGCTCCAGACATTGTTTTGCTCACATTTAAAGAATTGAACCAACACAACAATGAAAATCACAGCAACTCAACGTAGGATCTGTAAAACATGCACATCAGAATAGAATAGAATAGAATAGCCTTTATTTGTCACATATACATTACAGCACAGTGAAATGTTGTTCTTCGCATATCCCAGCTTGCTTGGAAGCTGGGGTCAGAGCGCAGGGTCGGCCATGATATGGCGCCCCTGGAGCACACAGAGGGTTAAGGGCCTTGCTCAAGGGCCCAAGAGTGGCAGCTTGGCAATACCGGGGCTTGAACCCCCGACCTTCCGATCAGTAATCCAGCGCCTTAACCACTGGAGCCACCACTCGTTTTATTCACATTAAATGACCCTAGTTTTACGCAAACAATAAAGTCTTAGCTGCCCTTTCTTACACAAAGCATCAGTATTTGGGGTAAAAGACCATTTATTATCCAGAACTGTACCCAAATATTTGTACTGGTTGACACTCAATACCCACTACATTAGCAGGAGAAGATGGGTTGTTGTTTGTCAGGTTGTTTTTTTCAGCTTTTTAAGGCATTCTGGTGAGGCAGTGAGGTTTATTTTACCTGCTTTCATTACTGCACTTTTATGTCACCTGCCAACAAGTATTAAATTGCCCACAAGCTTGTTTGTTCAAAAAAACCAATGGCTCAAATCCCTTTCTACTGTCTCATCATCACCCTGATAGCTTACCTTTTTTCTAATCAAATCAAATCAAATTTTATTTGTCACATACAAATACATACAGAGTACAACATGCAGTGAAATGCTTTATACGACTGTCCAACATTTAAGCATAAAAAAAAGCAATAGAATTTAAGGATAAAGTAGATAAATAAAAAGTATAAACTATAGAAAATATATGTATATACATGAATGAGCATGGCAGATATTTATAAGTACAAATTGAAGTGATTTAGTGTGATTGTCCTTAGTGTGATTGATTTAGTGTGATTGTCCTTTGTATTGGTCTTTCATTTTCTCAGTGCAGTTTTGCTGTTTATCGCACTAGAGCAGTGGGGAGCCATGCATTTCACACCTAGGGCTTCAGTGGTGTCTTACCTGAGTCTCAATACCATCATTATAATGCCATAGTTATAGAAACCATCAAAAAGCCAAACAAATGTTTTAAACTGTTTTCCCCACAATGTCCAGTTTTTCTTAAAAAAATTCCACCTTATAAATGTATCTGTGACCAAATCAATTTCTTCTCTTCTGTGAGTCATTGAGGAATGAAAAATAAACTGCTATGAAATATACACGGATATATTTGAGCTTGTGCAGTTTGCTACAGATGCGGTTTGTGAGCTCTGACTAGTGTCTGACCAATTAACGGACCTGAAAATGGCAACATTTTTAGATGCCTGCTTGATGGCCCCAGTGACTCCAGCACACAATCTGATCATTTAAAGCAACAGCTTGGTAAAATTGCTCACAGTGCGGACCGTGAAGGGCTTATGGCAGATACCTTTGACCCTGGCAACATGTGATTTGAGGTTGAAATCTGATTGGATAGAAACTCAAACCTATTTTGTGCTTGGGTGCACTGCTCCTTTAAGGTGCACTGCTCCTTCCAAAAGAAAAGCTTTAGAATGAAGAAAATAGACGAATGGGAATAATTGAATATAATTTAAATATAATATAATATAAAATTATATATATATATATATATATATATATATATTATATAAGTTTTTGTTATATCTTAGCAAATATACAAACCCTAATGTTACTCAATAACTGTAAAAATGTTTGTAGTTTTAGTTTTAACTTAATTTGTTTATTGTTATTATTATTGTTGTTGTTGTTGTTAGATGCTCTGTAAGTGGTTTAATTGTGTGTGCTCTGAATGAGAGTGTCTGCAAAATCTCATACATTTTGTGTGTTATGGTCATGCTATTAAAACTTGGTGGGTGACTAAATACCTGCAGTTTTGACTTTGCTGTTATAGTTACCTTCACTTATCTGGGAAGGCTTTTTACTGGATTTTTGAGTGGGGATTTTTGATCATTCAGCTACATGAGCATTAGTGAGGTCAGACATTGGTGTTGAGTGAGAAGGTTCAGCTCATCTACTAAAACCTCCACAAACCATATGCTCATGGAACTAGATTAGCACACAGGGGGCATTGTCATGCTGGAACATGTTTTGTCCTTTTACAGCGAAGGGAAAATTTTAGGGCTATGGCAAACAAAGACAGTTTGTGGAAAAACCAAATATGATGGTCAGGTGTCCACATCCAGGTTTTGGCCACAGAAAGTTAATGTCAATCAAAAATTCTCAAACGTAGAAGAAGACAAACATATAAATCCCTGTCTATTTTGTTAGAAAAATGTGCATATGTACCTTACCTTCTTCCTCATAATTGTATTAGCATTCTAATGTCTAT
>JAAIIK010000003.1:8835198-8866458 GCA_014706435.1 Silurus glanis
GTGTGTGTGTGTGTGTGTGTGTGTGTGTGTGTGTGTGTGTGTGTGTGCGTGTGTGGCACGGAAGAAAAAGCCGCAAACACGCTGATGTAGAGTTATCTGGCCGGAGGAGATGTTCTCATGGAGCTGGTCAGCCCGACAGCGTCTCGTCTGCGTTTGACTTCACCATGCACTTCAGGAGCTTAGTAAGATGCGTGTGTGTTGCCAGATAATCATTTTGCTTCTCGCCTGCAACTTCTGCGCCTTCGTTTATACTCAGGGTAAGTCAGTTTTGGGGCTTTTTCTTTTCTTTTAAGTTGTTTTGTATCACTTTGTGCCATAGAAAAGTGTTGATTAAGGGCCAATTATTCGTGTTACGCCGATGCACAATTGTAATTCAATATAATGCATTAAAAAAAACCACTCCTTTCCACAATAAAAATATGTATTTATGATGGCGGAGTTTCTATGGACGGGGTCCGTTATGTTTCGTCGTCATTCCTCCACTTTCACACCAAGCTGACAAGTCGGACAGAAAGTCCAGCATTACAGATCCCCAGCTACACAACTTGAAACACACTCCATAACCCCGTACACACCGTCCAACTTTTATAAAAAATGCTCTTTATTCTTTAGAATGAAACGCGCCGCCATTCAATAATAGCAGCTGTACTGCGTGAAGGCGAAATGCTGCCTTCACGTGCCATCGGAATGATTATGAATGTAAGTTTCCGAATCATAGGCGACGCGTGAACACCGCTTCAAGTCGTAACTACACTGAAATATACACTGAAATATACACTGAAAAATATGCACACAACTTTTAGTCACCCTAGTGTGTAATTTGTCACTTAGAAAGTTTAATAATAACGGTGAACACTTTGTATGATGATGATTATTGTTGTTGTTATTATTATCAACAATAATAATTCAATGCATTTTTATTCAAGTAGTCTAATCACAGATTATGTGCGGTTTTTTTTTTTTTTTTACAACACTGACTAAACCATGTTAGTAAGATAGGAAATGATTTCAGACTGTATAAGCAGGTAGTGTTAGAGATATACTTGAACATCTGTATGGTTATTATTATGACAATGTGAAGCACTTGAAGGTAGCATGGGATCACTGGAAGATATTGAACCATGCTGAGTTTGTTTATTTGTTTGTTGAAATCCCTTTTTGGATGTTTGATCCTATTTTATCGCATTGTTGGTGTTTTTTTATAGGTACAACCCGTAAAAAAAAACTAAAATAGAAATAATTTCATTTCATTTGCATTTATAAGAGAGAGTGTGGAGTGTCTTCCAACACCATAGAGATCTCAAGTAGGATGCTAGCAAGGCCTTACTTGACATTTTGTTCACTAGTCCATTTGGCCTTCTCTGTTTGTATTTGTTTGGCGTGCTCTTGTAAAGCAAATGGCAGTCTGGCAAAGTGTTAGTCTAAACCCCTGACTGAAAGCCATTTTCTACACATTTCTAATTTATTTATATAATCAAAAAGCACTATGCAAAGCAATTAACATGTAAAATGACTCTTGGGCCACCTGAAATTCACTACAAGGTGTGAGTGTTGAGATCACATATAATGCCAGATCAGATGTTATTCCTCTATAACATGAACATTCTCAAGAATCGGGTATATCTTTTGTTTTTATTTCGATTGTTGCCCCAGATATGCAGCTATTGCACACCGAGCTGTCCAGAGGTTCCCCTAACATCTGTCTGGTCAAGTAAATCTTCTCATGTTGTACCTATTTGAAGTTCTCCTTTTTTCCGTAGCGAGCATCTGCAACCCATTTAAGCTCCTTCAAGTGAGATTCAGGACATGAGGGGGGTTGGGGAGAGGTGGCACTCAGAGGCTCCCTCCTTTAAACAGCTTTAGTTCTTCGTACAGCTCACGGTTTAAGTGTAACATCAGAAATTCTGGAAATTTACAGTATTTCAGGGTTCTCTGAGCAGAGTGTCTGTGAAAAAAAATCTTTCCAAACCTTATAAAAATGTGTAAGTTACAGAAGTGGTAGTCACTTTTGATAGTTATTTGTCAGAATAGGGCTCCAGACAGCATTGTCTCTTCTTCTTCTGTTTTTTATTTCTCATTTTTTGCACAAAGCGTCTCAAATGAATAACACATTTTGTGTGTTGTCTGAAGTTCTGGAAAGTCTAGGGGAAAAGGGCTTCTAGATTATTTTCTGGAAGAAAGGACAAAAATCTCTCTCTCTCTCTCTCTCTCTCTCTCTCTCTCTCTCACTCTCACTCTCACTCTGTCTCTCAAAGCACCATTTATGCACAAATGCTTTTCTATCTGTTTTAAATGCCCACTTCCTAAATAATAGATAGGATTCATTTCAGGAGTATGGATATGAAATTTGAACTTATATTGATTTGAAAATGTGTCTCACTGCCAGCACACACAGTATTAATAAGACGCTGTGTCGGGAAAAGCACAGACCTGTACTCAACCTTAACATATATTTTATACTGTGTATTACAAATATACAGCAGTATTATAGATGTGAGGGTTTGGGGAGATTTGTTTGTTTGTTTTTTTAGCTTATATAACACCAAGGAAAATTTTATGTAATCTATTAAAAAATCTCTGTATTATAGTAATATTATAGAACTTGACTATTTTTATAAAACATCTGAGATACAAAGTGTTGAATATAGACTGGAGTTTTCTGTGCTTTTACTAGAGAATACAAAGGTACTATATTATACTATACACTATACTACACTATACTATAATTGTTTTTATATATATTTTTTCCGCTTATTTTCTTTCCAATTTTGGTCACCTACCAATTCCAACCAAGCAGTAAGCTAATACGACATATAACAAATCTTTGAAGGAAACAAATAAGATACTGTATGCTTCTATAGAGACACATGAATTCAGCCAACCACATCTTTTCCCGAGGACTCCTGCTCACGCTTCATCACCAGGCAGTTTAAAACACATTCTCTGAAAGGACTCTCCTCTGCATCCATGACGCTGACAGTGATTGACTAGTGTCATTAGCGTTAATGATAGTTATAATGATACCCTGAGTGCATGGCCTGTTTTGATCCAAGGCACAGATGGCATGATCAGGATTAGAATTTATGATTTCCTGAAAAAATAGGCTTAATGCTGTCCCTTGCACCACATCGATATATTGGGCAAAAAGACACAGCTATAGTTTGTAGCATACATCTTTTTACATCGTGGTAGATTTGTTTTGTACCTGATGGCAGTAACTTTTCTTATTTTCTTATTGTAAAGTTTTTTTGTTTCTGATTAACTTCAATACATTTTTTTACACAAATCTAACAATTTACTGTGCACATGTACTATCCCTCTTTTCCAAAGTCCAAAGAATGTAGGATATGCACAGCTGCCATCTTGTGTATGTGTGTGCTGAGCTGTAAGTACATGAGAGTCAATTGCAAAACCAGCCAAAGACTGTGTGTCTTTGTTTCCCTAGCAATGTCTTTGTAAAAAGCATATCTATCATAGTCCAAGAGAAAACACATAGAGAGAAAAGCTTGCTTACTAATTGTACTTCACTTTGTGTCTGCGAAAGAATGAATGCAGTCTACATCTTTAAGCTGCAATGTATTGACGGTTCTATTGACATAACATAGTTATTCATTGGCAGTCTATGCTTTTTGCCCCATGGCTCTTGATGAAGTCACATGGTTTTGTTTTTCAGTAAGTTGCTCTACATTGCAGTCGTAAGTTGTGCCTGGAAAAGCACCGTGCAATAACAACGTAAAAGCAGTCAAACTATACAGTTGAAATTGATTTGAATTATAGAGAAAGAGGATGAAAAGATTTACTTGAGGATTATAATGTCCGATTTCTGTATTTGTCTGCAGAACTATGCTTATTCTCCTGTTGGTTTTTTTTACTTGTTATTACGCGGTGAATGTTTGGACAAGGTCCCTCAGCTTGTCAGGATTAGGAGGCGCTCTTACGTAACAGGGTAGGACGCGTCTCTCGTTTGAACCTTTGCCAGCCGATCTGTTGAGCAAGTCCACCAGTCACGCTCTTTATCCAAACATATGCAAACCATTTCATTCATCATGTCCTTTCTCTGCCTTCAGTGTGTAACTGTGTGACATGTCTATATAATGTGTCCTTTCTGATGTCTTGTTATTGAATCTGAAACAGTGGTGTCTTTCTGCTTTTCTACGAGAACTAGCTCGTTCTTGACATCTGCCGAATAAAAGTGAGAGCCCAAGTGCTTCAAAAGCTCAGAGAGCACATGCCATATAGATCCTAAACACCTGGAGTACACATGTGAGAGGCTCCACAGCCAGATTCGTGTCTTGACCACATATTTTTGCCATCTTCACCTACACAGCATATGGACCATGAGGATGCCATCGCTTTAATATACGTAAATATTATCTCCGATGTATAAAATATTTCCAGATGTATTTACAGCAGCGATGTATCTTTTTGCTATTTAACTTTCTTTGAAGAAACATTCGGAAATTTTTTTTTAATTATTATTTGGGATTAAACTTTCTGACCACATGCTTGAGCTTGCTATAGGCCTCAATCACATCAGTCCATATAAGAGTTTTGATGAAGGAAGTGGTTCCTGATGCAGTTCAGGACAGAGTCATTGGCACGTGTTGGCCATGTTTGGAATGTTTATTGGTTTTTGCTCTTTAGATCTTCACCGAACTGACCTTGGACATGACATTTGCCTGATAGACTTCTAAAGCCAATGTCCATTTGCTTAACAAGATCAATTCAAAATTCAGTCACTGCTTGAATTTGACCAAGACCAACATGGCAAAATATGAAGCTTGAAATGGTATTAAAAACAAATCATAGGTCAGAAAATGAGCAAGAATTAAATAGATACCCTTGTAGGAGCTCCTGTGCCACCATTTGCTCGTTTACCTTTGCTGCGTTGAAGTGTTTGGCAATAACCTGGAAACAGGGAATTCACTTTCTCTGTATTAAAAGGTAAAATCATGATAAAAAATTATCCCATACTAATTTACTTTATCTGCAGGTAATGTAGTTGTAAAGACTATTAAAGACATAATATTTAGCCACTTTATGCTAGGTCAAAATTTTTTTTGCCCAGGATTATTGTCCATTATTCATGGCGACTACACAGATTTCAGCCACTTTGTCCTGTTTCCTGACACAAAATAAACAATTTTCTTTTGGCTGCAGGCATGAACTCTAAGAATCGAATACAATTTCCAGTCACCGTTTCTCTGAATTGGTGGCTGTGTGGGGCCTTCCATCCGGGTGTTGTTGATTTTTAACTTTGAAAATGCAAATGAAAGAAAACATGAATGGTTAATAATGGCCACCACTTAATCCTAAGGAAAAGTGTTTTTCCACTTAAAAGAGATGAAAAATGTATTGATCCATTGATGAAATAAAAATGTAAGAAAAAAATTGTGATTCTCATTAAAACAGTTCTGATTAATATCAGTGTGGCATTGTTTTGGATTAAGACATGTCCCAAAAAAGCAGTTATTAAAGGCAAATAAAATAATGTATATTAAAGGTTTAGTCTATTCATTACACTGCTGTTTTTTCCCATACCCAGGTTAAAAAAAAAACAGCTATGTACTTTGGGCACTGAAGGCTTCCATAACTTATCACTTCTACATTATGTGTAGTAATTCTGCCATGACAGTAGTTTATATTTGCATCTTCTGTAACATTATGAAAGGTTTGGGAACATGTAACTGATTCAATCACCAAGGGTGTCAAATATTATCTGCCCTGAATACTGAATATGCCCATTTATAAAGGACAAGCTGCAGACATACTGAGTTGGCTTGGTGGCATAAAAGTCTAGACTGACTTGCTGTTTGTTTGTTTGTTTGTTTGTTTTGGTTTGTTTAGTTTTTTTTAGAAAAGAAGTGAGAGGAATTGGAATGTTTTCTTTTTATTCCTTCCAAGTAGAGAATTTTCTATTACAGCATGACAGCATTTTTCACTCTTGTCAAAAGTTGATTAATTGATGCACAGGAAGTCAACTTTGACCCGGACCCATTATTTGTTCTTTGTCCAAAATGCTGAACTGCTCAGCACGAATGTAGGAGTAAAAACAGACCAGAGTCGACCATTCAGCATAGTACGTCTTTATGACTTTCCAACTACTAAAGATGGGAGGGAGTGTGCTAATGGCCATTTCAGCTAGCCACGAGCAGCTAAAGGTCTTTTGAATTCTTGGCTTGTGGCAATTATTGTCCATTCTTCCTGTGTCAAGCCAGGAAGTACTGTGCTTTCACTCCAGCTGTGGAAAAAAGCAGCCATGGAAAAGAAGAAAAAAAAACCCTATACAAACAGGAAATGCCCTGGCAGGAAATTTAAGCCATGTTTTGAATCTTCATAATTACACCGTTCATCAGCAGAGAACACTCACTTTATTACTTCTGACTCTCTTTGTCACCGAGTAAATATCCTTTGCGTCGTTTTTTGTGCTCGAAGGCGGGAAAAACTTTTTGAGCCTCAAATGATCTGTGACCAGCTAAACCTAGCTAGGCAGGAGAACCAGCCAAGACCTGGTATTCACACCCTCTTATTAAGTCCAACAGATGTTTTAGTCAGAAATCCAAAACACGGACACCTTGGCAGTACAATGCGAACAGTGCTTGTGTGCAATAAACATCCCTCAGGCCATCGAGCAGTAACACTTCGACCACGGAATATGATTATAATGCAGCAGTGACTGTTCGGATTACTATGCCCGGAGTCGACAGGACACACTTTTAGATATGACTTGCTCTCACCAGAAGACAGAATGTTCTGCGACCTCAGGTTGGGAAAAACTGCGACCTCAGGTTGGGAAAGAGGCTCAGAGTCAGCCATGAGAGAATCCACTGCACACACCCTTGTTCAGCAACTACCAGGAAATATAACCCAAAAAAATTCAAACGTTGTGGTTACACAATGTAACTTAACCACATAAGTGCCGTCCACGAGAGAAGAAAAGCCCTTTGTAATTATCTGCAAAAATAATGGAAAGTGACTGAGGGATAATGTGGTGTGGTGTTGATTGCTATAGATAGCAGCCAGGAGAAAATCCCTGTATGTTTCCCAAAACACTGAGCTAAGCATGGCACAGGCATTATTCACTGTCTGAGCAAGTCCTGCTTTTTTTCTCAACAGATATTCAAAATAGATTTTTTGCTATGGTATTATAATGGTAATGGGAAACAATGGAAAAGCTATTTTTTATTCGTCTTTCTCGGCATACACTACAATAGAACATTAGTATTGTTATAAATCATTGAAAAATATGTTGATTGGTCTCTACTTATTTCACCACAAAGTCTAGAACAGAGTCGATCTGGAAGTCACACAAGCAGATAGTTCAATGTGTACTTTGAAACCTTGTTGTTGTTTTTTTTTTTTTTTTTTATGAAAGATATGATCAAATATGCAGAAATAAATTTCTGGGTCAAATATACTCAAATTGTAGTACTTGGAAAATTCTAAATATGTTTTTATCCACCAAGTCATTTTTCTTTACTCTCATGATCTTATTATTCAAACCAAACATGGACACATAATAATCTTTATTAGCAGTACATGAAGCACAAATAATGTTATTTAGTCTGTGCTTTTTCTGTAGTTTGTGCTTTACATATCAGAGTCATTTAAGGTTATTCAATAATTTGAGAATAAAACTACCGTCATTTCCGGACTATAAAGCGCACCCATATATAAGCCGCACCCACTGAATTTGACAAAGATTTTTATTTTGAACATAAATAAGCTGCACCTGTGTATAAGCCGCAGGTGTCTACACTGAGACTAATGAACTTTACACAGGCTTTAATGAAAGACAGTGTCTGTTACACGGTGTAACGGGTGAAATATGTTGTGGCTCCTTTAAGAGCAGAGCGGCATTTTGGGAATAGCCTGCCGCAGCATTTTTCCGCTATTACTGCATGTGTGCAAGACCGAGGAATATGTCCTTATTATTTTCTGATGCTGATTTCTAAGTTTCTTTGACTAACCTGTAACGCTGTTGCCAAGAAAAATAAAAAAGCAAGAGTTTTGGAAACCTGTCTGTGCTTATATGATTTCTGATGCAAATGGAGTTAGTGAGCTCTCCCTTAACCCAGACTCAATGCGCTACAATGGCTATCTTTTGGCATCGTCGTACGTTTAAAAAAAAGTTTTTTCTCCCGATGCCGTGCAGCTCAGAACACAGGTGAGGTGTGTTTTTTCGTTTCCGTTCTGAAATTTCATTGGTCTAATGGGCTCAGTTTTTTGGCTTGAAGTTTGTGAAACAGGGAAAAACCCAGGAAAAATTCATAAATAAGCCGCTTCGTTGTTTAAGCCGCGGGGTTCAAAACGTGGGAAAAAAGTAGCGGCTTATAGTCCGAAAAATACTGTAATCAGAAATAAGAGAACATTTTGTTATTATTTATATTTTTTATATTGATCAATTTAAAGCTAAAAACGGTTTGGGCATCTCAAGAAAATCGAACAAATGAGCATGATCTATCAATATCTATGTGAATTAGTGCCTGTTTAAATTTTATGTTTTTTTTTTTACATTAATGATAATAAAAATACAGAAATAGATATATCAGACACCACTCAGTGCTTTTAATGATTCTTCTTGTGCCATTAGTCTGATCATTGTGTACATGCGGGCTCCATCTGTTAATTGCCAAGCTCTCTGATGTTTTCTATTGAGCAGTACAGTAAGGAAACAGCAGCAGCTCAGGGAGTACGAGAGAAAACAGCACGGGTTTTGCCATAGCAGATGTCCCATTCACACCAAGGAAGGCATGTGTCACACAGCCTGATTGATAACTGCCCATATGTAGGCATCACAGGAAGCCTGGCTTTGGAGTGGCTCAAGCTCGACGGCTGGCTTCACACAGAGGCTGATGACGATCAAGATTTGTGCACACAGCGCCTTTAAATCAAAGATTTATCTGAAGCATTTGTATGTGTGTTGATAGATCACACAAAGCTTAGAAAATGGGAAAAAAAAAATGTTTTTACAGCATTACTTGTACCCTAACAAGAGCTGATCAGCAGTCATTTGTCGTTAATTTGTGAAGCTTTCTTGTTTTGTAGTACTTTTCACTTTCTGTGTATTTAGCTGTCAGTTAGGACAACAGGCAATATGGTCACACTGCATTAACAGCGAGCTATCTTACACAGAGAACTACTCTGCTCATTTCATCCATCTACTTCTCTATTGTTCTGCCTCACCCCCTCCTAAGTGTCAGTGTGGGTCTTAACAGCTTGAAAGGATTACCTCAGACCCCATGCTGCCCTAGAACATATCAGTGTTTATCTTTGGAGCTGTTGAGGGCATGTCTCCAACCTAGGAAACTGAAACCCTTATTCCATCTGTTTGTCTTTCTTCGCTTATGCTATTCTTTATTAAGCAATTAACCTTTCAAAATATTCATTCATTCATTTATTCATTCATTCTTTCATTGTCTTGAATCTGAGAAACACTGGGTGTGAAATGGGATTACACTCTGAATAATATACGGCATCCCCACACTCACACACACACACACACACACACACACACACACACACACACACACACACTGAATTCAGATCCGAAAAAAAGAAAACATGAATATTTGAGGTGGCAGCACTACCCATGCATCAATATGCCACCATTTCAATAATATACTGCAAGAATGTAACTTTGCAATACATTGTACCACTTTTCTGAATTTATATCACCAATAATTAGAGTAAAATGGCTTGTTAAATTTGAACAGGACTTGAAAAATGAATTCAAATAAATAAATAAATAAATAAATATAAATGCCATATCACATGGCAGCAAAATCTTGCAGATATAGGTCAAGAGATTCAGTTACGGTAATATTCACATCAATACAGGGTTCAAAAGAGAATTTATTGATACTATTTACTGGTGTGAATCAGAATCTTCATATTCTGATTCTGAATCTGATTCACATCAATAAAGGGTTCCTACACACAGAAAGGATGCTCACTAAATTTTATTTTGTTTGTTTTTTTCGCACCACTTTACAAACATCCCAAATCAGCAGGTTTTCAAATACTCTAAATTCTTAGCCTGTCTGGCTTTCTCATTGTCAAAGTAAAAGATCATGTTCCAGCCCCCACTCTACCCCCTTTCTGATATTTAATGTGAACTACTACCACTTGACTGCCTGATTAGATAATTGAATAGGTTACATATGTTCTTATTAAAGTGGCCCGTGAATATATCATAATGCAGTATTGAACTGTAACACACCTGTTTAGAAAGTAATTCCTCCAACACATACCATAAAGTGTGTTATATAAAAAAAAACATTCTTCCAAAACATTGAATATTTTGTAATGTAATCCCAAATGAAGTTCAAAGCTAAAAACCCGTTACCTATAAAGCCATTTCCTGTCCACATGGTCTGTATACAGGAATGCTCTTAACATTCCACAGGCTTTATTCTTTGGATCAATATGAGCTGATTGGGATGGGTGGATGCGTCACTCTATGAGTTTATCATCAAGGAAGTGAGTAACACCACTTGTAGAAAGAAAAGGGAGAGTGTTAAAAAAAAATGACGTAGTCATCTTTAAGAAATTCTTTAGCTCTTTGCTGTAGCTAATTTCCCTCTAAACCTCCAGGACACATACCAGATGCTTAATGTAATGCAGGTGCATCTATTTTACTGAATTTGACTAGCACCATTTAGCTGAGACAGGGTCCAATCATGTATGGATCCATTTTTTTTCTTTTGACCCCTGTCTTTTCCTGTTGTCTTTTCTTTCAGCTGAGCCGTGCTTTAGCTGCCTCTTAAGGCCTCACATCTGTCTATAAGGCTCTTTCATGTTCTCCATCTTCCAGCTCTAGCAGCTCGTTTTATTCTCAGAGGATCTCCTTCTCTTCCACATGTTTCACAATGAATGTAAATGTAAAAATAGTGCAACTCGTTTTATTAATGAGATATTTTATTCAATGTATTTTTATTTGTATAGAATTTTTAATAATGGACAATGTCTCAAAGCAGCTTTACAAAGATAAAGGGATTTTAAAGAATTTAAAAGTTTGATTCCTTTGTTCCTTATAGCTGTAAATTTATCTTTAATGAGCAAATCACTGGTGTCAGTGGTAAGGACTGACCCTGAGATGGCATGAGGAAGAAACCCTGAGAGAGACAAGACTCAAAAGGAAACCCATCCTCCTCTGGGTGGCACCGAATATCCGTTCATTTCAGTTCCATTATTATTGAGGTGTTCAGTGTTGCTACTTTAATGCAAAATTGTTCATGCAACATTGTTGACTCTTAATATTACTTACAGGTCAAAATCCATCCTTAAAGTTCTTGAGTTGCTCAGTAACTTCATGGATCTTTAGGCTGTTCATGTAGAATCATGCCCAGCTGCATAGTATGTAGAGAGAGAGAGAGAGAGAGAGAGAGAGAGAAATGGTTTCATGTTAGCCATAGAGACCTTCAAAAGAAGGCGACTAATAATAACAAAACAAAACTTTAGTGCTTTCTTTATATTTAAAGTAAAAAAAAAATCAAAGGTTTTCGTTTTGTGTATCATTTACAGTTACAAACATTACTATAATACCATACTTTAAATGAACTAGTAATACAATTGAAGGCAAATACATGAATACACTATATGTAGACATTAGAACAAAGTTGAAAGCAAAAAAATGTTAAAAATGTAAGCTGTAACATTACAATTTCTCTTTGCTGGAACTAAGAGGCACATTCCTGCTCCAGCATGACAATGCACAAAGCCAGCTCCATGCATCATGATTTGTGAAGGCTGGATTGGAAAAACCCTGAGTGTCCTGGACAGAACCCTGACCTCAACCCCAACTACACCCGAAACCACCCCACCCTACATCAGAGTCTGATCTCACTAATGTCTTTGTGGCTAAATGATCACAAATCCTGCAAGTCAAAATTTCAATCATATACTTCAAGAATGTAACTCTACAATATATTTGACCACTTTTCTGCATGGGTATCATCAATGCTTAGAGTGAAATGGTTTGTTAAATTTGAAAAGAATTTAACGCTTTAATAGTAACACCTGTACATATTTGTGCAATTATCCAGCCAATCACATGGCAGCAGGACAGTGCATAGACTCATGCAGATACTTGTGATGAGATTCAGTTAATAAAATGTATATCAATAAGGGGTTCCCACACACAGAAATGATGCTCACTAAATGTTTTTGGTTTTTATGCCAGAAGAGTGGAGGTGATTACAACAGCTAAATCTAAAATGAGATGCTCATCGAGTACATATGGTTGTGATGATCAGGTGTCCATAAATTTGCGGACTACATATAAGCACTACATATAAGCAAATATTCTTAATGGTGCCAGTTAAACAAACAGCATGACTAGAACACAACAGTTAATCCCCGCTGTTTTTTATGTACAACTTCAACATTTGCATAACAATGGCATAACAAATTCTAGTGTAACAAGTTCTATGTTGCTGTTCTCCTTCTCATTAGCAGCCACAAGGACGCCTGACACAAAAATTCTGACGAGCGCTTTTAGCTGCCCTTTGTGTAACCCTAATCAAGAATGAAAACACACACACACACACACACACACACACACACACAAACGGGCCTAAAATAAACTCATTTAAACTGACAAACATGAATAATAAAAACTGTTATATTTTTTGTTTAAAAAAATTACACAATCACTGCTAGTGCATGCGATTGTTACTGAGCCTTTATCAACTTCTTGAGCAACTGTAATTTGTATGGCCAGGGCTGAATGCCTTGCGTCCTTCTCTCAGGGTCAGGAAAACAAAAGGAGCTAGACAAGTGCACGGAGCACAGGACTGGCGCTGAAGTTTGGCCTGAATGCTCTGCTGCACCTTCAGTTGTGTCATTAAAATGGCAGCTCGTTAAAGGAGCTGGGCGGCAACCACAAAGAGAACCCAGATTGCCCTGCTGCCCTTAACAGTGCAGAAGTACTTCAAGCAGAAATTTCCCAATTACAGTGAGCAAAAGCCAGCTTAAGCTATGCAAACCCTCAGAGAAAATAAAGCAAGCTTGCCTCAGATAATATTTGCTATTTGCCAGAACTGGCAGCTGATTTGACTAACGTTTGCTCCACATTACTGCTGTCAGTTATGCTGTAGAGTGCCAGCTATTTCTTTTGCCAGGTAATTAGCCTTGACAAGACTCTTAGCAAGGCTATTAGGTAAAGTGCTTTTAACAATACCAAATCAGCAAATGCATAGACTTTTTGCTTATTTAGAACTTCTGCTTCTGCGATACTTAGTTTAACAATAGTCCATTTAAAACTTTTGTTCTATAATTCTTATGATCTGTAAAGCTGCTTTGAGACAATGTTCATTGTGAAAAGCGCTATAGAAATAATGCTTGAACTTCAAACTTGGACTTGGTGAAGACAAACGTTTCTGGAGACCATAAGAGTTGAATGCGCTTTTTGAACATCTCATTCCACATTTAGTTCCCTTTTGCTGTTATAATATCCTCCACTCTTCTGGGAAGGTGTTCCACTAGATTTTGGAGTGTGCATGAGATTTGTGCTCATTGAGTCGGAAAGGGGTTAGTAAAGCCAGGTACTAATGTAGGGTGAGGAGGCCTGGGGTGCAGTCAGCGCTCTGAATAATTCCAAAGGTGTTTTTCAGTAGGGTTGAGGTGAGAGGTCTGTAGTAGGCCTCTCAAGATCACTCCAAACCTTGTAAAGCATATCTTTATGGAGCTCGCTTTGTGCACAGTGACAGGTTTGTGTCTCCTAGTTTAAGTGAAGGAAAAATGTAATGCTGCCACATCCAAAAACTTTGTGGTTAAGGTTTGCGGAAGAACCGAATATGTTTGGAAAAGTCAGGTCTCCCAATACTTTCTTTCATATAGTGTGTAGCTATTTATCTATGTTTCAAACACCAGCAAACTTACACAGAAAGAGATGTCCCATTTGTCATACCTGACTGAATAGAAAACAGTGTATTATGGGTGAATGGATAGATGCAGCAAAAGAATTGCACGTACAGTGGCTATAACTTCTGAGTTCTCTATGTATCTGTATCTTAAATTCAGAGGAACCAGAAACCAAAAAGAGTATGTTTGTTTGAATTACATATAAACTCTATGACTCTGCCCCTGGAAACCATAGAAAACTGGGGAAAAACAGTGATAAATATGTCTACGCTGTTAGTGTGGTATGTGCGCAATGAGCGAGCCAGTAGTGACTGTGGCAAGGAAAAACGCTTTGAGACGGTATGAGTAACAAACCTTTAGTGGAACCAGCCTCAAAAAGGGAACCCATGCTCATCTGAAACACAACAGATGTCCATTAATTATAGTTTCATCATTGTTCACGTGTACTGATGGACGCTTAAATGCAGAACTGTGCAAATTGCGTTCATAGTAGCAGTCTGCTGATTTAATTAATTACAGTCTAAATTTATCCTCATAGTTCTTGAGTTGCTCAGGATCTTTAGGCTGTTCATGAGGAACCATCCCTAGCTGCACAGAGTAATCTTCAATTGAAGAGAACTCCATGCAAGCATGGTGTTGGAATAAATTAGGCACATCCGAAGTATGTATAAAGGGACAGGACACTGGTCACTGGACATATTTACCTAGAATGCACTACAACTTCTTTCAAGATGTACTTTCTTACTGGCCATACTCTTGTTCCAAATCGATTTTAACCCTAAACCAGATAATGCAGTTATGCAGATAGAATAAAAAAAAAAAAATGGATCACTTATATATGGTAATAATACAATGACATTAGCCTCACATGGTTGATTTTTTTCATGCACATTTTAAAATGTGCTTATATCTGTTTCCAAGAAGTCATTAACCTTTATAATAGTAAATGCTTCTACCACTTAAGTTGATCTCTGGTCACATCCCTGCACAGACAGCTTTGTTAATGTCTGGAATATTTGCCCCCTTTGTTGCTTAAGGGCATAGTACTTTGACCAGACAATCTGTGAAGGAATGCAAGCGCCAAGATTTTGCAAGCTCTAACAGAGACAGTCCAGGAACAGATGTCCCCCTGAGACCTTGCTCTTTTTTTTTTGTTTCCTCATCCCTGGATTGAACCCCACATGAGCCTTACATGTCAGGGGCTAGCATGTCTGCTGTTCCTCATGCTGACAGTTTTGAGCCCAAATAGAATCCAGACACATCATGCCTTCTTGTGGAAGTGTCTCGGGTTGGAGTGCCACAGCCTCGCATCCTGAGCTTTCCCAGCCCCTCTTTTGCGCCTTGAGTTTTCATGTCTGGTTCTCATTCAATTTGGATCAGCTTCGTTGGGCCTGTCAGAGAGCTGCTCTTTTAAGTTGGTTTTAATTTCTGCCAGAGATGCCTGCTTCTCTGGACATCAAATACACACTTTCACAAACACCCTACGTGCAAGAGGCTTGCGAGTGTTACACCCCTCCTTCTCTTCCTGTACCGCTTGAACGCTGTTGGACCCCCTCTTCCCACTGCTAAAACATGCCTTGGGAATGGGAGGGGTGCAAAGGGGGCTTCCTGTGGCTCGTCAAAAAAGAAGCTTGATTTAGATGTTTACATGAAGGACTCCGTGGGGGGGGTCATAGAGGGAGGGGGCTGAATTTAGGGGGTCACAGAGGAGAATTCCTTTGATGTGGCTTGTGGGTGGCATTATTACTTTTCTTCCAAAAACAGAGACACAGTAGCGGGTAAGCCCAAAATGCTAGCACATGTGAGGCTCACTGTGAAGATAATCTACAACCTCTTTCCTGTGACCCAAAATCTTGTAATGACTGCAGACAAATACAAATCACAGATCTTGATGCTTTTCCGGCTTGAAGATGTCTACATTTTCTTGGCAGCCATAACTAGAATATATTAATCGGGTCTACTGTAACTCTGAGTGTAAAGGATGCATTCAGATATTTTCAGATCCTCCACTAATATTCACACACAGTCTGTGACTGTGGTAACTTAACAGTCTGAGCCTTTTTCTGGTGTGTCTGCTTCACACTTTAAATGTGGGTTCATCACAAATTTAAAGACCTTATTATACAAATAGTTTAGAGAGTTGGAGAACCCATGATAAAGAACTATTTTTACTAACCTCAGGTTACCGCACGGGAAGACTGACATGCTTGACTGACATTGCAAATAGCCAAACTTTTTGAGAAAATACTCTATGAACATTTGAAATAGGTACACCTAGAATCTATTTCAGTCTAATAGACATATTTTGTGAGGTTCATGGATGTGGTGAGGGAAGACATGCAGGTAGTTGGTGTGAAAGAGGCAGATGTAGAGGACAGGGTGGTATGGAGACGGATGATCCGCTGTGGTGACCCCTAATGGGAGCAGCCGAAAGAAGAAGAAGAAGACATATTTTGTGAGAGCATATTTTAAATGCTTGATTTGTTTTTTAGAAATCTGGTCTGCACATGTATTCAAATAAAAGAATGTACACAAAATGTTGCAACTATCACTATTCTATTACTGTTTGATTAGCTCTCTTTTTTTGTTTTGTTTTTTTACAATATTGCCATGAAAATAAATGTTATATATAGTTATGACGGTTAAAATAATTTCACTGATGTAAAACCTGCCCAACTTTGTATTCACTTTGGAAATATTTATGATGCATTCACAAACGAGTGTAGTAGCACACCAGTCATTGTACTAGGAAGTCGACTGAAGGCATCACATTTATCACTGGATTACAATCTCTACTGTTTTACCACTCCCATTTGTTCATAAATGCAAAATAAGTTGCTCCATATTTGCATTAGTTTCTCATCTCTGTCTTGGCCCTGGACAGGCCCACATCTAGTCAGCAATGTCACTCATGCCACCAGAATCAACAGCGTCCTGTTGCTTTGTCGATGCAAGTCAGTGTATGCGTGAAAGTAGCTAAAAGATGATGCTTAGAGAAATTAATAATATAGTGTGTATTCGATCAGTACCGATTTGTAGCACACAAATCTTAACTAGCATTTCCTATCCTCAGTGCCTGATGATTACTTTATAACCCTGCTTATATATGAATATCAGATACTTTAAATCTTTAAATACATAAAGCGAACAGCATTTACAACCACCACGATCATTACTAACGGATTCGTGTAGTGTTTTTTTAATCATGTACGCTAAGTTGCAAAGACACAAACAAGAAAGACATGAAGCGTGTTTAATTTTTTTCATGTGTGCTAATTCGCTAAGGTAAATAGCTAATCTGAAGTTCTCTTTCTCACCGACGAGCTCAGCTGCTGCTTAACATGTAGAATTGCAGAAAAACAGCTCATGCCGTCCAACTCTCACAAACCACTTGACATTCCCCAGTGGCCAACTGCCAGCTTGGTGTGTCCCGGGCTTTAAATTCTTATCATTCGTTCTTAATCTAACCTGATATATTTCATTGGTTAAAATATAATGCTGTTTTTGGAAAAAGAATGAGAATAAGTTTTGGAGAAAGGTTGAGAGTTGAGAGGTTTTTGGAACTGTATCGTTAGTGAGTCTTCAACCAGTTGTAGTTTAAGGGCAGTGGTCCCCAACCCCCGGGCCATGGACCAGCGCCGGTCTGTGGGTCAATTGGTACCGGGCTGCACAGAAAGAATACATAACTTACATTATTTCCGTTTTATTCATTATCTGATTCTGAACGGTTTTGGAAAATTACCGGATTCTCTTCGCCACATCTGTCTATGACTCACTCTTAATGCATGTCATGATGCCTCGGTCACATGTCTTACCTCCATCCGCTACCTTCTTAAAGGGGCTGCTCCGGCCGCTAACACATAATACATTACCGCTAAATTTAAACCCCCAAGCTAGCAAAATGAACAAAAAACAACACAGTGGATTCACATTTATTATTAGATTTAGAAAATACCAGTTTTTATGCCGGTCGTATCATTTTATTTTGTTGTATTTATATGCCACACCTTAGGTTCCCTGGTGGTCTAGTGGTTAGGATGCGGCACTCTCACCGCTGCGGCCCAGCCATTAGGGTTGCACAAGCCTTAGTGCCGGGCCCAAGCCCGGATAAATGGGGAGGGTTGCGTTAGGAAGGGCATCCAGCGTAAAAACATGTGCCAAATCAAACATGCGGATGGTCCGCTGTGGCGACCCCTAATGGGAGAAGCCGAAAGAAATTGGTATATGCCACACCTTAAAGGCCGGTCTGTGAAAATATTGTCCGACATTAATCTGGTCACTTTTGTACGTCGCTCTGGATAAGGGCGTCTGCTAAATGCCACAAATGTAAATGTCTGTGGCAGAAAAAAAGGTTAGGGACCGCTGGTATAGGGAACATTTTTTTCGGGGAGTTTTTCCTTGCCGCAGTTGCCACCGGCTTGCTTATCAGGCACAAACTTACTTATAAAGAACATATTCACTTTTAATCAGCACATTATCTGTGTAAAGCTGCGTTGAGACAATGTTCATTGTTAAAAGCGCTATACAAATAAAAATGAATTGAATTGAATTGAACATGTAGGCTCGGGAACCAAAACCTGCTACTGTAACAAGTGCACTGATTGGAGAGACTTGTGTTGTTGAATAAATGTTTAATTTAAGCAATTTTCTGTATCATGTCCTATTTATTAACTATAAGATATTATGAGATGATGGGGCAAAAAGAAAATCTGCAAAAAAAATCGGCATCAAATATCGGCCATTGTCTAAATTTATAAATTTCTAAATCTAGATTTCTAAATATCGACATCGGCCAGAGAAAAAGCTGTATATATATGTATATATATATATATATATATATATATATATATATATATATATATACACACACACAAACACTCACTATAATCAGTCTCTACCTCGTGAAAGGACTATATTAAAAAAATTTACTGCGTTTCCACTTCAATCTCACAGTAATTGGGTTCTCAGCCTCCTTACACACATTCAATCAATACACTTGGTTTTCCAGTCCTGGAAAATACATACACCAGGTTCTAATTAATTCTTCCAATGGCTAAGTGGTAGGTAGTGTTCTTTTTGTTCAGTTTTTTCATTTGAAGCATACCAGCTTTACCATATGACACAGAAAGCTGCTGTAAGCTCATTCCAGAAAGCTTCTCTTTATCAGGACCTTGAGAGGTGAATCATCCTGTTCTCTCTCACTCCTGAAGGCGTCTGGCTGTTTCAGACACGTAACCCTTAGTGATAGAATCCAGTACCAGTCCAGACTCTCAACGACAGACCCCCATGACTTTCTCCTGAACCTGTGATGCCACTCAAACCTGTACTGAGCAGAGCTCAATCACAGCCTGCACTTTGCTCCTCCTTACATCGTCTGAAGAGGAAGGAAAAAAGGTAAAAGACATAGCGGACAAAAGCAAAGAAACAGATCGAATCACACTGATGAAAGGCTCAGGCTTTGGATGAGATGCAAATGGATGACGGTCGAGGCTGGGCAGAGATGAAAGCACACCAGTCTGATAATAATGATATTTTGTGTAAGAGCATTACCAGATGAAAATATGTTTGCATAAGGTCCTCAAAGCCTTACCTCCCTGTTGTGATTATTATAAACAAACCATTGCCTCCACACACAAAGAGCATGCTCTTCTTTATCCTGCTATGCACTGTTTTTCTGTGAAATATGCTAGTTTTGTTTATACACTTCATCTTCATTGAATGGGCTTGGTATATTTCAGTATGTTTTATGGCTTTATTTTAATTTTTTCAACATGTTTTTTCCTTTATGGAATAAATATACAATTTTATTGTTTGTGTAGTTTATTTTAATTAAGATTAGAGTTGCAGTAGAGGGAAATGCTGACTAAACTGTAACATTTCTGGCCTGTGTTTTTTGCCTAGACAACTGTTTCATGTTTACTTTTGTTCCTTATCTGTTTTTATCCTGTTCACTCTCAAAACAGTCAGGTTGAAAGTAAGTCTTTATTGTTGACTGTGTTCTAGCAACAACTCAGAAGAGCAGCTGAGTCAATCATGAGCAAAAACGTAGCCAATCAGGCGAGATGTTTTTGTCCAAAGTTAGCTGGAAGGCAAGTGAGCAAAGAATATATATCTGCCAGACTGCATGCCTAAGTCACCCGACCCTTTAAAAAGCATAATTTGCCTCAGTAACCATGTGTAGTTTCATGAGATTTAATATAAAGTTGGAATTTAAATATTTATTTATATCAAATTCATTTCTGTTAGTATTTTTATACAGCTACCAATATTGGATGATAAAAGCCTATGCACCTTCTGACACATATAAAGTACAAAGCCACCCTTTCAGTCAGACCTGGTGCAAGGGCTGCTGAATGCACCAGTATATTCTGTACTTGACCTGAAGAGAGCAATGACGTCCTTTCCATCCAGAAAACAGGGCTAGTTATACTCACTTGAATTGCCAACCAAGAATTCGGGCCAGGATTCAGGCTTCCAGTAACAGGGCAGTAAACACATACTGGAAACTTAGTACATGGATACGTTAAAAACTGCCAGCAAAACAGCTGAAATTTTCCGCTATGTTAGCTCAGTTTTTGCTGGACAAAATGCCTTTTTGGTGTGGACGGAAGTCTAAAATGTTACAAAAAACATGTATTTGCAAATGTATCCAGTGTTAACGTGGACATAAGTTTGTTTTAGACTTACCAACTCAACAAAATTGGAAATTAGCGTGTGATTATTTATGATTTCAATTTAGCGCACAACATAATATTGCCAGTGGCAGCATTCTCAAAGCTAATGATATATATATTTAGGTTTGATAACACAGTAAATTAAATTAATCGTACTTGTTAAAGGATGGGGGTAATTTTTGCTGGGTCTTATTGAATGGATTGATTGTGATGATAATGATGTAAATCATTTACAATTGGTTTGTCACCAGATCTCACCAAGTTTATCTTCCCAGTACTCATCCAGAGACCTGTACTTTCCTTTTAATTTCTTACCCATCTACACATCTATCCTCAGACCCCATACAGATAGTGTTGATGATGTGTGTATGTATTTGATGTAGATTGGGCAGTGGATTAGAGCTAATAGAACTGACTCTACTCCTTTTTTTCTGTGTACATTTTGGCTCTTTCTAGACTCCTCCTGCTGCCATCATGCCGTGGAGCTCCCCCAGTGTAAAGAAGCGTGCGATCAGGTGAGAAGTGAATCACATGCTCGGATATATTTACATGCACACCAAGAAGTCAAGTCAAGAAGTCAAGAAGCTTTTTATTGTCATTTCAACCATATATAGCTGATGCAGTACACAGTGAAATGAAACAACGTTCCTCCTGAACCCAGGTGCTACATAAGGCAACATAAAACAAACAGTACAGAACAGAAAAACACAGGGCTGAGAACTAAGATCCTCGCCACATAAAGTGCATGTGTGCAGCTGGTGCAAACAGTGCAAAAGACAACACAAGACAGTGCAGGACAATACACAATACACAAAATATAAAAATAAAAATAAAAATGGAAATAGCTCCGCCAGTAAAACCTGTCGTAACAGAATAAGGTGTAGTGTAAACAGAAAAATGTAAACAGAATTTGTGCAATTCAGCAGCAGCAATCAAAAATAAAGTCAACAGTGACCAAAGGATTTGGACAGAATATTGTGCAAAATAACAAGTCCCGGAATCAGCAACAAACGGCATGTAAACATTTTGCGATAGTGAAAAGTGTGATTGGTATTGAAACCTGGGTGTGTGAAGTGTATGATGTCTGTTGAGTCCGGTTTGTACAGATCAGTCACACAGTTGTGTGTAAGTGTGTGTTTGCGTGTGTGTGTGTGTGAGAGAGAGTTCAGTTCAGTTCTTTGTTGAGGAGCCTGATGGCTTGCGGGAAAAAACTGTTGCACAGTCTTGTTGTGGCGGCCCGAATGCTTCGGAACCGTTTCCCTGATGGTAGGGACACACCAGTTTGGTCAATAAAGCATTTCTGTAAATGTGTGTTTAGAGTGTATAGCACTGTGTGTCTATTAAAACCTTGGTTTATTGTTCAGTTTACTTATCAAAAAGCATTTTAGTTAGAATTCACAATGAATATTTAGTGTAAAATGTGGAAATTAAAGACAGGCCATAAACAGGGCTTCTTTAGGGCAAATCCGATACTCATAATTCACAGAATAGGTCAAATATCCAGCAGGTAGCATCAAATAAGGTCCACAATCACAACCATGAAGAACAAGCAAGAATCAAAAACAGGAAACAAGGCTTGGACTTGAAGCAATGAATGCATGGTCAGAGTTTCCAAAGAAAACAAACTCACTATAAAAATAATATAAAGAACGAATGACAATAATCAGGAAATGTATAAAATGACTAGGATAAGGATAATAGAATAGAATAAGGACTAGGAAAGTTGAATAGAAACACGGGCTGAGAAATGGGATGTGGTAGCTCAGTAATTAAAGTGCTGGATGACTTCTGATCAGAAGGTCATAAGTTCAAATCCAGCACAACCAAACAACCACTGGTGAGCCCTTTGAGCAAGTCCATTAATCCTCAACTGCTCAGTTGAATAGATGTGATGACTCTAAGTTGCTCTAGATAAAAATGTCTGCTAAATCCCATAAATGTAATATAAATTTAAATATAATGCGATTGCACTGTGAGGTGATTTGTGACGTTCAGTAACTAGAAAGAAATGAATGCATGTAATTATTAGGGGTATAATTCTAGAGCTGATTACAGGTCTTGGAAGAATTCATGTAATCAGCAATTTGTGGAATTTGCAATGAAACATAGAATTGGCATTTTACATTTTTTATTAATTTGTTGTCGAATTTTAATTTATTCACATCTGGACATAGTAAATATGTTAACACAGCATTCATTATTTCAGTGCTTTCTAATATTATATCACAACTTTAACACCATGCCTGACATCCAGACTCTTGGCTGTTGTTTAAAGCGGTGCAGTTCTTTCGTTCTTAGTTAGGCGAAAAATCCAATACAAAAATCAAATACATTTTTTGGTTTGTGGGTATGTAGGGCCAATCCAACACTTGCTATGAAGAAGAGAATGCATTACCTTATTTTCTTGAACAATGTATTCAGTGTCAGAGCTGTTAGATATATATAGTCTGGAGGAGAAGTAGGTTTTTTTTCCTTTTGAACTTATGTGATGAGAAAGAGCGAGAGTGAATAAAAGTTTCCCTCACTCCTCCCATCATACTGAGGAGCAGGTGAGGGCTTTTTCACTTACTTTTATTTACTGCAGGGGAAAGTATGTGATGAGGCCAAGAAGGCTTTCATAGATTCCCGTCAGTCTTCTAAAACTCCAAAGACATGAAAGAGATTTCTTAAAGAACTTTTTTTGGGGGGTGGGGGGGAGGGGGGCAATCAGAAACAGCTGAGCCAGTGGCATTACTTTAACCTTGCACCCTCTGCCAGCAGCAACCCCCTCCTTTCTGAAAAAGAAAGTCCCATTGATATTACAGTGGCTGTCCAGACAACGCTCCAGCTCCGGGAAGCCCTCTTATGCCAATAATTGCACCTGCCAAAGAAAGTGCGAACACAACACAGTTTATACTGTGCAAATCAGTGAGTTTGTTGATAAATGAGTTTGAGAAAAAAGACAACTACTAGATAATAAAAATTATTTGACTATAAAGAAATAGAAAGAGAGAATTGGACTCCGAGTCTGAAACATCAACAACTTGAAAGATAGCTGAAAAAAAAAGACAAATGTAGGAGCTGAGAGCTTGGGACAATAATGACACCTTGTTAGTGCTGGACTGCAGCATGTTTCTGTGGAGAGAGAGAGAGAGAGAGAGAGAGAGAGAGAGAGAGAGAGAGTGGAGGATTCCAGGCTGTGTCACTGTAATCGCCCAGCTATTTCACCTTAATGGAAGCTTGGAGCTTTGATGAGACGAGGCCTCGAGCCTCTTGAAAGAAGCAAGACGGCCTTCTTTAGATGTTCCGCCTGGCACCCGCCATTGATTTAGCCTTCGAAAGGAAAAGAGAGAAAAACTTTTCTAAATGGACTGGATAGGTCATTCACTCACAGAGGCTCTGGTCCTTTTCTGTTGGAGTGCGCAGCAGATTTCCTTTGAAGAGCCGCCAAGAAATCACTGGCCATCAGCTGCTCTTGTTTTAGGTATACAGAGAGGTTTTTGCAGAATATATGAAATGAACATACAGCAATCTGGACAGGACATTATAATTAACTGGAGCTTATCAGCGAACAAGCCAAATGAAATAATGCACGGATGTCCTGTGATTCTAATTGAACTAATTGCACTAATAAATATGGCATTCATTAAAATGTGAGGCCTTAAAACTTAAAACAGAATGCAGCGCGGAACAATTAGATATCTTTTTTTTTTTTTTTTTTGCTTGATTGTGTATTATTCATTCATACACTAGAAAGCTAACAAACAGGATAGACAGCATGGACTCTGTATGATCCTACATGTATGGTGTCTGTTGTTGTTGTCTATCCACATGAGAACTTAAGAAATGTAAACACGAGTAAAGAAGTCCTTCATCGAAAAAATAAACAATGGCAAATCAGATGCAGGGCAATGTCTTACATGCTTTGAAATCACCTGCATAATAAACGACGAGCACAGCAAAGGCAAACCAACACACAGCATGGACAGCCACCAAAGTAGACAAAATAAAAACCTCTGCTTAGATGTTGATCTCAGAGAGATTAAAAATGTCCAGGATGTAGACATGACTAGAATGAAGAGAAGAACAGAGCAGCATCACATCAGATGGTTTACCACAAGATACAGACCACCATAAAACACATAAACAAGCCTGTAGTGTTCTGGGACATCTGTCTTAAGCAGTTGACATGGGGAGATGAGTGAAAGAAAAAGAAATGTTTAGAGAAAAACAGGAAATACTCATAGTCTAATAGTCTTTGTATAGTGCAGGACAGGGGCTAATAGTATGTACTAGGGATATGCACCTCCATAACTGAGGTTGATGCGATTCGAATCTCGAATCATATTCAACGATACGATACATAAAATATGCACAAGAATCAGCAACCGATGCGATGTGATATGATACAATTCACCCCGATTACGATGCAGTGCGATCCAATTTCGTTTTGATTCAACACAATGCAATACGATGCAATGGAAAAAATGATGCTATGCAATTCAATATGGTACAGGTAGTAAGTAAGTAAAAAAGTTCAATAAAACCTGTCTCCAGGAAGATGCAGCTCTACCTCTGCCATGTTAATCTATAATCTATGCGACTCTCAGGACACGCCCCGGTCTCCATAGTGTTGTAATGCATAATATTTACGTAGCAGCAGTGGTGCTGAGAGAACGTGCCTGAGAAACAGTTTAGCGAGGAGAAATCAATCTACATATAAAACATTGGTCAAAAACAATTGGTAATTTTCTAAATATAGCACATCTACTAATAATTATATGAGTTACAATTTTTTTACTCATGCAAATTGCTAAAAACGAAGCATCGCGATACAAATGCCAACTGGTGTCCAATGCACACATTTTTAAATCCATGCATCACATCATTAACTTTTATGCCGCATCAATGCATACTGGTGAATCTTATCATCCCTAGTATGTAACAAATGGTCTATTGACTTCCAAATGTACCTTGAGGAATGGAGGCATGGAAAGTGCATGGTTATTCTTAGTCTTGCTAAATACCGCATTAGGGAAAAATGATCCAAAATGGCAAAACATTATAATGCATTATAAATCATTGTTCAGGAAATTAACTTTTGGTTAGATGCTAACTGCATTTTGTTGCCTTGTACCTTAACTTGTGCAATGACGATAAAGTCAAATCGAATCAAATGAAATCAAATTTGACCTTTGTATACAAGAAGACTAGGGACATGACTAAGGGCATAAGTAAATTAGCAAATGGTGGCACTGAAGCTCTCAGGAGTGCATTTGTTTCATTCCTACTCAGTGACCAGTAATTTGTTTTTAACACCATTAAAAGCTTTATATCATGCATTTCAGACTTACTTACTCCATTATGTTTTACCCAGCATTACCATTTATTCTGACTACCGATGTAGTCCTTTTTGAAATGATCTGATATAAAATTACTACTTAATCCACACTCGCTGACGAAACAAATCAAGGATTCGGTTTCCATTTAAATTGCAAAATCTCTATTAAGATTCTACCCTCCACTCCAGAACAGTTTGCATGAATGTATCCTAATTTTGTTAAAGCAGGATTAATTAGCTGAGCATGTGGAATTTGAGACAGTTTTGGCAGATAGATTTTCTGTCTTGCCTGCAGCAGTTTGGAAGTACGACAAACTGTCCTAGAGGCTCGAATGCTAATTAATCTCTCGTACTGAATGTTCTCTCAGAGTAATCCTAACCACCAAAGCCAAGCAAATTCAAAACAACTATGACACTGTCTTACCTGTGGTGGATTTGACTGGTTTTCATAAAACAAACATTATACTGCTATTTCACGAGAGCTGAAATTCCCTGCAGCAGATTGACAATTAATCACATCACGTGTGGAATGAACCGAGACGAGTTTCAAGGTTTTCCGTTCCCATGGCAACAAGTGCCACGTGCCATGTTTTGGTTTCTGTCTTAGCCATGTTTCTGCCCCATCCTGTGACTAGTTTGTTGCCTGATTGTGTTCACCTGTTCTGTGTTACTCCTTGATTAGGTTATCAATTTATTCCCTCCTGTTTCTTTGTTTTTGGTCACAAATCTTTAACATTTCACACCTATTTATTATCATCCAAGTCTTGTTTTTTTTTTAGACTTGTTCGTCGTTTTGTATATATTACAGATAGGATTGTAAATTCTCATTATAAAGAACATGCCAAGTTTGTACCCAATTCTCAAAAGACCTGTGTGGTCTCACAACAGGTTCTCATTGAACACTATTTATGTTTTTACTTCAAAGTAGCGAAATTTAATGGAGATAAAAATGTAAGGTATTATGCATTCAAATTCAGTGAAGTAAAAGTTTTCCCATATGAAAATACTCTGAAAACAAAGACACACAACGAAGGAAAACTAAAAAGAAAGGCATATTGTCTACCACTGACTTTTTGATATTGTCCATGATATTTTTTATAGCATTTAGTGTTTATATAAACCTCCTGTGTTAATTATTACTGAAGAAATGATAACTTAGTACTGTGATTGCAGCTGGTAAAACTTCCCAGACTGTGCTGCTATAGAAAATTAACAATCTTCTGACCAATCAAAATCAAGTATTCAACAGTGCTAGAATCTTTAGGTCCTTCTATAAAAAAATGTTATTTAAAATGTTGATTACCTTATTAGTATTGATATCAAAATGATATTTCTGTTCAATTCTGTCTGCTCAGTGGTGTATTGTATTTTTTTTTCTTCCACAGCTTGCAACTATTAGAAGTGAATCCCGTCTAATGTATCTACTCCCACGTTTACCGAGTTACTGTCCCGAGTCTATGGTAAGCTAATTCACCTGTCCATCCAGATGAGCCCTGAAAGTAAGCAGTGAACGTTCCTTGCTTTTTTTGTGTGACGTGGATCCCTCTGTTTTGGTCTCACCTAAGCAGGGTGAAAAAAAAAGCAAAAAGGAAAGACGTTTGAAAGATAAAGGCTGACAAACAGCTTCATATACACCACCCTAATCCCTAATTACAAACCTGGAATGCTAGTGGGAGCAGCGTGCAATTACACTCAGTCTCTAATTAGGCAGCAAGTGGAACGCTTTATTTTATTTGGACACGTGTCCTTCTCTAATTTGCCCAAATGGATTTTAGAAGCGGTTTTGCACCACATAGAGCTTCAAATCGCTCTCCAAGTTCCTCGGAATAACACGTAGCGCGTGAGAAGATGGGTTTGCTCAAACACTTTAATTCGTGGGCTTATACACTTCTTATTCGTTTTTTTTTTCCCTCTTGCCTTTCACAAATAACAGTGATAGTGTTTGACAGGAGCTGCTTTTTTCACCTCCCAGAAAGCATGAAGGAATGTTTGCAGTGACATACAACCCTAACTTCTGTTTATTTTGCTGACTGTCTTGTGAAAAGCCAGAAACAAAATCTATGACAAAGTCAGTACACTTTCTCTGTCTCAAGTGGCCATCATCCTGAGAGACCGCCGCTCCTGTTGTAACACAGGCTTTTGTTTTTATAAAACTTCTACTCACGATGTTGCATTTCTCTGATCCGCATCGTTTTTTTTTTTATATAATGAAATGAGTCTTTGCCTAAATAAAGAAAAAAAAAAAATAATTAAGACACACAATAACAAAATACTCCTTGCATAATACTGAGATTAGCAAGAGTTTCATGAATTCATTGTACAGCTTGATTTCGTTTCTTGCCTTCGGTTTAGTTTGGTTCAGGCAATTTAAATAATTTTATTTCATACTGCCTGCATATAGTTTTCCATTTTAATCCTTTTTCAACGACAGATCACAGTCATTTTACTCAAATATATTTACTGTGTTTTTTCCAAAAATTTTTTTATTTTCTATAATTTTTTTCTGCCATAGCTTTAAAATATAATAATAAAGTAAGCACAAAAACACCTGGGAAGTTATGACAGATGTCTTAAGTGGATTATATTTGAAATGCATGAACTATGAAAGCACAGTACTATGACAGTCTTGTGCAGGAGTCTTACCATAATAGTTGTATTTTTTTCTGCAGAATGAGCTTTGGATCTGCATTAACTCTACATTACCTGGTAAGAACTTTAGGCAGAGATGCATAACAGCAATGTGAGGATGTGTGATCTGTTCTTTTTACTCAGTACTTGTACACTAAAGCTTTTAATGATTAGCAAGCATTAAACACAGATATGTGTTAGTGTTTTTGTGTTAATTTGACATCAAACATTTTAATCTTTATCATGATTTTAGCTGTTTTTTAGCTTTTAAATAAACAAGCAAATGTAGGCTCAGGAGAGTCTCAGGAGCGCATTTCCTTATTTCTCGTTTCATGCGTTTCATTATTTCTCATTTTATGCCTAATAATTTGTTGTTAAAACAATTAAAAGCTTCATATTGGTCATTATGAGTGTGCTCTATATTTTTTTTCCCAAGAGTGTATTCTTGAACGAAGGCCTTATGTCTTCCAGGAACAAAAATATCACAGTTTATAGCAATCAGACATCGTGTAATAATGTCCATTTAAAAGGAAATGTTTATGTACAATGTACAAATATTTAGTGATTACAAATAATTTTTCAGTGGAGTATTTTTTTTTTATATATATATATCTGTCGTGAATAAATGTGTGTGGCGTTATAGGTTTAAAGTTCGCCTCTTTTATATTTATTTATTTATATTTTGAATAAAAATGGTCAAACAGAAATGCGTGCTGCATTATTCGACAAGATTTATTTGTTTTGAACTTGTTTATGAGTATGTTTGTGGTCCTTTTCAGGGGCATCAAGGAAATCTGAAGGATGGGTCGGCCTCGGCTGCTGCGAGCTGGCCATCTCGGCAGAGTGCCGCAGGGAATGCAAACAGGTAAATACTCAGATGCTGTTAGCCAAAAAAAAAAAAAAAAAAGGGAAATGCACGGTAAATCTGCTACTGTAGAGATACACTGCAAAAAGACACTGAAAATATAACACTGAAAATGTCATTACAAAAAAAAAAAAAATTAAAATATGTCGGATATAAATTTTCTTTATTAAATTACATTTATATTTATATACAAAATTTACAATTATTTGGTCATTTGAATCTTAAAATAGTTTTGCTCTATATACAGATTGTCATTATTAGTAGTAGTAGTAACAGTAGTAGTATATTATGCATTTTATTTTTGTAGAAAGGAACTATATTTTCGGGAATTTGGAGCTTGAAGAAAAGTCAAATTATGTCATAAGTGATTTATTATGCAGTGTGTACTGAGTATAATATTTATAGCATCTTTTTTGCCCTATATGCAATGCCAATATATAGTTTGTGGACACCTATTTGTGATTCATATGTGCTTTTTGAACATCCCATTCCACATTTAGCCCCCATTTGCTGTTATAATAATCTCCAATCTTCTGGGAAAATGTTCCTCTAGATTTTGGAGTGTGCTTGTGGACATTTGTGCTCATTCGGCCACAAGAGTGTTAGTAAAGTCAGTTACTGATGTAGGATGAGGAGGGTGCAGTCAGCGTTCCAATTCATCCCAAAGGTGTTCAGTAAGTTTGAGGAGGTCAGAGCTCTATATCAGGCCACTCAAGATCCTCCACATCAACCCATGTAAAGCATATCTTCATGGATCTGGCTTTGTGAACAGGGGCATTGTCATGCTGGAGGAGGTTTAGGTCTCCATACAATCGTTTGCCTTCAACTTTGTGGTAACAGTTTGGAGAAGAACCAGGTATGGCTGGAAAAATCAAGTGTCCCAATACCTTTGTCCATATAGTATGTCTGATTTTTTTTTTTATTTCGGTTTGGACTCAATCTCTGATGTTTTATTTTTTCTTCTTCATTTCCAGGCATCATCTAGAAATTATATCACAAAAGTATGCAGAAAAGACACAGAGGTCAGTATTTTGTAAAGTATCAGCTAAACAGCTGACAGAATAAGTTCTCACTTTGAATGTAATAAGTTTAGAAATCTTTAAGTGAGAGTTTTCAGTGTAGGAGGATTTAATGGTTAATTGAGGAGGAATTGAGGAGTTCAGGGTTTGAGCTGATCACAAGTCAGCCTGCAAACTTGATTCAGACTAATACTGTTACTGATAGCCAGGTTTGATCGTACTCGCCAATAACCAATTAATCAATCAAGTTTTTAAAAATGGATACTGGATAAAAACCAAACAAGCATACTGTAACGCTTCATATAAAATAGTAATGAACTTAATTACAAAAATAAACAATAAAAAGCAGTACTGAATCATGATTCTTAATCATAATTATTAATTAATACATAATTAATAAATTATTAATAATTAATTATTATAAATAATAAATGTGATATAGCACTCTTTGTGCAGCATGCAGCGTCTATGAAGCGCACGGGCGCAAGCCGAAAAACTATTGGTATGGATTTTTTGCTGATAGTCGATAATTCCAGGAATCAACTATCGGTGCCGATTAATCAGCAAAACCGATGAATTGGTCACCCTCTAGAAAAGAGTGCTATAAAGTGTTATAAATATGCATATAGTAAGGTGCTTCTGGATTTTCCAAATATTACTGGCATAAAGGTGTTATGCAATTTCCTTGATCCCACGGCGCAGTTGAATGATTGAATCTGGTTGGTCAGATATTTTATAGAGCACATTCAAATTTATATATTTTTTTTACAATTAATAGTTTTTGTAGTAACAGCTTATAGACAGCAACTCATTTGGCAAACACTTTTTAAAATCAGGGGCTAATAATAAATGGATAGATAGACAAAGAGTGAGAAAGAGGTTGGTGAA
>JAAIIK010000003.1:8866858-8894688 GCA_014706435.1 Silurus glanis
TATATATGTATGTATATGTTATATATCCAATAGAATTTGTCATTATTTGCAAGCTGCTTTGGTATAAAAGGTTGGAACAACTTAAATGGATCTCAATTTTGTTACTTTCTTTAATTTCACTTGTCTCCGACTTTCTTTTACGCATACACACACACACACACACACACACCCAAATCTGTGTTGCTCACTGAAAGACAGAAACCTCAATTTCACACGGCACATCATTACCGCTCATCTTCCCTGGTTCCTCCCTCCATGTAAATGACCAACCCCACCCTATTTCCACAGAGAAATCAAACAATTCAGAATGTGCTTTTACAAAAAAAAAAACAGATTCGCATCACACTACACCCTTGTTAATTACTTCCTTTAACGGCATACTACCAAGTTTCTGCCTTTTTTTTTCATCATGATATCGGGATCACATTACTATTTTATGTAAATTTTCTTAATTTACAGTTTGTAATGCGAGTAATGAAAAGTAAAATAAATAAATAAATAAATAAATAAATCTTAGTCTTCAAGGTCAAGCCTTGAGATTCTGTTGAATGTAAAATTGAACTACAAACTAACCAATAGGTAATTCTTAAACTCATAAATCATTTACACGTTTTATGTTGGAATGGACAGTATTAGTTATATCTCATTTTATTTACCTCTCTTTGTTTTTAGATAAAGAGATAAACAAAACTCTAACCTGGATTCTCAGTAATTCCTCCTGTTTATTTTACATGACATGAAGGTTTATTGTAAGCTGCTCTGTTGCCAGAACTCTGTGTGGTGGGCTGTGCATTTTACACTTTGCCCTGACCCCAGTATTGCCAGCAAACCTGATTGGTTAAAGCAACAGCTTTATGTAATGTAATGTATTTCTGTTATATTATGATAATATGATAATATGCATACATTACTGGATGCAGCACAACCAAGAGAAAAGCTAAAAAATAAAGAGAATAGACTATTGGGAATAAGTAAATACATATTCATGGAAAAAATATATCAAAATGTAGGAAAGTAAGTGTTTCTGATAGTGTTAAAGACTAGCAGAAATGGCCTTTATGTCCCTGAGGATCACTCCCAAAACTGAGTCTGAATCTTGATGTATGTTTTAATGAATAGATTTCCCATATGCCAGTCTTTATTCTCACAAATTAGTTTCTTAAATAAGTTCCTTACTTATCATGTACATGATGTATTAAGATATTTTTGGTTTTAGAAGAAATGTGAAGCAATGGAACAAAATATGAAATAAAAATAAATAAATGAAGTCATTTTTCAGTATAGCACTTATCACATACCTTGGCTTTAATGGATACATTTTCCCTTTCCTTTATTTCCTTCTTTAATCTGGATCACCTTCTTTGTCTAAATAAACAAACAAACCACTTGGTATAATGTTTGTTTTGGAGCAGACACATTCCCGCTTTAAACCCAGAGACGCTTTTATCTTATGCCCTCAATTTACGAGCAATCCTGTTTCGAGCCAAAGCACGCAACTTTATAAAGCACTTATGGGAATCCCAAGATTTTCTTTTTAACTTGGCAAGCAAGCCAGAGTAAGGTGTTAATGACCAGTGCTGTTAAGCTCTTCTGAAAGGTTCTTTTTAATTGATATTGTCATTATAGCCCAATTTTAAAATGAATTTTAAAAGCAGGAGTATGGAGAAAGATTGTTGCTTGAATGGTATCTCGGTGCTTTATGTGTTTATATACAAAAATATGGGACGGAAGGTTTGGACTGCCTGTCAAGGTCGAAACACAGCCTTTTGAAAATCTTCCAAGGATTTGATCTGTTTTTATTCTTTGATGTTGATATACCGGGGAGGGGGACATGTTAAACAAGGCATTGCCAAAACCTACAAGTAACAGAATTACTTTCTCTATCAAGAATATTATTGCTTTCTCTAAAGCAGAGCCTGTTTTTAATATGCTCTTTCATTTTTTTCTGCAGAAACCACTTTACAGCTGTATCACCAAAAATGAAAGTAAGTGCGCAGTGCTTGAACAAGTTAAATGAAATGGCTCATATATTGTCTCATTTGTATTTAGTTTTGGAAATTTTGTACAATATTGAAACTGCTGTGTGACTTCTATGTGCCTTAATGTGAGCAAAAAGGAAACAAGACCCCATTCTACTTGGCAAATCATGTTTCTGTGCCTGCAAGGCAAGGGCATGACCTTTCATCTCGTTGCAATTTAGCTCACTAGCGAATGAAATGCTTATTTGTGTTCATATGTGTGTTCACTGGCCTGCAGACACAGTCACAGGGGTACAGGTTTCCTGTCCGGACTTCGGACCCCCTGACACATAGCCCTTTGCATTATGAGGAATAACCTTTGGTTCAAGTGACCCAAGGGGTACATGGGCTTATGAAACACACAAACACACACACACACACACACACACACACACACACACACACACACACACCGTAGGGTTTAAATGCTTCTCTTTGGCATTCTTGTTCAGTGTAACAAGCTGAGTGAAAATTCAAATCTTAGAAATATGTACAAGAATTCCTTTTTTATTTTACAAGAATTTCTTAGTTGCAAGTCTTACAGGTTTGTGTAAAGCTTGACTATTCAATGTCGGATCAATTCCATCGTTTAAGCATGTGCTTTAGTGGAAGAAATAAGACTTGTGTAGAATCTGACGTTTTAATTGGATGAATAAGTTAACCTGGTCAAGTTGCTTACAGCTCGCCAGTGGCAGAGAAAATGATGATACTGAATATGACTCAATATTCAACGTTTTGCATTTAATTATAATTATTATATATATTTTTCATAATAGTTTTCATTTTTTAATAATTATTATTTTCAAGTTATTATAATTTTCTCTTTTAAATAAAAAAAGATCCCAGATTTTTCTTGCGGTTTACAGGCTCAATTTAATTCACTAATGTTATCAGCTTTGAGAATTTGTATTTATTTATTTGTATATTTATTTATTTATTTTGATGGGCGTGTCTTCTTGTGCTCTTGCAGTGGGCTCGGTGTGCTGCAGCTACGCAGGGAGACACACTCACTGCCGGGAATATTGCCAGGCCATCTTCCGCACAGACTCCTCACCCACCGTGTCTCAGATCAACACTGTCAAGGAGTATTGCCAGAGCATTAGCCCTCAGCTCATGAGCTGCGTGGCCAACTATACCAAATCATATCCGACTAGGAGCCCGATTGATAGTGAGCATACTTCCTACGCTCTGCACATCTAACCAATGAGATTATTTTAACTGTTAATTTGTATTGCTCTAATTGATCTTACATGGAAATGTATGATGGTCTGATACAACTCTGCTAGGAAATTCCAGAAAAATGGCAAAAATTGTAAAAAGTTGTCTTTTGACTAAAATGTTCTGCCAAAGCAACCTTTAATTAACCAACATAACTGAGATCAAATTAATTGTACAAGAGTGACCTGGACAAGAAGGCAACAAAAAAAACACAACAATTGAGAAACACACACACATAAATTAATTTTTTATTTAATTAAAATAATAATAATAAAAATATATTGTATAAATAACATAATCATAAAAAGAGAAAATAGACTGAAAATGTGTAAAATAAATAGTAATTTATTTATTTTAAGTAATACATTTTTTTTATTTTATTTGGTGGTAACAAAATAAATGTTGTAGCCAAGGTTAGTGTGGAACAACTCAAGTGACCTTCGTCACCTCCACTGAGCACCTGGAATGCAGACTGCACTCTAGACCTACTTACTCCACATCAATGTCTGACGTCAAGCTCCTGTGGCTAAGTGATCACAAATCCCCACAGCTACTTACCAAATTTTAGTCGAAATCCTTCCCAGAATAATGGAGGTTATTATAACAGGAAATAGAACAATATCTGGAATAGGTCTGGTATTCACAATGTATGTATATACAATGTATATACAAAAAGTTTTGAAACTGTATAAAGTATAATATGTTAGAATGTTTTGAATGTTTTTTTTAAGCTGCCATAATTATAAACTTGAATATTTATTTACATATAAATTAATAGACTAATGTTTCTTATGATCATATGATCCTATTTTACTGAACATAAAAACATATGAACTTTCACCTAATTTACCAGCCATAAAATTATTTTCTCATTTTGTTACTCTTTGATATTCATTTAAGTGTTATGGTTTCATGCTTTATATGTAGTTATGTGTAATAAAATATAGATGTTTGTGTTCATGTTACACTTTTGTTGAGCTATGTTAGAACCAATATATCATATGCTTGTTACCTAATCAGGACATTTACCTTTTCCACAGGGCATGTAAATCTCTATGCATTCTTCTTGTCATACTTTCTAACCATAAGCATATGTTTCCTCCAGGCCTGTACTGTTGCGACCGGGCTGAGGAGGCACACTGCCAGACGGCATGTAAACGGATCCTGCGCACCATGAACACCGAGCAAGAGATCATGGAAGGTCTGATTGAAGAGTGTGGAAGCCAGCCCCTCCCCCAGGACCCACTGTGGCAGTGCTTTCTGGGTAGCGCTCACCCTCCGGCCAAAAGTGACCCAGAGACCTCCCCAACAGCCAAGATGGACTGTGCCAAGCTCCATTGCTGCGCCAAAGCGAATTCCTCACAGTGCAGGTCAGCTTTTTTTTTTACCTAGGTTTAACCTTAGCGTGACGTTTTTGCTTAACACAAAGCAGATCTGACAGGCCCACATGTGTTCTCGTCTCTGAATGCAGTTGTGTAACATATTGTTCGACAGAGTTATGTGCCAGGAGATCAGCACCAACTGGGGAACTCAGACATGGCAGGAGTTTGACCAGGTCTGCGAGTACAGCCCTGTGGAAACTGATCTCATCACCTGCCTGGCAGATGTGCGGGAACCGTGCCAACTGGGCTGCAAAGATCTTACCTACTGCACCAACTTTAACAACAGGTAACAGATCCCAAAAAACATTCACCAGAAGTCTAGGTTCTTTAACTGTAATAAACTGACATTCAGTGCCACTCAGATAAAAATGGGTTCCCTCTTGAGTCTGGTTCCTCTCAAGGTTTCTAACTTATGCCTTCTCAGGGAGTTTTCCTTGCTACAGTCACCACCGGCTTGCTCATTAGGGACAAACTTACAATCTTATTCATTCTTTAATTCTTTCTTAAGACAATGCCCATTGTTAAAAGTGCTATACAAATAAAAATGAATTGAATTGAGTTGAATAGGTTCTCACCAGCCAGAGGTTCTCTTTTGTCCAAATGGGTTCTTTTTTAGGCCAGTTCACACCATTGCTCTGTCTTTAAATTGCTTTGAAGTAAAAATGAGAAAGTGTGTTTGATGCCTTTTGAGGCACTGGTGTTTCCACCAGGGTCCTGCCATATCGATGTGTCACCAGGATAGGCTTCAATCTTGATTAGAAAAAATTGCTTACAGGAAATTAATTAATTAATATACAGTATATGCTGCATCTCAGTCTGCATGGTCTGTGTTATTATGGCGAGAGTGGCTGTTTGTGTGCTCGCACTTCAGGTCACCCATCAGAACTATTCCCAACAGTTTTAGGTTCAGAGTCTCCATCGTGCAATACAGAGACTTGTGGTCAGCTGATTTACAGAATTTGCAACAGCATCCTTATGTTCATGGTTTGATGATGAACTGTTGTCAGATGGTAGAACCCGCCGGCATTTTTCTTCAGATGTGGCTTGGTGAATTGGAGCATTCTTGGGTTGATGGAGAGGACAGTTTCTTTTATGACCTTCAGTGGCTGTTAGTGAAGAATATAGTACTGACAGACAAGGATGTAAAAATGAGAGAAACAGTCATGTAGAACAAATCTCAGTCAGTTTAAAATCACAATGCATTCAAGACATAGAAACGTGTCTTCTACACCAGTAGATTCTACAGTGGACCTCCTATTTAGAGTTAATTTGATTGATTTTTTCTTCACAATCATAGAGCCTTCCAACCTCCCAAGAGCCTCCCGATAGTGCTGGCTATGCACTTATGTACACAATAAAATGATCAATACAAAATCATGTGTCCAATATAGGGGGATGTTGCATTAATGGTGAAGCATTTTATGCTCTCCTGCAGAGCTGTGTTATGATGTAGCATGATCATCAATTAGAAAAAATGTGAATGTAACGTAATGCAAGTCTTATAAATCATGTTTGTTTTACCTTCATGTGTGGCTATTACTTAAGTAGTAAACAAATATTACCAGGATGCACTATGGGAAGGCAGCAATCTGGTGAAGTCAATGTGATGCTCTGGGCAAAGTTGGAAAAAACTGTGATGAGTCCTGGGGTTCATGCTGATGTTGTCAGTGTCTTCTTTCAGAAGGATTATGTACCCTGCCACAAATTGCTCAGAAATGGTTTCCCAAACATGACAACAGAGTTTAAAGATCTCAGTGTAATTGAGTATCTGTGGGATGCGCTGGACATACCAGTCAGATCCAAGGAAGATCCCCACCTTGCAGTTTATAGGACTTAAAGGATCTGCAGCTGATGTCTTGGTGCCAGAAACCACAGCAAATATTTCAACGGGTCAAGGATGTTTTGGCAACACAAGGAGAACCTACACAATATGAAGCAGGTGGATTTATTGTTATGGCTGGTGCATGTTTTATTGGATGTTGAAAGTCAGTTGTCATGTACAGTCATTATTAAATAGCTCTCAAGTCCTAAAATAACTGAAATCACATTTGAAGTAGACTTTACTTGGGAAAATGTATTGCATAAAGCAAACTATTAAGATTGATTCCCTCTGCTTAAGATGTTTTACCTTGTCAAAGATATCATTATTTGTAGGCTTTTTGCCCACATCCCCCAGAAGCTCAGGCATTCAGAGTAATCCAAACTATTCTGTGTATTGTTTAGACTGGACAGGGTTGATGAATCTTTCTTTAAAATGACGGCACCCTTGCCGCTACGGCGGGATGCAAAGGTCATGCAAACAAACCCTGGCTTTTATTTCCTTGGAAGACTTCCTATGGAGGATTGCACTGGTGGGTACCCCTGCAGATTTCAAAAGCTGTTGCTTCGAGGACTTGGCAGTGGCACAGAGCAAAAAACTGAGCATGAAAAAGCTGTTGGGGACAAATATGGTTGTGGAACGTTGTGTTTATCTGCAATGCTGAGGGGTACCAGTAAATCCCGCACACACCCTGTCATCGAACGGATGCAGGGGGAAAGGGTCGATTCGCCTTTGAGGTTGTTATTCGAGTCAGCGTGTGTATTGACAGGAAATGCAAAAGGAGTCCAGCATAAGATGAATATGCATATTTAAGCATACAGTGAAGGTTTGTGGAACAACTTAATCATCATGATCCTTTTAGGACAGTTTGTCACAAGAGTGCTGTGCCAGCGGTGGAGGGCGGAGCCGGACGGAACGAGCGGTAAGAAACACCTGCAGCTGATGAGACTGATCAGTGCACTCTGTTTCAGTCTGGCAACGACAATAAAGAGGAGCAAGACAACAGCCTAGGGAGAGAGCGCCACCAAGCAGAGAAGAGCGCAAGGGTCGCCGAATAGTGACTGAGCATGGGCAGGTGCTGGAGAAAGGCGGGCTGATTCGCGAATGTGTAGGCGAGCCCCGGCGTGAGTACTGAAAAGGAAGCACCGGGGTGAAAACGAAAGTAAATAAAGAAGCTCTGTTTGGTGAACTTTTGCCTGTCTCGCATTCTTTATTGGCGTCGCCGGACTGAAACAGAGCACACTGATTAGTCTCATCAGCTGCAGGTGTTTCTTACCGCTTGTTCCATCAGGCTGCACCCTCCGCTCTAGAAAAAAATTATGGTTTTGTTTGCTGGTTTGGTTTCACATACTGCACTTTATTGACCAAACCAAATAGCAAAAAAAAAAGGTTCAAGGGGTATATGGGGCTGCTTTGGGGCTTCACTGGTTTAATTTACAAGCTGCAACAAAAATGCTGCTTGTAACTCAAAATACACTGCATCAAACCTCACTTGCAACTGAATGGAAACTTCACCCAGACGGAAGCAGTTGGACAAGTTTTTTATGGTCTGCGACAAAAGATTGCTGTGTTCTCACCTGTCGAAAGAACAGAGAAAATGAACCAAGGAAAATGAATTCAAACAGATTTAATGTTTCATGTCAAGAGTCAAGAAGCTTTTGTTGTCATTTCAACCATATATAGCTGACGCATTACACAGTGAAATGAAACAACGTTCCTCCTGAACCCTGGTGCTACATACAACAGCATTCACAGAAAAACAGAAAACACAAGGCTAAGGACTAGTAAGTGTCCCTGCCACATAAAGTGCATTGTGTGCAACCTGGTGCAAACAGTGCAAAGACAACACAAGAAAGTGCAAGACAATACAGGACAAATACACAAAACACAAAATACAAATAGCGCCGACAGTACACCTGTTGTATATTACACACTGTGGTGTGTAAGAGACGTAAAGTGAATAGTAGCAAAAAATGTAAACAAAATTTTGTGCAAAAAGAGCAAATAGCAGCAATTTAGAAAAGATGTGCAGAAACGGCATGTAAACAGTTTATGGTAATGAAGTGATGTTATGTTAGTGGTACCGAGGACATGGATGTGTGAAGTGAGTACGAGTGTGTGTTGAGTCCGGGTTGTACAGATCAGTCACACAGTTGTGTGTGTGTGTGTGTGTGTGTGTGTGTGTGTGTGTGTGTGTGTGTGTGTGTGATTTCAGTTCAGTTCTGTGTTGAGAAGCCTGATGGCTTGAGGGAAGAAACTGTTACACAGTCTGGATGTGACGGCCCGAATGCTTCGGAACTGCTTCCCTGATGGCAGGAGGGTGAAGAGTGTGTGTGAGGGATGTGTGGGTTCATCCACAATGCTGTTGGCCTTGCGGATGCAGCTTGTGGTGTAAATGTCCATGATAGAGGGGAGAGAGACTCCGATGATCTTCTCAGCTGTCCTCACTGTTGCATATGTTAAAGCACCCTTAGTTATCTTGGTGTCTTGGTATACGTTAATAAAATTGCTCATGCAGTTTTTTTGGGGGTTTTTTTTGGAATGGAGGAATTCTGAAAAGAAATCCCAGACATAATGTTATGATCTCACACTCTCTTGTGGAAATGAATTCTTTCTTTTGGTGGTAAGGGCTCACACTCACTTACCCGCTTCCACCAAAACAAAACATTACAAAATGTTGTAAACAAACACTTCTCTTACCTACAAATAGCTTGTAGATTCAGTCTGCTGTAAAAGCCAGAAAAGTGTTTTACCAGCACAGACAAAACCTCCACTCTGTATGCTGTGACTACATGATGAACATAACCCTTTTTCTGGGTTAGAAAAAACAAATCACACTGTTGAATGGCATGTGGTTTGGGGGCATGTTTCAGTTCTGTCAAGGGATACCTATTGAGCATCAACGTATTTGTTACATCTATGCAGATCCATTTAATCTCTACAGTTTGGTCCGATGTTGGTCAGGTCATAGACTGCTTGGAATTGGCCCCAAATTATGAATTTCTATGTTCAGTTTGATAGCTTTTATTGTTTTTTAAGAACTGTACTAAAAGCTTTCACTTGGCCAAAGCCAAGACAGCCCATTAAGACTTTTTCAGTCTGGGTAATAAACTGTCATGGTCAGGAGTGGGATACTTGAAAAGTGCTAAAGACATTCAATTAATGTTTAACTCTCTACCTTTTATATTTTCTCAGGCCAACTGAGCTCTTCCGGAGCTGCAACATCCAATCTGACCAGGGTGCGATGAATGACATCAAACTTTGGTCCAATGGAACCATAAAGATGCCTCTGATGAACATCCCAGTGTTGGACATCAGAAAGTGTCGGCCCGAGATGTGGAAGGCTGTGGCCTGCGCACTCCAAATCAAACCCTGCTTCAGCAAATCAAGAAGTAGCGTCATCTGCAAGTGTGTATTCCAGTCTCTACATATTAGTCCTTTCCATTTTCTCTCCATATTTAGTTCAGTTCAGTTCTTTTATTTGATTTGAACTCATTAAACTCAAGTTCTTTTTAAAGAACAGTATCAGCAAAAAGTTACACTGACTGTATTACACTTACTGAGTGTAAGTAATTGTGTATAATTCATGTTAACAGGGCAAATATATAAATATGTACAGTGCCAGTCAATAGTTTGGACACCTTCTCCTTTTCTTTATTTTTATTATTTTCAATATTGTTCATTAATACTGAAGACATCCAAACTATGAAAGAGCACTCATGGAATTATGTAGTAAACAAAAACTTGTTAAATAACCCAGAATATGGTTTATATTTTCGAATCTTCAAAGTTGGCATTCTCTCATGACAGCCTCATGATGTAGTCACCTGCAATTGTTTCCAGAGGTGTTGAGTGCTTGTTGGCTGCTTTTACTTCACTCTCTGGTCCAAACCATCTCATCTGGATTTGGATCTGGTGATCGTAAAGGCCAGCTCATCTGATGCAGCACTTCATCACTCTCCTTTTTGAACTGTAACTCACATAACCTAGTGGTGTGTTTGGAGTCATTGTCCGAATGGAAAACAAATTACGGTCCCACTAAGCGCAAACCAGATAGGATGGCATGTCGCTGCAAAATGCTGTGGTAGCCATGCCTCTTAAGTGTGCTCCAAATTTTGACTATCACCAACAGTGCCACCAGCAAAGCACCCCCACACCATCACACAAGACTACTGATGGTCTAAAGCACTTTAAGAAGGCAAGAAATGTCACAAATGAACTCTTGACAAGGCACAGCTGTGACTTGAAAATCATTCCAGGTGACTGCCTCATGAATTTGATGAGGAAATCCCATGAGTTTGCCAAGCTGTCATTATTCCAAATTCCAAACTTTTTGTATATATATATATATGTGTGTGTGTGTGTGTGTGTGTAATGTAATCATGTAATCATGTTTCACAAAAGTCAGCTCAAAAGAGTAAGCAATAAGTTGACTGATTGCTGGAGATATCCAGACTCTGAGGTTGTTTGAGCTGAAACACTTTCAAGCAAATCTCCACTTTCAAGTTCATCTCAGCATGTTGCCATACATTCGAATCATCACACAGCAGAGAGGCATGCAGGAGTTGACAGCACAGTTCTGTCAGGAAGCCTAGAGAGATGTTTCACCTGACACTGTCATTCCCACCCACATAGACGAGAGCAAAACGGACTGTTTTGTTTGCATTTTATCACACCTGTGTTTACACTCCGAGCTGAAGCTTGTCTCATTTGGCGATCAGCGGGCCGTCCCTCGGCAATTGCTCCCACCGCAGCAGCGTAAGGATTAGTCCTCCTCACGCAACAGTTCTGGAGAATGGCTTAGAATGCTCTAGTTCATGTGTTTGACACATGAAACGCCCTGACTCCAGCAGCTCAGGACAAAAGCCCATCTCAGCGAGTGATGGCAGGCAGTGAACTCACCATCGTTCATCAGCATCCTTCTTCTGTTCTGTTTCAGCACGCATCAGAGTTTCTGTCTGCTAGCAATCAGCACCTGACAGTTTGCAGATAAGTGCATATTGTTAGATACTGGTGTTGCATTGAAATTTGTGAGAGAGTTCATCTGGTCAGATTTTACCTTCTCTTATTGACATTTGGCTAAACCTTGTCCAGTTTCGTCAGAGATGATGCGTCTGACAATGTTCAAACATAGAATGCCAATCATAGAGTTTCTAGAGACAACAGTAGAAGGTTTGCTATGTGGAATTAATGGTAGTTTGACAAAAAATATTTTAGAAATGAGCACACAAAATATTAAGTCTCCAAGAAACCGTCACTAGTTTACGTATGTAACCTAGTTCCCTGAGGGAACAAGAGCTGCGTCAAAAACGCTTTGGGAACGCCTCACGTTGTTTACGCTCTGAATCATGTGTAAAATCTGGCCAATAGGCAGTCGTGACGTCATTGGCGGGCGTCGTCGCACAAACCAGGAAGCTACAAAATGGGAGCGCGATAGCAACACCATCAGCTTCTGAAAAAGGAGAAGGTAAGCGCTGCAGGGATGCAGGGAGTATGGCCCATTGACGCAGCTCTCGTTCTTTCAGGGAACTAGGGTTACATACGTAACCTAGTGACGTTACCTTTCAGGAACTTGAGCTGCGTCGAAAACGCTTTGGGAACGAGTGTCCAGTGTGCTAGTGTGTCTAAGCACAACCGGCATGCAGGAAAGGGGCCACAGGCACAGATTCCATAACTCTGGGTGGGGGTAAACCAGGGTTCCCCCTGCTTGTGAGATGAGATCCCTCCTGGAAGGAATTTCCCAAGGAGGTCCCTCGAGGAGGGACAGCAGGTACGTAAGCCACGGTCTGCCCAGCCAACGAGGTGCCACCAGGAGGAGACGAGCTCCTTTCTGCTGGATTCTCTCCAGAACACCTGGGAGCAGCGCGATAGGGGGATAGGTAGAGGGGATAGCCTCTACCACGTCTGCACCATGGTGTCCAGCCTCAATGGGGCTGAGTGAGAGAGAGAGAGAGAGAGAGAGAACCAGAGGGGTCAGTGCGAAGTCTCCAGTTTAATCGGCCCGGGATGTAAACTGATCTCAAAGAGAGGAGTTTTCCCTTGGACCATAGGAGGATCTGCCGTGCCAGCCTGTACATCGGGCGAGACCGGAGACCCCCCTGGTGGTTGATGTACGAGACCATGACATGTTGTCCATACAGACCAACATGTTGTGACTTCTCAGGTCTCAGTGGAATTGTTCCAGTGTCAAGAACACGGCCATCTTCTCCAGGCAGTTCATGTGCCATAAAAGATGTGACTTGTCCCACCAACCTTGGGCGGAGCGGGCACTCATAACCGCTCCCCACCCAGTGAGGGATGCGTCCATCGTTAGCGTAACGTGATGACAAGGGGCCTTGAGACAGGAAAGTAGGTTCTTTCCATACTTTTAAGGCTCAAAGGGCTCGCCAGAAGTACCATGATAGTACGGAAAGGATTGCCCTTTCAGGAGAACCCTCTGTCTCTGAGCCAACACTGGAGGGGTCTCAAATGGAGGAGGCCAAGTGGGATCACACTGGACGCTGCCGCCATGAGACCAAGCAGCCTCTGGAACTGCTTCACAGTAAGTGACTGGCCTGCTTTTACTTTCTTGACTGCAGTGAGGATGACTTCGATCCGGGCAGGAGACAACTGTGCCCGCAACACGGTCGAGGCCCACACTACGTTCAAGAAGGTGGTTCTCTGTACTGGAGAAAGCACACTCTTCTTTGCGTTTAGTCTTAACCCCATTTCCTTCATGTGGGCGAGAACGACATCTTGATGCCGGACCATCTGCAGCTCTGATCGAGCTAAGACCAACTAATCGTCAATATAATTTAGAATGCGGATGCCCTGAAGCCGCAGCGGGGCTAGAGCCAAACAGAAGGACCCGATATTGGTAAGCTTCGCCCCCAAAAGCAAACCTCAGGAACCGCCTGTGAGAAGGAAGGATGGATATGTGGAAAAAGGCGCCCTTTAGATCTATCGTGACAAACCAGTCCTTGGACTTGATCTGAGACACAATCTCCTTGAGAGTGAGCATCTTGAACCTGAGCCTCTTGAGTGAGTGGTTCAAAGAACGCAGATCTAGGATTGGTCGCATAATGCCATCCTTCTTCAGAACAACGAAGTACTGGCTGTAGTAGCCTGACTCTCTGACTAAGGGATGAACCTCCGTAATAAAACGGGGGAAAGGAGGGATACACATGCGAAAGTTTGTTTGCTTCTTAGCCATTGCTGCACAGATTCACACACAAAGCGCTCACCTGAACATCAGAAGCTTTTGTAGCTTCCTGGTTTGCGCGACGTCGCCCGCCAATGACGTCACGACGGATTTTACACATGCTTCAGAGCGTGAACAACGCGAGACGTTCCCAAAGCATTTTCGACGCAACTCAAGTTCCTGAAAGGGAACTGAAGAGAAAAGATCAGTCAGAAAGTAAGCAAGCTCACAAACTAGTCATCCTTTCAATCATTTGCAGAGCAGCTTTGTTTGGACCATGCTGAGTTATGATTATATGTATTTCAGGGTAACCTTTGATGTCCCACAGGGCCTTAATAAGTATTTTCACTGTCGGCTAGCAAACAGTGATTAAGCTGTTTCCATTCTTAATTTCTTCAGTGGAAATTTACTTTCCTTCTTGGTTTCAGTTACACATGCCCTTGTCTAAAAATGTACAGCGCAATTTATTACCTTTATTACAGCCTCTCAGTCACATGAACAACAGCTTTATTAAACAGATCCTAATTTTTGGAACTGTGCTGGATTGATGAACATCATTCTTTCAATATATATTCCTTCATTTGTTGTTTTTCGATATTGGTGGTTAAGATTTAATACATCACTTCAAAATCTGCCATAGGTGTTCATTTGGATTGAGATATCGCATGATATACACTATTTTCATTATCCATTTCAAACTACCAATTGGGCCCTTGCATGCTGTGGAAGGCCATCGGTTATCCTGGAAGAAACAACTCCCATCAGAAGTATACAGTTACACTCTACAAAGTTACGAATGTTGTTCTGGCTCACTTTATCCACTGGGGACAAGTAAAGATAAATTATGAAGCAGAAGTAATGGCACCCTTTAAAAGCTGAAGCTTGGTGTGTTTTTCTTCTGTCTATCAGTTACCAGTATCAGTACAGTTAAGTATAATTTTCTGTATGTACAGTATATATTACAAATTCAGCACCTTTTAAGAAGAGTTCAACTGATCCGTTTTTGTTAGTGAAGGTCAGTTGAAACTGATCACTGGACTAATTCTTTTGGCACTATTTCACAGTGTGAAAACTGCAGGTATATGTTACCTGAACTGGACCATGAAAAAGAGCTCAGCACATCTTATGTCAGTATGAGTAAAGTATATAATGAAACAATTTGGCAAGTAGCCCGGATTAGAAAAGTCACCACTCCTGGATGTGAAATTTGTTGAATGACTTTGAGATGTTCTCATTCCTGACTGATGAAAACAGTGAACTTAACAGCTCAAGTGTGTTTCCAAGAACAAGATGTTTCATAGTGTATACCGTCAACAGGAAGTGTGCTTTCATCTCCTCTATCTGAACACGGAGGCCTGTAGTGGTGTGTGTGTGTGTGTGTGTGTGTGTGTGTGTGTGTGTGTGTGAGAGAGAGAGTGCATGTTTGCAATCCAAGCTGGCAGGAGCTCAGAGAAGTGGTGTGCTTCCGTTCTCGGCAGCAGACAGTTGAAACAGGATTTTATATTATAGTTTTTGCCTTTAATTATTATATACTTATCCTCTTTTTATGCTCTAATTTATATGGTGCTTTCCATATTTACCTTTTTTTTTTTTTATCTTATTTCAAGTTTAAAAAATGCCAAATCACTGACTAGTATACATTTTATCCCAAGGTTAAACAAAGTAATCCCCATCTAATTATTATTTTTTCATAGTAATATTGTTCAAATTTTATTCCTGCATGTTTGCCTTCAGGTCGGACTGCGTGGACATCCTGACCCACTGTGGTGACTTTTCACGCTTTCCTGACACCCACACGCCAGAGCGCATCTGTGACCTTCTGTCTCCTACCGATGACCCAGAGAGATGCATTCCTCTGCAGAGATACCTCAGTGAGTCTTAAATCCTTCAACTTCAGCTTTATTTTTTCTGTTTGGAACCATGAAACTCATCTATATGTGGAATTCTGTCGGCTTTTACAGCTCCTAGTCCTTTTGAAAACACCATCGAGGAGGTCATCCATCCCTGTAATCCTAACCCATGTCCCAGCAACCATCTGTGCGAAGTGAACAGAAAGGGCTGTTATCCAGGACAAGACTGCTTTCCGTTCTTCTGTGTGCCTGGTACTTGGTTTTTATATTATCTGTCTGATATTTAACACTAATATGAAATAAATTTGTTTAAAAAAAAAAAAAAGATTTATCTAATCTTGGTTGTTGATTAGTACCTGGTAAAGGTAATGTCTAATTAATAATGGGAACTCTTTTGGGTGGCAGGATGCAAACTGGGCGAGGCTTCCGAGTTCCTAGTGCACATGGATGCTCGGATCCAGGTTCCAGTGCGCAGCGGACAGGCAGGCTGTTTTGAGGTGTGTACCTGCGGGCAAAGTGGACGACTGGAAAACTGTGCCGAGATGCCCTGTGTGGACACCACCAAAACCTGCACCGTCGGAGGACAGAGGAAAAGTGAGACCTGAAAGACTTGCTACATTATATTTTGATGTTTTGTTGTGAAGTTTTTTCTTTTTTCCTTCGATCATACTGTCCAACCCAGAAATTTTGTCAAGATGGTGAATGGTTTTTGTAAAAAATGAGTATGTAATTGTTAACAGAGTGCAATCATGTGATCATTACACAATAATTATCTTGTTTTAAAAGGAGAAAAGTCTTCGTTCTCTTTGGATTCAAAGTCAAAACAACAAAGACTAGAGCAAATGCAGCCCTCGGCCCTTCTCACTCGTCTGAAAGAACCCCCTAGCAAAACATTACATTAAAGGAGAAGAGTAAACGCCACCACATGCTGGAATTTCCTTCCTGCGGTCTCCTTTTTGGACAGACTGAAATGTCACTGAGGAACTTTTTTTCGACAGACTTGCCCCTCCTTGGCACGAGTTGTAAATGATTGATTCACGCGATTGACTGCTTCAAGTGTGTTTTTTAACACTGCCCCCTAGTGGTATAGTCATTGCTAACAAAAACAACTGAAGACTGTAACCTGCAGCTGCTGATTTTTTTTTCATAACCACCATTTTTTTTATTATATTATCCACAACACACCACTCATAAACATGTAAAACAAATATGCAGAGAAATATTGAATTTATTATAATGAAAAAGAGGGCTTGCTCTAAGAGAAGTAGACCACCAATCAGTGGTCAGTGTCTTATAATTGAAGACAGAGTTTTTATTTATGAGCATCTGTGTCATATTGTACATTTTGTATTGTATTGTAAACGGTGGTCAGTTTGAACCTGAATGACTTTTACACTTATTGTGTAATTGAACTCTAAGCAGATTGGTTATTTGGGTTTATTTATGAAAGATTTGTTTAACAAAGATCTTCAGGGCCTCAGATTGATTCGGGAGAGGGTTGTGTTTACAAGAGCTTTTTGTTAGGGAATTGAAATACCACAGATAATAATGGGGATTTGTATGGCATGCCATTCAGTTTATTGTGCAGTCTGAAGGAAACACTGGAGAAGGTTTGTGGCACAGATATCCTAACAGCTTTGCAGAGGTAGCAGTTAGTTAAATTCAGTTCAGTTTTTCCAATTCTTTCTATAGTGTTTGTTTCTGTGTAGCTTGAAAATATTTAGAAAATGCTGTTTACATGTGCAATAGACTGAATTATGCTATGTTGCAGGAGTCATTATATTATTAAACAGGATTTAGATGTTTATTAGTAAAAATCAGAATACAGAACAAAGTGTATCAAACTCTGATCTCCTATTGACACAGTTTGTATTTTAAAGGTCATGGAGCATCATTTAAGGTGGACTGTAAGTCCTGCTTTTGCTACGCTGGAGAAACCATCTGCCCCAAACAACAGTGCCCAAGTCTCGACAGCTCAGTCGAGTCTCTCCGGGCATATACAGGTATGTGTGTCTATGTTTCACAGCTCCTACACTTTTTAGTCCTACAATTTACTACCTATTACTCAGTGGTGGGCCGTGCATTTGGTACCTGGGCCTTCAGTGGGGACTTACCTGACTTAATCCACCTCTTAATACACCACTATCACGTCGCAATTATAGAAACCATCAATACTATGCAAAAACTATTATAGAGAAAGGAATGTCACATATGGAGGGGGAATACCATTTCACTAAAGAAAGCTCCAAACCTCTACACTACAACCGCAACTGTGCACCTACATCATCTGGAACAGTTCAGAATCAATATTTGTGTAATAACATGACAAAAACATTAAAAATGTAAATAAAATACAACCTACTCACCAGAGATGCAGACTCATAATTTGCACCGCTCCTCAGAGGCTGTAATCCAGTGGTACCGCTCGTATTCACTGGTCTGGAAGTGGAGAACAAACCCTTTCCCGGGCTGAGACAAGCTAGCTAGCTTCGGGGTTGGCCGACCTCCTCATGAAGTCTAGCTTTTCTGGAAAATTTATTTTTAAGTATGTCCGAGACCAAATCAATTTCTCTTCCTCTGTAGGCATAAAAGTCTATCTCTGATGTATTAATGTGTGCAGCTCACTGCACACGTGTTTTACCAGTCGAACTTGGCTGTAACAGTTTCCCTCTGACCAACCAATCAGAGGATGGAGAAATGCTGATTCTATTCTGGGCCAGCTAGCTGCCCTGTGAGGTGAATATGAAATCTGATTGGTTAAAGAAACAGAGCTAATTCTTAAGGAGACTATGGTAAAGACGCCAGCAGTACAGACTTTGAAGGCCCTGGGCAGATTAGATTGACAGGGCAGCACATAGAGGCTGAAATCTGATTGGACAAAAAATCTAACATCCACATACAAGTACTGGAAGCAGTGCAGCCAAGAGAAACGCTACGAAATGAAGAGAATAAACTGTTGGGAATAAATGTATACAATTTCATGAAACAAATATGAGAATTTAGGTTGTAAATGTAGGTCAGTGCTTCTGATAGTGTTTAGGCCAGCAGAGAAGGCTTTGCTGGCACTGACCGCCCTCCACTGCTATTACTACTTTTGAGTCTCCTCCTCTCTTTCAGGTGTTCCATGTGGCTGTCCTGATCATTTTGTTCCAGTGTGTGCCCATAATGGCCGAACGTACCCCAGTGCTTGTGTGGCACGCTGCATGGGCTTCCGAGACAATCAATTTGTGTTTGGCTCGTGCAGGAGCACAGGACCCTGCTCACCCAACCCCTGCCAGAGAAACCAGAGGTGAGAGCAAACCTGTCTCAGAGCAGTGAGGGGAGATTTTTTTCAGCCTGTAATAACAATATGTAGGATTAAAAATCAAACATTGTATGCCGGCTTGAGGATTCTCAGGTGTAAGCCTGAGCTTGGGTTTAATATCTGGGCAAAGTTTCATGTTCTTCTAGTTTCTGTGCAAACTGTCTCCAGGAAACTTGAAAAAGGCATGTTCGATGCCTTAATTGGCCAGTTTCTGCACATAGTGGTCCTGTAATAAACTTGGCCCTGACTAGAAATTACCATGATATTGTGCATAGTGTAAATGAATTAATAATTATTTAAAAATTGGGTTTCATAGTAGTGAAAGAATTGTAATGGCATGTTAAAATACCTGTTAAATCCCTGCTATGCTGGTAACCTAATATACCTGGAAAACCATACACATGAACTTGTGCCACATTTTCATTAGAAATGGATTTGAAGTAAAACGTTTGAATCAAGTATAAGCTACCTGTTCCTGTGAGTAATGGAGTTAAACTTATTGATGATGCGCATGTGTTATGAAAATTCATCATATATTCTGTTATATATTTATATACAATTATTATATATGCTGTTTTATGAGCAAAAACACTATATGATTAGATGGGAGGTGGTTGCTCGTTGGTTAAGGTATTGGACTTTGGATTGAAAAAGTCCCAACACCACCAAGCTTCCACTCCTCAGCTCTCACCTGCTCAGATGTAAGTAGCTCTGAATAAAAGAGTCTCCTAAATGCAGTAAGTGTAAAAAACTTAGTTATAATGTTGATGTAATACCTTAAAATGATAAGGCAGTATTTAAGTGTCCAGTTAGTAAAATAAATACTTGAGGAATCAATTGAATTTGACAAAAAGAGACAAAAAATAAATAAATGAGAGATTAGTTAGTGAAGTACACTACCGGAATTTTCTGGACTATAAAGCCCACCCATATATAAGCCGCAAGCACTGAATTTTACAAAGATTTTTATTTTGAACATAAATAAGCCGCACCTGTCTATAAGCCGCAGGTGTCTACACTGAAACTAATGAACTTTACACAGGCTTTAACGAAAGACAGTGCCTGTTACACGGCTTGTATCTAAACAGTAGCCTACCAAGAAAGTCATTGTTCACTGTCTTCCTCCTTCCTTTCACAACAATTTCTCTCGAGAGTTTATCTTTTGGCATCGTCGTGCGTTTAAAAATCACCATCGGTGAAGCTTTTCTCCCGATGCCGTGCAGCTCAGAACACAGGTGAAGTGTGTTTTTTCATGCCCGGTTGTTTTCAGCATGACAAATGATTCGCATTTCCTGTAGACAGTCCGAGTGAGCAGCAGGTCAAACTTCAGATGAACATCATCCATATTTAGGATTCACCTGAACCCGTTCGGCAATTTCATTGGTCTAATGTTATTTGGCTCAGTTTTTTGGCTTGAAGTTTGTGAAACCAGGAAAAAACCAGGAAAAATTCATATATTAGCCGCTTCGTTGTTTAAGCCGCGGGGTTTAAAGCGTGGGAAAAAAGTAGCGGCTTATAGTCCGGAAAATACTTTTTTCAAAGTATTTTATAGAAAAAAAACAATAAAGCTATTTGAATCATAGCTGGAGTCAACTCTGGAAACGATTCGCCTCACGCAATCAAAATAAAGATAGAAGTTATTCTGTGTATAGAAGTGAATGTGTATATTGGCCTTTGCTTTGAATTTGTCCTGTTGGAATTGAACAGATCAGAGTTTGAACTCCAATTAAGTCACTTTTTTTGGCAAATGAGAGCATTGCTAACATTTTGTTATAGTTAGAGACCTGTTATATGCTTGTTGTATCATGTACCTTATATTGACAAAATTTTGAAGATACCTGAGACGCCATAAGATTCATATGTGCTTTTTGAACATCCCATTCCACATTTAATCCCAGTTGCTTTTATAATTCCCTCCACTCTTTAGGGAAGATGTTCCAGATTTTGGTTTGTGATTGTGGAGATTTGTGCTCATTCAGTCACAAGGGTATTAGTAAAGTCATGTCTGATGTAGGCAAAGTGAGGCCTGGGGCGCAATCAGGGATCCAATTTATCCCAGAGGTGTTTAGTAGGGTTCAGGTCAGAGCTCTATAACTGGGCACTCAAGATCTTCTACTCCAACCCATTTAAAGTGTATCTTGAAACTGGCTTTGTGCAAAAGGGTATTTTCATGCTGGAACAAGTTTGGTTCTCCTACTTCGTTTGGAAGGGAAAATGTAATGATACTGAATCCAGAGACTTCTTATACAATTGTATGCATCCAACTTTGTGGTAAAAGTTTTGGAAAGAACCGCATATGGCTTATGTCTATATAGTGAATGTTTGCATTAAAGTGTTTCAAATGCTTTCCATACTCAAGTGATTTTATTGCTCTTCCTCCCCAGAGATTTTCACTTTGTCTTGTTCAGGTGTTTCATGCTTAGCCATGTTGTTTATTCAGGTGTGATGTTCAGACATTCCACTCCAGCCCAGGCTAATATTTCCTGAAGATATTTTGTAGCGAGAGTGTATTGTTGTAATCCTTCATCCGGATACTCTCCCTGGGCCGTAAACCTTTTAGCTTAAGAGTGTCAGACTCCTTTGGGAATGGCATGAGCTCACGCCAGCTATTAGCTGTGTGCTAATGTGTTATTTTACTGTTATAGTGCAACAGTAAAAGTCTAGTGTGATTCTGTTCGAAATAACACTTTTGATATTAAAGCTCTATATTAACACCTTATTGCTAATCATGCAGAAAGTCATCAGGAGTGTAAAAAGTTAACCTGTGTTAAAGCTTTTCTAACGCTTTTTTTTTATTCACTTCCTCGTTGCATGCTTTAGCAAAATGTTGAATTTTTCTAGTTAATATGGAACTTGACGAGGCATATGTTAGACCCTTCTGATAAATTTTTCATTGCAATTCAGGAACGCTTGTTTATTATAACAACTCAAAGAGAGCAGTCTGAAAGAGCTGTTGGGCACATTGAATACGGCTCCAACTTGTGTGGCTATTCCACTGAAATTAATGTCTTGTGGAATCTGTCTTATGTAACACCCAACAGCTTGTTTTATAACGTCCCTCCCTGGCCCAGCGTTCAAAGACAGAGCGTAATTCCATTGTTTTTTTCTTTTGTAAACAAGATGATAAAATGGCAAACCCTTGTCGTTAAACTCCGGTTTGCTGCGCTTTTATGGAGCCAACCTTGATACATTGACGTCCATAAACAGTCTGGTTGTCAGGGATATATGTGTGTGTGTATATATATATATATATATATATATATATATATATATATATATATATTGTATATGTGGAGCTGCTTGTTCTGTAGTCCTACAGATAACCTGAAAGAACAGGTCACTTCAATCATCAGTTTACACTCTGAAATGGGATGCCAGTTTCACAGGGCACAGTGCACACACATTCACACCCTGGAGCAACAAAATTAGTTTCAGTTCTGATTATACATGATAGGCATAATTCATCATTTATGATTGTAAAGGGCTTTTTTCTTTACTTATTCTCATGTTTCCATGTTTTAACATGCCATGCAACAAGTACTTTTCTATAATCAGTTGCCTGTAGTTTGTCTTCTTGCCACAAGGGGGCAGATTTGCCACACTGAGTTGATACACAGACTCCTAAATGATTGATTTGATAAGGGGTCAGGGTTTTGCAGTGCTATGCAATGTGGCTAACAGCTTGGGCACTTAAAAAGAAATGAGCCTGCCACAGATCTCACATTTTAGCTGTTTCAAATTGACTCCACATTTGACTTTCCAATCAATTAATGTTGTTTGATATGATCCATCACAACACCTCAATCACCTTACTCAACTCTCTTCTACTTTAGAGCAATTCTCTGTCCTTTTTGACATGATACCCTGTGTCATGGCTCCGTTTAACACTAGTCTGATAGACAGTGGGCAAATTGGACAAACAAATTTTGCAAGATCTTATTTATTAAATCTTAAATACTTCAACTGCAGTATATCAGTTTTTTTTTTTTTTACATTACAACCAATATATATTTTTTTCATTTCTTTGTATGAAATTTTATGTGGCTTTTTCATTTAGAAAATTGCTTTTTTTTCTTACATTCTGCTTTCTGTGGTCCTTTATCGCGAGCGATACCTCGGAGTAGCATTTGGGTTGTGCGTGGAAACTCTAGTAAATGTTTTCAATTTTCAATATTATAGTCATAAGAAAGCAAAGCATTATAGAAATGAACAGGAAATGCGATTAGGAGATTCAATAATAACTTCTACCTTGTTCTCGTACACTTTCTTTCTCTAAATCCACAAAGCACAACTCAAAGCCCTGGATGAGAGGCTTTATGAGAAAGGCAGGAGGATAGCAACAGTTGGATGTACAAAATAACAGTTCTTTTTCTTATACTTTATGTATTGTGTCAGTTCAGTCTGCTTCTTATATGAACATTTCTCTCTAAAGATCATGCTCAGGCAGCAAAATATAGGAGAAGAATATATGTATGACAGTGACAAGGAAAAACTCTCTTAGATGGTATGCGAAAGAAACCTTGAGAGGAACCAGACTTAATATGGACCTCATCTGAGTAACACTAAATGTCCATTCATCCAGATGCTCATTCACAGCTGGGAGCAAATTTATGGGAAATTGTAGGAAAATTTAGAGAAACCCACATGCACAAAGGGATATCATGCAAGACATTGTGCTCTTTCCATAAGGAGTTTTAATATTGAAAGATTAGATATTGAGATGCAGCAGAGAGAGAATCATGACTTGAGGCTTATTTATGCAATCTACAACAAACCTGCCTTTGTTATTATAAAATCTCATTTTATACCATACAATCCCACATAAAGCATCATACATATACTCCAAGGGCAAAAATGTCCAGATCCTGAGTGACTTACAGCAGTTGAGGTTTAAGGGCCTTGCGCAAGGGCCCAGTAGTTGCAGCTCGGTGAAACAGGGATTTGAACTCATGACCTTCCAATACAAAGTCCAACACTTTAACCACTGACCTACTACCCTCTATAGCTTGTGCTGTTCTATCAATTCCTAATCGATTTTTTTTTAGTTTGTTTGGACTACATCAAAATTGTTTCAGATAACCGAGTAAGGAATTGTCACCTGTGAATAAACAGCATAATTGCATTTTTGCTGTCTCAGGTGCATCCCGAAGGGGCGTGTGTGTCTGACAAATACAACAGATTACCCGTGTCTCCAGTACCAGTGTGTGGGCCGCCCTTCTGGCTGCGATTCGAACCAGCTGGATCCAGCCTGTGACACGGACAACATGGAGCACACCAACTTGTGTCTGCTGTACCAGAGCGGCAAAACCCTGGCGTATATGGGTCACTGTCAGGTACACACATCTGTCTTTAACTGTATTGCTGCACAAAAACCTGTACACTTATTTCTATCATTTTAGAACTGTAATATTATCCTTTCGAGGGATCACAATAATGCCATGCGACTCATTTTGATTTTTGGTTAATTCTTTTTTTTTTTTTTTTCCTGACCTGGCAACTTTTTATTTGTCACACTTATTCAGCATGCATCCATTCATCAAAGGAGATGAGAATAAGGCCATGATTCCTTAGCTACAATTACAAACTGCCCCTTTAATTACTAATGCAATTTATAGTATATATAACATAGTATAGTGTAGTTTTTGACATGCCTCCTTCTGTAAATATGGCAAAAGTAACTAAATAAATGATATTAGTTATTAATTCTAAATGGTTTTAGATAAAAGAAAAAGGCTTGTATCTGTAAAGTAGCTATTTATTTCTGTTGTAAATGTCTCTTGTTAGTATTGGTACTGTATTTGTATACAAAGCATAGTTTGGATAAATGCATAACTTAGCTCCAATTTGCCATCTATTTTAATTTAATTTCAATTCATTTTAATTTGAATGGTGCTTTTAACAATGGACATGGGCTGAAAAGATTCCTCGAGTAGTTCAAGTACAAAAATCCGCGAGGTACATCATTTGCCTCGACGCTTCAATTAGTTTATTTAACTACACAAGGGTCATCGTGTTTCCCCACGGACCATTATTACTGATGCACCACCCACTAAACTCTGGAGCGCTCTGGACAGGTAACACAGAAGACGCTGCTGAAAAAATAGAAGAACAGGGAGAAAACAGCGAGGGCCGAAGAGAAGATTCATATGCAGGCCTGTTTCCGCCACAAAAAAAGTTTGCCTAAATCCAACTCTTTTTCTCGCAATTCCAACTTTAATTCTCGCAATTCCGACAATTTTTTCTTGTTTCTTGTTACTTATTTTTGCCAATCGGGCAGCGTCATCCCCTCTGTAGTGCTATAAAGCTTTACACATTGAAAATAAAATGGGCTACAATTAATAGAATCGCATGGTATCAAACTAAGCCTCTGATCCCTGGAGAAAACTGAGAAACCTCGTTTATACACCAACAGCTTCAAACCTAAGGCCGACGACATGGTTACTGTTGGATGTACCAGAAATGTTGGATGTTTACGAGAAATAAAGTCAAAATTGTGAGAAAAAGAAGTCCGAATTGTGAGGAAACAAAAGTCAGAATTGCAACAGAAAGTCTCTAAACTATTTATATTTGCATTTTGATGAATTATGGCAATTAAATGCACTAAATTGGTTTAGTTTTCGCAGATATTCTTGTATGCAATTTCTGCAATAGAATGTTTTCAAGACAAGACCCGTCTTATTTTCTCTGGTGTATTTGGTATTGCTCTTTAATAAAGAAAAAGTAATTCTTAACAGATTACTTGATTAATCGTTGCAATAATCAACAGAATACTTGATTTCTAAATGAATCCACAGCAACAGCTCTACAATGGACATTGCCTTAAAGCAGCTTTACATAGATAAAGCGGTAATAAAGAATGTATACCTTTGTCCCTAATGAGCAATCCACTTGTGTTTGTTCAGTTCCTGTTCCCACCCATTAGTGACCTCTGTCCTTTTGCACATCAACCGTCAGCTAACAGCCATCTATCCACTTCTGCATGCATGAATTCATAGTCACACCTGGTTGGTTTATGTTGGTGTGATTGACAGGAGTGAAAGATCTCTTAAGTGTGGATCAGTCATTATTGGTTCTTTAGTGTAACCTCTCGCAACAGTCCATTATTCTACTCAAGCGAAACTTTTATTGGGGTCTCCGTTCTGTCATTGTTCCAAAGCGACACTAGAGGGAACTGCCCTGCCCAAATAACAGCAGTGTGTGTTTATACTCTGAGCTGGAGTTTTCAGGAAGCTGGGTCAAATGACTCCACATTAACTACAGCCGTCTGCTGAGGACAAAGCCATTAATTTAGCTGCAGCTAAAACATCAGTCTGAACACTGGGTCCACACGATGTGCAGTGTTTAATGATGAACACAACTTTTATTATAGGAAAAGAGTAGGACATTTTTCAGCGTGGCAAGGTGTGGTGAACATTTTTCTGTCTAGCTGTGTGGGTTTGTCTGCATTTACACAAACACAGACACTCCAAACCTATAAACACACACAGTAGGTAAGAGGAGAGCTCATTCATATGCAGCCTCAAATTCTGAATATCATGTTGCTAACTATCTTTGGGCTACGTACATTAGCCTGTTTCACAAGTATTCGTTCAAAGATGCGCCTGAAGTGATGCCTAGAACATTCCACCACAAAATAAAAGATGATATGTAATAAAATGTCAAATTCTCAATCATATTATGTAGAGATTAAAGGAGTAAACTCATTGGCCACTATTTATGCTTCCTGTGGTGCTCAGGTTGCTGCTGCTAACTCACCCCACACTCCCTGAGTCTGATCTCATGGAAAATAGCTAGATCAATTACCAGCTCATTTAAATACCACCAGCAAGCAAGCAGGCCAGTTAATAAGGATATGTGCAGGAGGAAATCTTGGGTATCATGTTTAAAGAGAGAGATGATCAGTGTATTTAGCAACAACACATGGCTTAGATTTCTGTGTTTGGCTCATTCTGTAAATACGACATCTTGACTGCTGGGTTTTTCACATTATTGTGGATTTTACAGACTGATAGACACAAGGCAATTGTTATTGCAAAATGTAATTAAAAAACCCACCTGCACACACTTATTTAGAAAGAAAACATAGGCAATAATAAAAGAATGTAATGTAACTCTAATATTATACACAGTTATATACACTAACTTGATGCATGACACAGAGCATCTGTTAGCTCTTCTTTTTTATGTTTCTGCCACTTGCTGGTGATGGCATTATATTTTCAGGTTGTGCATATTCGTTCGAGATTCTCATTAGTGTGAGTGTTATAAGTAAAAAAAGATTTTCTCTTGAACTGTGATCTGTGATATGTTTCTGAAGTGAAACTTTTTTTTCATTTCATTTTCTCCCGCTTATCCGTAATTCGGGTCGCGGGGGCAGCAGTCTAAGCAGGCCCCCGCCTTCGACTGCTGCCCAATCCTCACAGCACCGTCCCTTACGGTCCCTCCTGCAGGTGGTGAGCCCACGGGAAGGCGGCCCCACGTCACTCCGACGTCACGGACCTTGATATTTCCCTCGTAAGGGACCCCCGGAGCATAGAGGGTTAAGGGCCTTGCTCAAGGGCCCAAGAGTGGCAGCTTGGCGATACCGGGGCTTGAACCCCCGACCTTCCGATCGGCAACCCAGCGCCTTAACCGCTGGAGCCACCACTCCCCCTAAAGTGAAACTTAATTTTAATAAAAAATGTCGATCCCAAAAAAAATAAAATAATAAAAATAGGTAAAAACTTAGTGTTTTTGTTATTTCAGAGTGCACTAAATATGCCATGGACACATACTGAAGTCATTGTATATTATCTTTAAGCTGTAAACACACTAGAAACAAGCAGTTACTGATTGTAGCCAATACCAATTACATTTCTTCATATTTAAGCCCTTGGCCTGTCCTGTTTTGTTGCTTAGCAACTGTATTTTACTGTTAATAGAGTGCATTGCCTAGCTGCAGAACTTATTGTGAGTATTATTCATATATAATAAATATTTATTATTTAATTGAACGCGGCTTCAAATAGTACAATATATATATATATATATATATATATATATATATATATATATATATA
>JAAIIK010000003.1:8897146-8917267 GCA_014706435.1 Silurus glanis
TAGATAGATAGATAGATAGATAGATAGATAGATAGATAGATAGATAGTGTCTGTACAAAATGGAACTATTGGTAAACTAGTGTGGAATAACAATACTTGATGATTGGATGATGTAGGGGTGAAAAGAGTTGCGCCACTGTTTGCTTTCCCACATGTGCTTTTTTCTTTCACAACTCACATGGTGTCATGTAGTATTATAAAAAGAACATTTCATTACAATTTTGAAATCAACTTTGGCAGATAATTTGGCTCATTGCAAGCATTTGTTTCTAGAAAGAACAAAAAAACCCCAGCAAGACAAAGGTTTAATAATTATACTCGGTGTGTAGTAATAATGCAATAACAAATACTGTATACATTTAACTATAAAAAGAGAAGGCTTTTTTTATTTTTAACAAATTACTATTACAAAATACACAACTTATATTGGTGCCATGTATCATTGCAAAAGGATCAGCCAAAAATGAGATTTTGTCAAAGCCAAAGTTTTTTATTCAGAACATAGTTCTTATCATTTTCATAGAAATATGTAAACATACTGTAAGTTCAGCCAATCTCACTATTTAGCAACAGCACAATGTTTTTTCTGTCAGTGTTATTTTTGTGTTTTCCGGGACTAACAGGATGCTCGTGCGTGCGTACGTGCGCGTGTGTGTGTGTGTGTGTGTGTGTGTGTGTGTGTGTGTGTGTGTGTGATATTTTCAGCTGAACAGGAATCAGCCGGTCACAGTGCACGACATACTCAGTGTCCTACGTCTCCACATCTCTGTTCCTCAGTGTGATATCTTCGGCTATCTAAGCATCGATTCAGAGATTGTGATCCTCATTATACCTGTTGACCAGCAGCCCACACCGCTGCAGGTTTGTGTCTTTGTTTGTTTGTACACCCTAGATACTTTCTTTACCATTCAAAAGCCTTGAGCTCTTTTGGCACAGTAAATTCAGGGCTGAACGCATGCTGCGCTGTCAGTCCCATTATCTTCACTCAGATGAACGTCATGGAAGAGTGAGTTTCACACACAGGAATTATTTATATCGACCTGAACATAAGAGTTGTATGTGCTTTTTGAACACCTCATTCCATATTTGGTTCCCATTTGCTTTTATAATTACCTCCACTCTTCAGGCAAGATGTTCCACTAGATTTTGGACTGTGCTTGTGGAGATTTGTGCTTATTCAGACACAAGGGTGTGAGTAAAGTCAGGTACTGATGTTGTTTGAGGAGGCTTGCGGTGCATTTAGCATTCCAGTTAATTTCAAAGGTGTTCAGTAGGGTCGAGGTCAGAGATCTATAGCAGGCCACACAAGATCTTTCACTCCATCTCAAGAAAACCATATATTCATGGAGCTGGCTTTGTGCACAGGGGTATTTTCATGCTGGAACAGGTGTGAAAGGAAATGAAAGGAAAATGTATTGTTAGTGCATCCAAGGACATCCTATACTATTGAGTGCCTCCGACTTTGTGGTAATAGTTTGGGGAAGAACCAAATATGGCTAGAAAAACTCTCAATAGGCGTCTCAAAGGGGCTTCAATACTGGTTTTCTAAGGAACAATATATATATATATATATATATATATATATATATATATATATATATATATATATATATATATATATATATATATTTATTAAGTTCTTGCATTACTGTAGCATCATTTTCTCAGAGGTTCAAGTATGGGAAAACATTTTCATACAATTTCTTAACATTTGATTAGTAATTTGGGAATATACAGTATAATATTCTGTGCATAAAATGACTTGTTTTCAGGACACCATAAGAATCCGTCTCCATACCCCCCTGTCCTCTACATCTGCCACTTTCAAACCAACTACCTGCACGTCTTCCCTCACCACATCCATAAACCTCCTCCTTGGTCTTCCTTTTTTCCTCCTTCCTGGTGGCTCCATCCTCAGCATTCTCCTACTGATATACCCCATGTCCCTCCTCTGCACATGTCCAAACCATCTAAATCGCACCTCCCTCACCTCGTCTCCAAAACATCCTACATGCGCTGTCCCTCTTCTTCAGCTCTGCTACCTCCAGCTCCACTTCCTGTATTTTACTCAATGCCACTGTCTCTAAACCATACAACATCGCAGGTCTCACCACAGTCCTATAAACTTTCCCTTTCACTCTTGCAGATACCCTACTATCACAAATTACTCCTGTCACTCTTCTCCACCCACTCCCCCCTGCCTGCACTCTTATCTTCACTTCTCTAACACACTCTTTATTACTTTGCACTGTTGACCCCAGGAACCTGAACTCCACCTTTTCCACCTCTTCTCCCTGTAACTGCACCACTCCACTGCCCTCCCTCTCATTCACACACATGTACTCTGTCTTACTCCTACTGACTTTCATTCCCCTTCTCTCCAGCGCATATCTCCACCTCTCCAGGCTCTTCTCAACCTGCTCACTACTCTCACCACAAATCACAATATCATCCGCAAACATCATAGTCCATGGAGACTCCTGTCTGACCTCGTTTGTCAACCTGTTGATCATCACTGTAAACAGGAAAGGGCTCAGAGCCGATCCTTGATGCATTTCAACCTCCACCTTGAACCAGTCTGTCGTTCCTACTGCACACTTCACTGCTGTCACACTGCCCTCGTACATGTCCTGCACCACCCTCACATACTTCTCTGACACACCTGACTTCCTCATACAATACCACAACTCCCCCCCGACACCCTGTAATATGCTTTCTCTAAATCCACAAACACACAATGCAACTCCTTCTGACCTTCTCTATACTTCTCCATCAACATTCTCAAAGCAAATAATGCATCTGTGGTGCTCTTCCTCAGCATGACACCATACTGTTTCTCACAAATGGTCACCTTTTCTCTCAGCCTGGCTTCCACTACTCTTTCCCATAACTTCATGTTGATGTGACTGATCAACTTTATTCTCCTGTAGTTACTGCAGGTCTGCACATCCCCCTTATTCTTATATATCGGTACCAGCACATTCCTCCTCCATTCTCCATCCATCCTCTCACCTTCCAAAATCTGGTTGAACAATCTGGTTCATCTCCATGCTTTTACCGGTATGTCATCTGGTCCAACCGACTTACCACTCTTCACCCTTTTAATCGCTGCTCTCATTTCCCCCTTACTAATCCTATCCACTTCCTGTTTCACAATCTCCACACCATCCAACCTTCTGTCTCTCTTAATCTCTCTCTCTCTCTCTCTCTCTCTCTCTCTCTCATTTTCCTCATTCATCAGCTGCTCAAAATACTCCCGCCATCTTCTCAACACACTCTTCTCACTAGTCAACACATTTCCATCTAAATCCTTTATTGCTCTGACTAGCAGCACATCCTTCCCAGCTCAGTCCCTCTGCCTGGCCAATCGCCAAATTCCTCTTTACCTGCTGCCACATCTCCTTGTACTCCTGCCTACTTTTCTCATCACTCTGTCTATCCCAATTTTGTTTCACTAACCTCTTTCTCCTTATGCTCTCCTGCACTTCCTCATTCCACCACCACATCTCTTTGTCTTGCTTTCTCTTTCCAGATGTCACACCAAGTACCTTTCAAGCTGTCTCCCTTATCACTTCTGCAGTAGTTGCCCAATCATCCAGCACCTCTTCACCACCACTGAGCCCCTGTCTGACCTCTTCCCTGAACCTCACACTCCTCCTTGTTCTTAAAATAAGTGTTCACCACTGCCATTTTCATCCTTTTAGCAAAATCTACCACCATCTGCCCTTCCACATTCCTCTCCTTAAGGCCATACCTACCCATCACCTCCTCATCACCTCTGTTCCTTTCACCAACATGCCCATTAAAGTCTGACCCAATCACCAATCTTTCATTCACAGGTACACCATCTACCACTTCATCTAACTCACTCCAGAATTTTTCCTTCTCCTCCATTTCACAACCCACTTGTGGAGCATAAGCACTGATGACATTTATCATCACCCCTTCAACTTCCAGCTTCACGTTCATCACCCTATCAGAAACTCTCTTCACCTCCACTACACACTTACTGTACTCTTCCTTCAGAATCACCCCTACACCATTTCTCTTTCCATCCACACCATGAAAGAGCAGTTTGAACCCCCCTCCAATGCTCCAATGCTCGGATCGGTAACCCGGGCCTCGACCGATCCAGTATGAATTCCTCTTTGGTGATCAGCATATTTGTTTTGGCACGTTTTACTCTGGATGCCCTTCCTAACGCAACCCTCCCCATTTATCCGGGCTTGGGACCGGCACTAAGAGTGCACTGGCTTGTGCAACCCTAATGGCTGGGTTAAGAATATTGAGCATTACAAGTTTAAATTCATCTTAGGCAGACCATGTGGCTCATTGTAAGCATTTTGGAACGAGTTTTAATGTCCAGACAAAGGTTTAATAATTATACAAAAATCCTGTTGATGAGTTCAAGTTCATGAGGTCATGTGTTACACAGGGAATAGTGGCATTTTTGTTGTTTTTATGCCGTGTTTCTTATGATGAAACAAATTACACTGAGAAATGAATTGAGATCACAGCTTTATTGCAGGCTTTTTCCAGTTCTGAATTTGAAACTATAAAAAATACATTTTTGTTTCAATAGATACACTGATCAATCTAAAGGCTTCAAATTAACAATTGCAAATGACTTTTATCAAAGCTCTAATCTAACGTTTCACTTCAAAATCTTGTTTTCGCTTTCTTTTTGAAATGCTAATTAGTCCTTTAGTAAACAAACAGACAAACCAGACATAATTCAGCCATTTGAAATGCAATTTAATAACTGAGTTACAAAACACGTCTGTCTATACACCAGCTATTTATACACCACCACCACCACCACCTACCTCCAGAGGAATTTTCAATTAGGATTTTTAATTACATTTCAATGCCTGTGCTGAAACACCTCCAGACTCTTAGATTGAATGAAATTCATTAAGGTTAATTTGAGTTAAAGCAAGTTTTAAATAAAAGAGTTTTTTTTTTTTCCTTTTAATCACTACAAAACCAGAACTTTGCTCCAAAGTGAAATAATGTATATGCACCTTCCTGCTACTGTTCATTCTAATATGTGTCTGGTGAACAATTTCTTTTCCTTGCATCATTTTTCATTTGTTGTTTGAAAGTACCTACAAATATTACCTCAGATTTGATCATCTAGCTGCTGTGTGTGGGTGTGGGTGTGGGTGTGTGGGTGTGAGTATGAAGTGTAAAAATGATAGAAATTTCTGTTCTGTTGCTAAACACAGCATATGCCTGGTGTGCTTCCTCAGATTGAAGCCTGCAGCAAAGAAGCCGAGAAGATCGACTCTCTCATTAACTCGGGTAGTCCCACGCTGGTGTCTCACGTCCCCCTGTCCGCCTTCCTGACCTCCGAGCTCCAACTGTCTACTGTTAACTCTGCTGCTCCCCCCAGCACCTCTTCCTTCAGTGCGTCCACCTGTCTCTCTGTCTGTCTCCTCCTCACGTTCCTGCTGTCCTACCTAAACAACCTGAACTGTCGTTGCTGAGAAACCGCACCAACAAACCCCATCCCCCCACCAATCCCCAACCACCCCCCACCCACCATCGGACTGACCTTTGACTTTTCTTTGTCTTGGTCCTAGCCCCAGTCTGCATAACCTTGACAATCACAGAAACGCCAAGCCGATGAGAACAATCACTTCGAAAGGAAAAAGTATGACGGGACAATGAAGTTGAGGAATGGATAAAGGACTTTTGAGCTGTGTTCCTGTCAAGAGTAAGCTGTATCGAGTCATGTCAGTCCTTTCTTTTAGAGAAAGCAGAAAGCAAGGATGGATAGAGTGTGATCTCGGAAATGAATTTTCCAGCTCTGGTGCTACTCTCTGCTGCCTTTTCTCTGCTGGTTGAAAGACCGGAGCAGATACTTTAAACATTATAGGTCTCACACACCTCAATTTATAGCTAAGAACTGCATAAAAAGTCAAAGTGGAGGAATGGAAGGGATGGAGGGGATCTTTCTTCATTTCTGTTTGTGTATAATTTAATAGACCTAAAAGGAGAATCTATAGCCATCCTAAGCCGTTTTTTTTTTTATACTGTGCGATTTCAGCTGGCATTTTTCAATTATCTGAGAATGCGATTGAAGCAAACGACTTTGTTTTCCACGATTCTATGTTCTGCGTTCCAATTAGTCTAATCCAGGACTTTTGTTTGTCTGTTATCATGGTTTGTTCATGTCTTACCATTGCTGTTACCCAGTTTACGTCTGTGCAGTGAGTTTTGCATCACCGTCCTCCTCCTCCTGATGGTTTTTAGTCGGCCATTGTAGCAGACTTGCCACTCTCAAAGTGATCACACTTTGAGGAAATAACCACAAATTTCTGACCTGAACTTTGTAGTCTTCGAATGCAGATGTTATAATCAGCCTCCCATAAACATGCAATATTCATCTAAAGGTGAATTCATACTTGCTTTTATCTATGTGTTGACATACGCAATATGGCCGCCGCACATATCCTGCGGTCACCAGAACTGTTGCTTCCAATAGGTCAGAAGAAATGACCAGCATGCCTCCACATGGTAAAGATAGTATAAAAAAGCTGAGTTTCATGCACCAGTCTTCCTTTCTTTGTTTTTAAATATTCCAATATGAGGTCAAAGTTTACATTTTGACAGCAATCATGATGATGGCAGAAAGTTTCAACGCCGCTTGTCAGAGTGTCGACAATCACTAGCATTTAAAAATGGTGTATTGGCTAGTTCCATCTAGTGGATGTGGCTCAATCCATGTGTATGTAAAGTACACAGGTTGGTGTGAAAGCATCGCTTTGGTTCTGCTTTTGCCAATTTTGTTTGCTTTGTCGGCCAAAAATCGTACAGTGTAAATCCGGCTTTACTGAATATGACAATCATATCCACAATTGGGTAATCACAACAGTATGCCTTGTTTATATAGATTATATATGTAAAGATTTATTATATGAAGTATTCCAGGGGAAAAAAATAACTATGTTTTTAAAAATAGCAAAATGTTTATTTTAAGACGTTTGCTGACCCGACGGTCAGAGCCACAATGTGCCATTTTTTTTAAATCTTATTCTTGCATGATGACAATTATGAAGTGTTTTTACAGAAAGCTTTGTATCGTTCTGTCCTGTCCTTTCCTTTCCTGTCCTGTCTAGTCCTGTCCTGTCTGTGTCCAAATACATGTGCCTGTGTCAAATGAAGGATTTTAACAGTATTATCATGCTTGGCAGCTTTGTAGCATTTCCACTCAGTGGAGCTTTCTGCTTTTTTTATGTTTGTGTGTTTGCAATTCAACTGATGTATTTTTATAAGATAATAATAAAAAGTGTTCATATTGCCAAGTGTAAATCGTGTCAGGATTAATATTTTGTATTTTGTATTTTGTATTTTTTTCCCCTGTACACTTTTGAGGTTTTTTGTGTTTAAATAGTGCTTTTTTTTTTGTCATCACTCTGATGGTGTGCTATTGCATACTCAGAATGATGCGTCTACAAAATTCTGTCGTCATTAAAAAGGAGAACAGTATTTTCTCCCCCACTATTGTACATCACATTTTTTTTGTAGTACTTCTCTAAATGATGACACTGCCTATACTAACAAGAAATCAGTTATATGAATTAAAGCACAGTTCTGCTGTTTCTTCTAAAACAAAATCATATTTATTTTGTTCATTCACAGTCTAAATGTGTGTTTTTTTTTTTTTTATGGATGTATTAAAAAATGTACGGTGTCTGTCAAAAGTTTGGAAACAACTAGTCTTTTATGCTTTTGAGAGACACATGCATGTTCCTTTCATTTATGTAGAACAAACCAGGTAGTTTAACAGTATGACCAAACAAGTACAGAAATGTATGTTACACTTTATTTACATTGAAAAATCCACCCTTAGCATAAATAATAGCTTTACACACTTTTTTGCCATTCTGAGAGTTAGTTTCTCTAAACATTCAGATGAAATACTTTGCCGTGGCTCTTGCTAGAGATGTACTTCACTATTCTGACTTCCCAGAGCAGTACGGTGAAGTCGGTTCCAATTAGCTGTAGACCAGACAGATTTGCATGGTGTTGAAGAATAAAATAGTAGCCATGTTGATTCAGTATTCCTTTTACCTAGAAATAAATCTCCAACCTTCTCTACTCCAAAACAACCTCAAACTATTCAGCTTTTCCACCATGTCTGTAGGTGTGACATCTTCTCTCCTGTTCTTTATCTTACATTAATTCAGTTTGAACCAAAAATGTCAACTTTGTTCTCCGCTGTCCACACAACTTTCTTTTAGTAATTCACTGTCCAATTTTTGTGTATATGCCTTTTACTAAGTTACATATGAACAACAGGGAAAAGGCTTGTCCCAAAAACCATAGAAGACGAGTTTTTTCAAACTTTTGACAGACACTTTATGTCACCAAGAAGTGTAGCATATGTCAGTAACTCTCACAGCATTAAAATGTGGTATAAAAAGTATGAAGTCATTCTTTAATGTAGAAGAAAAATAATTCAATAATCACCGGTGACGTGCAAAAGAGACGAGCATTCTGTCATAGGAAAATATATAACTTTATATTTAAGTAATGGCTCTCTGTTATTACTTTCCTTATCCTCATTTTCTTGTTGTTTTTTTCCCCCATTGAAGTTAGTATGCAATTGTAATTTTCCTAAAAAGTGCAAACTCTTCACTAGTACATCATAAAATATTCAACAGTTTCTTTGTTTATGTATGTTATTATAATAATAATAATTATTAAATATTTATTCAATGGTGATGAGCCCCAAAAACATACTTCCTCCTCACCTTGGAATCAGTAAAATAAGATAACTCAAGAGGATGAAATAATGACGTAACAGATATGAGTTACGTTACATGTGATCGAAATGTTTGTTGTCACTCTTATGTACAAAATGAGTGGGCAGGGAACGAGTCAAAACAGCTGAGGAGCTGTTCGCTTGACACACTTCTCACACTCGCATGATGATGACGAGGATGGCCGAGTTGCTCCTTCTTACTGTGTTCATCATGGTGAAGTGTACAGGTAAGAGAAATATGACTGTGGTTTTGTGTGGTGAAATTCAGTTCGATCACTTGCTCAACACTAATCATAATAACCATGTCAAATGAAATGGTGCTTATTTGTGGACAAAAATGTTATGATAGCAAACATACCCCATGTGGGAAAATTGTCAGGAAAAGTAAAAATGGCGATTTTATATAAATGGCTTTTTTTTTTTTTTTTTTATAACTCTATGGATGTTTTTGTTTTTGATGATTTGTGATGAAATGGGGAAATGGGTGTGGTGAAACAGCTCACATTTCTCAGCAGGCTGCTGGAGTGTTATGGTGTTGTAATGCCATCATTTCATTTGATTTCTAAAGCTTGTGGTTACACAGGGATTGTGTTGTTCAATTTTCTCCACTTTTCTCATGCTGCACTTGTATGAAAAGTCGTAAAGGAATGTTGTTGATAATGCCGATCATTTGGTGCTGAAAGCATGCTTTAAGAATAAGTGCTATACAAAAACAAGAAAAAAAGTAAAAGCACGATATGTGAATCAAAATATGCATAAAGATAAAGAAACTGAGCATTGTGGGTATCTTCACTGACTGTAATTACAAAGGATTATTTTTAAAGATAATATTGTTTTGGTTTTTCTGTTATTGAATAAAGGCTCAAATTTGGCCTCAAGATATTTTTTAGCAACGTCAGGCTTAACAAAAACAGTCCATTGCATGTTTTCACCAGGATAGGCAGCAGAGAAAAACAAGTTTACAAAACACTTTTTTTGGGGGGGGGGCAAATGCTTTTATCCAGATTGAGTGACTCAAAAAAAGTCAGAATACAAAGTTCTTTTTGAGTAATTTTCCTGGGCCTTTAAAACAATTTGATACAAACATGAATCTTTTTACTTGCACTTGCTTGCGCTTGTACCCCTGAAGATAGGAAATTCAAACGTGTGTGAAAACTCATGCAATCCAAGGTAACTCAATAGTAAAGAGAGTAAAATCATATTTTAAAATCATATTTTGCATAAATAAAAGCCAAGTCTAGTTTCTGTCAGCCTGTGCTTTAGATTGCTGTGTTTACCTGACAGATGTGGGGCATGGTGTGGTTTTCTCCCTGTGTACGCCACCTACCTCACAGTTTGGCATAATGTGCATTCCGAGAAGCTTTTCTGCTCATCATGGTTGTAAAGAGTGCTTGTTGTGTTAGTCAGCCTCAAACTAGTACGGCCATTTTCCCCTGACCTCTTTTCTCACTTATAACAGCTTCTTACTGGATGTTTTTTGTTTTTCGCATCACTCTATGTAAACTCTACAGACTATGTAAACTTTTCAGATCATCACTTTCTGAAATACTCAAACCAGCCCTTAAGCCTCAACAACCAAGCTACAGCTGGAGTTAGTAGGATTGAGATTTTCCCTTGATAGTGTATATCAGGGGAGGCCAACCAGTCAGAGACCGAGAGCCACATTTTTTACTGTGTTACCGCAAAGAGCCACATCATGCACATGGGCACACATGAACATCACCCATCCCTTCCTCTTACACACACACACACACACGTGCGCGCACGCACACACACACACACACACACACACACACCTCTGCTCAGCCAGATTTATTGTAAATGTCACACACCAACATAATGACAGAAATTGACTCCTACAGTTCTAAGACCACAGGACAGTCATTTTCAACAATGAACATTGTGTGCACTGTCTCACACACACAAACTCTCAGTTTAACCACGTCCACAAACAAAAATATAATAATTTACAATAGCGTTTTTCTTTTACTATGCATGTTAGTTAGTGGGACTTTTGGCATTCCTTGCCTTGAACAGTCCCCTTCAAATCTGCCTCGTATTCCGTTGTTGCCACTCGAAGCAATTCTTTCACATGGGTGTCAGTCAGAACAGATCGATGCTTTGATTTCACGTGTTTCAGGGTAGAAAACACAGACTTTTTTTATGTGCATGTTCACTTCGCTTGACTTCAATACGGTATTTTCGTCAAATGCGCATGTGCGTGAGATGAATATACCGCAGGGGTGGGCAATTAATTTTTACAAGGGGCCACATGAGAAACCTGAATTGTGTCAGAGGGCCACACCAACGATAATATTTTAGGGATGCACCGAAATGAAAATTCTTGGCCAAAACCAAAAACCAAAAATGAGGAAACCAAGGCCAAAACCGAAAACCGAAACACCGAAAGAAAAGATTATGGCAATTATTAGAACCATTGCATTTATGGCTATGAGTGTGTACTAACCTCACTAAAATCAATGCATTGCAATTCAAAGAATAAATCCATTACAAAAGTTTTTTATTTATTATTATAAATTATTGTTATTTATTTGTTACCATTCATAGTATTGACAGACAGGCAGCGGTCAATTATTATTAGCAACGGTCTGTTAAACGAAAATAATTGACCGCCGAACGTTTGGAAGCCCATTCAAGTGAATGGAACGTTCTAATCTACAGCATTAAGAAGAGCCGTGTAATAAATAATATTATATTATAATAATTATTATTTTCGGGATCCACAGGGAATAGTTCAAAGATCAACCCGTCGATCCACTGGCGAACACTGATCTAAGGCAATGCATTCCATAATTTTTTGTGTTATGCCTTTTGCCATCACTGGAAAACTTTCCTGCCTTTTCAAAAACGTCCGCTACAGACGGAGTGCGCATGCTCGGATTGACTTTACTTTTCTGCGCCGCGTTCTTCTCATATTTAGAATGGCAATCGGGATGTTTGGATTTCAGGTGATAAATTAAACCCGAATTGGAGAAACTCTTTGCAGATACACCCCCTCTTGAAATTTCAGCATTGCATGTTTTGCAAATCGCTATCCGCACACCGCACACATGTTGGCTCTTATCCAGATAACCGTGTGCTGGCTGCGTTTTTTTATTGTGTCATTACAATTGTGTTTCTGCCGTGTTGTTTCGGTAATTTAGGTATTTCGGCCGAACATTTTCGGTGCATCCCTGTAATTTATGATTGGCCTCACGCGGGCCGGACAGGGACGTACAAAGGGCCGGATGTGGCCCGCGGGCCGTAGTTTGCCCAGGTCTGATATACCGCAAAGTTTCCCAGTAGGGGCTAAGCTCATTTAAGTCTTAAAAATACCGCATTGAACTCAAGCGAAGCGAACACGAACATTAAAAAACAAACAAACACAAACTTCGATATGAACGTAAGAGCCAAAACCAGCCAAAGAGCCGCATGCGGCTCACGAGCCGCGGGTTGGCCACCCCTGGTGTATGTTAACAGATTTATCTTTTCAATGTGAGGGTTCCCTGGTGGTCTAGTGGTTAGGATGCGGCGCTCTCACCGCTGCGGCCCGGGTTCAATCCCCGGTCAGGGAACAACCCCAGCCACTCTTAGTGCCGTCCCAAACCCCCGGATCAATGGGGAGGATTGCGTTAGAAAGGGCATCCAGCGTAAAAACATGTGCCAAATCAAACATGCGGATTATCCGCTGTGGCGACACCTAACGGGAGAAGCTGAAAGAAAGTTATCTTTTCAATGAGATTAGCTGAGTGGATAATTGTATAAATGATTAGATGTACAGGTGTTCTGTAGAGGGTATCGTTGCAGCTTAAAGCAGATGCCCTACAACGTACATTGCTTATGTCTTATTCAAGAACTTCCTTATGCTCAGACAAATAGCATCTGTAAATACTATCAAGAAAAAAATCCATGTAAGAGAGTTAACTCAATGAAATTAAATGAGATTAAAAATAATGAAAGTTCACCACCTAGATAACAGAACAGACAGTTATTCATGAATGCTATTTTAGTAGCTTGAGAAATGGATAGATATTTCTGATGCTCAGAGGAACATGGAGCAGAACAGTCCCAGTGTGGCTGCATGGTGAATGCAGCCAATTACGAACAGTAGGGCTGCAACTAACGATTATTTTGATAATCGATTAATCTGACGATTATTTTTCTTCTTCTTCGCTTGTTTATATTTTTATTTAGATTTTTGATTATTATAACTATATGAAACCCCAATTCAGGGTATTTATGTATAAAAGTGTACTTAAAAAATGCAAAAGCCACATATTGAGTTTAAATCTCTTTATTTTAGACATTTATTTTTTTAAATATATAGTGGCTGCTTGTTGAGGAGTTCATGGGGGGATGTCTCCTTTAAACAAATTCACTCATGCTGGGTTGTTTCTTTCCGTAAAAAAATAAAAAACAGCATTTAAGTATGAAATGTGAAGAGATTTGTGTAAATCAACATTTGTATTGTATTTTGCAGATACAATTGAAAAAAATCTATATAAACTATAATACAACATTGTTTTGACTATTTTCATAGATATAATAAATATATAGCAAGCTAACAGGCTGTTTAAAAATATGCGTTGAAGTGCAAATGCACAATTATTCGCTGAAAACCACAACATTAACTAAAAGAATGTAATAATTTAGATTTAGTGTTTGTTCACACTGTTTTAATTGAATCCATCACCATGTCGTGAGCGAGCTGATTGCGCAACCTGTTGCCCGTGAGTCACAGAACAAACAGTTTACACAATAGCATTCATTAAACTATACAATTTTCACATGATGAGGATTATACAGTGACGATGTTTCACCTTCATCTGTGACACTAGAGTGTTTTCTTTTTGCGTGCTTGTGCATCACTGTGGTATGCCACACAGCTCCGCTTTGCATAACTTTCAGGTACATCTTTCTTTGTTGCATTTAATATAAAATGCTCCCATGGCTTGGATGACTTGGGATACACACTTTTTCCTGCTGCCGGTTGACCCTGTATTGTCCGACATTTTCCAATGCAGTTGTGTTATCTTACAGTCACACTAACCCATAACTTGACAGCCCAACTAATCGATAACGGCATTCGTTGACAATGAACTTCATTATCAATTATTATCAAATTTATTGATTATTTGTTGCAGCTCTAGACTAAAGCGCTTCTTTTAACAGTACCTCATCCTAAAAAGTGCCGAATGAATGGAACAGACTCCAAACTAGACCACTCACAGCGAATAGCATGTATATTTTCACATTCCACATTACAGCATTCAGTACCAATAATGCGGAGAAGGTAGAAGGTTAAAACCTTCAGTGTTTTCAAAAGCTGTTCTTGTCTTGTACAATACAGTAACCTACTACTTTATTGTCTATTTATGATTACACAGTAATTTTCAAAACTACTAAAACCCCTTAAACCTTTTCTCATTGTGTAGTTACAAATTGGAACATAAGTTCTCAAATGCTTCTTTCACTTACATCCTTTTCTTTTTACCCATTCACAGTCAATGGCAGTCTCCACACAGTTGTTGCCATATTCTTTCATTATTGAATTTTTGAACTTAATAAATTGAATGGTGCTCCAGGTAATGGAGAAAGTTTTTGTGGTGTTTTTTAACCAAAACCTTTTCACATTTTCCCAGAACTGGACCATCCATGAATACATTAATTATACATATGAACAATTATGCAGTCATGTGATTCTCCATACCTACCACCAACCCATACACTCACAGTCTTCAATATTTTGAAATATTTTTAAAGATTCATAGCATAGAATCACAGATGAGTCCATTTCACTGCACTACAAAATGTGGAAAAGATCAAATGGGGTAAATATTTATGAAAGCCTTTTTACAGGTTGAGTGGAACAAAATATAAGGAAGACTGAATATTTGAGCGATTATTGGTTATAACAGGCAGATGCTGAGAGCAAGAGGAAGATCATAGGTGTCAAAATAATCCATCATTCCCAAACAACATCTACAGTCAGGTCCATAAATATTTTACACAATTTCTGTAATTTTGGCAACACAATGGATTTGAAAGACAGCAGTCAAGACGGTACCACAGTATAGATTTAATTCAGTTGGTTCAACCAAAATATTGTTTAGGAATATTACAGCCATTTATTACTTCCAAGGACTTAAAAATAAAATGTTTTTAATGGCCAGGTAGTCACCTAACCTCGACTCGGTTGATGGTTTAAATGATAGATTCCAGACTGAATGCACCAAGTGACCTCATCCAAGTATCAAAACTAATCCATATATTTTTAATGATGTTATTTTTTAAATTATTTTTGAGCCTGTAAAATGGAAGTTCTATAAAAAAAAAATTACTGACATTTTTAAATGGAAGTACATTTTTGAATGCATTAAACGCAAAAATCTTTATTTTTGATTGCTTCTTTTCCAAACCATTGTTGTGGTATACTGAGGCAAAATAATAAGACAAATACCTGAACACCACTGTAATCAATTTCAATATCTCTGGATGTCTACAGCAAAGCTTATTTGTTGTATTAGTTTCGGGGTCAGGGAAAGCAATGCATGAAATCACTTAAACTACTGTTTACATGAATATCATCAGAAAAAATCTTTAAAATATTTATTCAGTTTATTATTTCTACTCTTTAGATTTAATAAAATGTTCTTGTTCATTCTTGCTCCTGCAGTTACTCAGCCTGTCATCACAGTGGATAATGTGTCTGTAAAAGAGGGAAAGTCTATCATCATCCCTTGTTTATATGGTGCAAAATTTATTAATAATAAAAAGTACCTGTGTGTTGGAAATATATGGACTTTCTGCAAAGATGTTCAGAAAATTAACCAGAGAACCACCATCTCAGATGACCAAGCCCAGCATATACTTACTGTGACTATGAAGAATGTCACATCTACTGATACAGCTCGTTACTGGTGCTCTGTCGAAATCCTTGGAAATGATGTAAACAAAATGTTTCAGCTAAAAGTTACAAAAGGTAAGATTACTATGCGGCATGCTTTGTGTTTTCCAAGTATGAACTTGGGGCATTTTTACAATTGAGGTGGCTAAAAAGGTAATAGAGAAATTCAAATGTATAATAACAAACCTGTGATGATGACAAGCCAAGAACTGATCCTAGGTTTGGACGTTATTTGGGTTAAGTGAAAAGTCTATATTTTAATACAGGAAAGGGCAAATCTGTAACTAATTCACTAGCAGCTTAATGTGTCCAGTTGTTGTTGTTTTGTAGTAACCTGGAAACTGACTAGGTTAATATGGTAATCAGTTAGGTTTGCCAAAGGTATATGGACACCTAACTGTAGGTTCCCTGGTGGTCTAGTGGTTAGGATACGGCGCTCTCACCGCTGCGGCCCGGGTTCGATCCCCGGTCAGGGAACCAACCCCAGCCATTAGGGTTGCACAAGCCTTAGTGCCGGTCCCAAGCCCGGATAAATGGGGAGGGTTGCGTTAGGTAGGGCATCCAGCGTAAAAACATGTACCAAATCAAACATGCGGATGATCCGCTGTGCCGACCCCTCATGGGAGAAGCCGAAAGAAAGTTTATATGGACACCTAACTGTGGAACCGCATTTAGTGATAAAGTTTAATCTATTGATTCGTGTTTATGGACACAAATTTCTCTCTATTTTCATGTCACTCATTATGACTGCCTTTGCCTGGCTCCATCTCCATAGCAACGAAGGCAGAGGGTCATGGGTAATGCTGACAGAAATGCTAAAAGTTTATATTTTTTAGATATTTTATTAGAGAATAAGCCAGAATATATACGGTTAGGGTGTGTTAGGGTTAGGGTTATACTGTAATAAATGTGTGTCTCTAATTAACGCAGTCTCCTTCATTAACCGGAAGAATATATTCAATGTTTTTTAACTGAAAGGAACCACTGATGATGGTTTATAACAGCGAGTAGCTTATCGAATCTTCTTCTTCTCTCGGCTTCTCCCATTAGGGGTCGCCACAGCGGATCATCCGTCTCCATACCACCGTCCTCTACATCTGCCTCTTTCACCCCAACCACCTGCATGTCTTCCCTCACCACATCCATAAACCTCCTCCTTGGTCTTCCACTTTTACTCCTTCCTGGGGCTCCATCCTCAGCATTCTCCTACCGATATACCCCATGTCCCTCCTCTTCACATGTCCAAACCATCTCAATCTCACCTCCCTCACCTTGTCTCCAAAACGTCCTACATGCGCTGTCCCTCTAATAAACTAATCTAATAAGCTGCTACCTCCAGCTCCACCTCCTGTCTTTTACTCAATGCCACGGTCTCTAAACCATACAACATCGCAGGTCTCACCACAATCCTATAAACTTTCCCTTTCACTCTTGCAGATACCCTACTATCACAAATCACTCCTGTCACTCTTCTCCACCCACTCCACCCTGCCTGCACTTTTTTCTTCACTTCTCTAACACACTCTCAATTACTTTGCACTTTTTGATCCCAGGTACCTGAACTCCTCCACCTTCTCCACCTCTTCTCCCTGCAACCGCACCACTCCACTGCCCTCCCCCTCATTCACACATATGTACTCTGTCTTACTCCTACTGACTTTCATTCCCCTTCTCTCCAGCGCGTACCTCCACCTCTCCAGGCTCTTCTCAACCTGCTCTCTACTCTCACCACAAATCACAATATCATCCGCAAACATCATAGTCCACGGAGACTCCTGTCTGACCTCGTCCATCAACCTGTCCATCACCACTGCAAACAGGAAAGGGCTCAGAGCTGATCCTTGATGCAGTCCAACCTCCACCTTGAACCAGTCTGTCGTTCCTACTGCACACTTCACTGCTGTCACACTGTCCTCATACATGTCCTGCACCACCCTCACATACTTCTCTGACACACCTGACTTCCTCATACAATACCACAACTCCTCTCTTGGCACTCTGTCATACGCTTTCTCTAAATCCACAAACACAAAATGCAACTCCTTCTGACCTTCTCTATACTTCTCCATCATCATCAACAAAGCAAATAATGCATCTGTGGTGCTCTTCCTCTGCATAAAACCATACTGTTGCTCACAGATGGTCACCTCTTCTCTCAGCCTGGCTTCCACTACTCTTTCCCATAACTTCATGGTGTGACTGATCAACTTAATTCCCCTGTAATTACTGCAGGTCTGCACATCTCCCTTATTTTTAAAGATCAGTACCAGCACACTCCTTCTCCATTCCTCAGGCATCCTCCCACCTTCCAGAATCCTGTTAAACGATCTAGTTAAAAACTCCACTGCCATCTCTCCTAAACATCTCCATGCTTCTACTGGTATGTCATCGAGTCCAACCGACTTTCCACTCTTCATCCTCTTAATCGCTGCTCTCACTTACCCCTTACTAAACCTATCCACTTCCTGCTTCACCATCTCCACACCATCCAACTGTCCCTCGCTCTCATCTTCCTCATTCATCAGCTGCTCAAAATACTCCCTCCATCTTCTCAACACACTCTCCTCACTAGTCAACACATTTCCATTTCCATCCTTTATTGCTCTAACCTGCAGCACATCCTTCCCAGCTCGGTCCCTCTGCCTGCCCAATCGGTACAAAGAGCAGCCTACCAAATATAAAGCAATAAAAACAAGGATAAAATCTCCTGCTTAAATGTTAAGTAATGGTGCTTGAAGATTAAAAAATCAATACCAAACAAGAAAAAACACAGCATCTGTGGTATCCTGTGGCAGAAATAAAACTTTGGCTGAGGCAAGTAAATAAGTAAAAAAAATAAAAAATCTGATCAAGCTGATTAATCTGATTTTTCCTCTCAGCTACTCCTGTGCTGTATGTGGATAATCAGATGGTAACTGGATATGAGGGCAGCCATGTGGTGATTTTCTGCCATCATCAAATGAAGAATCAAAAGGAATGGTGTAAGCTTGGTGGTACATGTGTGAGCACTATTGGAAACATGAGCGGTGCTCTGGTTCAGCTCAGCAGTATGGCTGGGGGTTTTAGTGTGACAATGAGCAAGCTGACGATGGACCATACAGGATGGTACTGGTGCTCAGGAGGAGACAATCAGATGCCTGTTCACATCACTGTGAAGACTCCTGCAAACAGTTGGGAGAGGTACAATTCTTCTTCTCTAAAACCCTGAAGAATTTGAATTATTATTTACTGTATGTTATTAGAAAAAAAAAAGATGTTCTTGGTTTGAATCACCAAACTATTGTAGGATGTGATTTTACTGTGCTGTATATGAACTGAAAGTGTTTCATTATTTCCATTGAATGTTTCATAGTTTAAATATGAGGATGAGTTCCCATTTTAAGTCTGGTTCCTCTCAAAGTTTCTTCCTAATAGCATCTACGGGGGTTTTTCCTTGTCACGCTTGCCAAAGGCTGCTCATCAGGGATAAATACACATCATTTACTTAAATTCTTAAATTCTGTAAAGCTGCTTTGAGACAATGTCCATTGAAATAATTATAGAATATAGAAATAAACTTGACTTGAACCTGAATATATTTCTCTTCTTTTCCCACAGAAGGTCATTGGCATGGCTGGTAGTTTTGGGATTGCTGTTTGCATTAGTTTGTATAGCTGTGATTGCGATCTGGCAAAAGAAAAAACGTATGTAATTTACTAAATTTTTCCAGTTTTTTGTACATGATTGCTTGTACAGAGATAAGAATATCAAGAATACAAATAATGATTTTTATATGAAATTGCATAACATCCTTTTTTCTTTAGAATGTGAAACATTCCCATTGCGCAAGAGGTCTGAAAATACATACGTAAGCATGAAAAAACCAAAACAGCAAGTAAGGGTAGCAGCAATTTCTGTTCTTGGGCAAAAAGATAAATAATTAGTACATAAACATAATACATATAATCAGTGACAGATATTTTTTATTCATTCATTAAACTATGATACATTAATAATACTGTTTCTTCTTTAAGACAAATCAACATGAAAATGAACAGTCTGAAGCCCAGGAATATGAAACTATGTCCAGTCCTGTAACACTAGAGGTAATACATTACAACCAAACATGTTGGACATTAGAAAATGACCTCTGCTTTACTGTTTTATATAGTTTGGAGAAGTTTTGAAATCATGATCATTTGGTTCTGCTGAGTAAGTTTATGTCAATGCTTAAATCATCATATTATTCTCCAGAACAGAAACGAGAGTAGAGTTTACACAACATTTATAGTTTTTATATGCTATTTATACACAACAGAGTTATGAATAATGATCATATGAGTTTTGTAAGTGCTTATATTGTATTACACATTATTATTATTCACAACTTGAAAATCACATTTATGCTATTAAGCTAAGTTTATATTTCAAATACTATGTAATGCAATTACAATTTCTTTTA
>JAAIIK010000003.1:8921082-8933536 GCA_014706435.1 Silurus glanis
AATTTACAGGAATAATTTTTTATTGTGTGATGCTGTTTTCAGGAAAATGCATCAGTTGCACAAAAAAAAAAAGACAATAAATATTATTCAGCAAAAGATAATGGCGGCTGTGAAACAATGCTGATCTCAATCGCAAATTATGGTGTGCGGCAAGTTACTTGTTTAATTTATATCTTTCATTGCAAAGGTTTAGAAAACATAATAACTGATATTGTATTTCAAGACCCGAAGCCTATAGGGGTGTTGGAGGAACTAAGTGTATAAGTAAAAGCGATTTTTTGTGGTGTGTGGCGTATGATCTGAGCACTGACAAGCTGACAGTCCGCTTCTGCGACCTCTAAATCGATGCTGCAGCACTCATGCTTCTGTTTTTTGAAGCAGCTTCTGCACCTGACGCACCACACGAGGGCTCGACTTCTTTGATGGACCCTTACGAGGCCTGTTCTGAGTGGAACCCGTCTTGGAAAATCTCTGTATGACCCTGCCCACTGTACTGTAACTCAGTTTCAGGGTGTTATCTTCTTATAGCCTTGGGCCATCTTTGTGTAGAGCAACAATTCTAGTTCTCAAATCATCAGAGTTTTTGCTATGAGGTGCCATGTTGAACATCCAGTGGTCAGTATAAGAGAAAGTTTTATCTAACCAACTTTTAAGTATTGCTGAAATGTGAGGTGTGTACTCACTTTTGTGAGATACTGTATATATATATATATAGACCAAAAAGATAGGGGATGCCAACATTTTTGACAGGTACTGCATAGTGTTGATTGTGTTTCTCCATGCTTTTGTCCAGAAATTAGTGATGTTAAGCAGAATTTACATCTGATGAAATAAAAATGATGGTTAATTCAGAGAGGAAGGTTGGCACACTGGAGACCTCACAATCTTCTAAGAGCCATGCACTGCTCAAGGAAGTGGGCAGGTAAGTGCGTCTTAACTATACAGTTTTGCATTTTTTAAACTTTGGTCTGAGAAGATTTGATTTTGATTGGAAGTTATGCCTCTTTTAACAAATTTCTTACACCAATGTGTTTTTTTGCTTTAGTGCAAATCAGTTCAGACTACATCCAAAAGAAATTCAGTGTTTCCACATTTGAGCTCAAGGCAGTCATTAAAACCAAGCTAAACAATGAGGATAAGGTCTTCAAAAAATGAACCCTTTATGAATAATAAAGAAAGTGAATAAATGAATGGTTTGTAAATGTCAAATACATGTAGTCTAATTCTCACCTGGTTATATAAAGTAAACAACACAAGAAAAAGATAATCACATTCATTGTTGCATTGTATTTTATGATGTTCACTGTGGCATTGTGCTGTAATTATATACAGTTTTGTGTGCAAATAAAACTTAATATTCTCAATATTCTGGTTGAATTTTAATGGTATTGTATATCACTTTATTGCACTTCAGTAGTATTGAAATTGCACTTTAGTTTTATTATGTATTGTAGTATTGCAGCTGTATTGCTGTAATGGAGTTCCACTGTATTGTGAAAGAACTTCAGCTGTACTGCAGTAATACTGTAGTTGTACTACAGGTGTATTATAGTAGTAGTTTAGTGGTATTGCTGTAATACTGCAGTTTAATTTTATTAACAGTTGTACCTTAAAATAAAAAAATTGAAAAATTAAAAATTGCAGAATTCCTTTAAAAAAACTGCAGTAATTTTTTGTAATTGAAAACAGGTAGCATTAATATGTCCTTTCTACTTAAGTACATGTCAGAGCTCAAACCTCTGTACTTTAACTTGAATGAAAAAGTGTAGTCAATTGTTCAACTTTTACCAGAGTCTTTTTAAAACATAACTATCTGTACTTTTATTTAAATGAAGGATGTGTGTATATCTCTGCCACCAGAATATCTGCAGCAACGGTACAGCAGATGAACCACATCATTTAAATCATTACGTTTTCTGCCATAGGAAAGTATTCACGACTTTTTTGTCTTGACATGAATACAGAAAATATGTTTTTTATAGCTACACAACAAGAAAATAATCAAAAAGCACAATGTGGCATAACATGATCTTGTCAAATTGCAGGTTTGTGAGAGGAATTAAACATGTCAAGAGGTGCTATTATGAGAAGTAATTAACATTTGGTTGGTTAAAGTAACTGAAACTTTAGGAAAAGATTACTTATTTAGAAAGCTATAGATGTTGGTCAATTCGGAAATAACTTTTTAGGATTTTTCATATAAACATGTATACTTGATAGTTAGTGAAGCATATGAACAATTACAGAGGTTAATACTGCTTTGATGATACTACTTTTTGTTGGATTTTCCTTAAATTTTCTATGTCTGTGTATATAGGTTATTTCCTGCTCTACGTTACTCTTTGTACACATTTGCTACTTTAGTCAGTTCACCTTCATAGCTCAAACGTTTTAAGACTTTTTTTCTGCAAATTCTTATGTAATGGTTTTGTCTGCCTTTTGCCCTTCTTATTATTATTAGGGGATCAAGCACATTCAAACCCTATTGTGATTGTAGGGATTTTTATTATTATTATTTGTATTTTTATTACTTGAAACTTGGCCAGATGGAAGTGTTTAATTTGTGAGAGGTTGACAAAGTATTAACCCAATTGTCCAAAGGGGGGCGCTACAGTCCATAAAAACATAATTTCACACATTTTTAGCCATAGCCCATACACCATTTGTCGTTTAATCAAAAGTTTTACATCATTGCAATGCTTGGGTCAAATGTGTCGCTCTACAAAGTCCCGCAAAGTTGAGTCCAAAACCACGAACTAGTCCTAGTTTTTTCGCCCGATCGGAACCAAACCAGTGCAGACGTGTCCGCTGGACGGTGAATATCAATAATTATAAAAAAAAAAAAAAAAAAAAAAAGCTGGACTTTCTACTCATCATTGCAGAGGGTCACCAAATGTTTCGAAAGAGGCAAATATAAAATGTTATAATATATTTAAAATGTTATAAAATATAAAAAATTAGTCCCTTCAAATATTTATCTCTAATAAGTAAACCAGAGGAGACAGTGGCGAGAAAAAACTCCCTGGTATAAGGAAGAAACCTTAAGAAAACCCAGAAATCAGAGGGAACCATTTCCCCATCTGGGTGACACCAAATATCCATTTATTATAGTTCCATCATTGCTGATGTTATCAACTGTACACTGATGAACAGTCGAGTGTAAAACTCTTCATGGCAGTTGTAGCCCCAAGCCATTGTAGCAAACTGTCCACACTAATCACAGTCCAAATCCATCCTCATGGTTCCTGACTTAAACCCTCCACAGAAACCTCCTGGAACCTTCTGTTTATATGGAACCATCTTTGGTTCACAGTGGCTTCCAATAGAAGAGAACTCCATCCAGAAGTAAGGCATCAGGATAAAAGTTCAACCGAGATCTCGAGAGCTCCAAATATGGATGATTTGATATCTGTATCAGTATTTTTAAATAATAGTTAAGGGTACAGTGGTACAGTGAGATAAGTGCAAGTGAATGGTGAGTGTGTAATTTGAATACAGATAAAATTCTAATGGTGCTGCTATTAAAGCTATTGCTTTACAGGGAATGTCTTCTGTTTCATATGGCATTGTTTAGATAATGTCAATGAAGTTGATGGGAATGAAAATGGGATTTATCTAACACTAGATTATTGCATTCATACTGATGAAAATTCTTAGTCGATACAAAAAAAGCCTAATTTTGAATTCACTTGAGTCGTCATAAACCAATAATAAATCTACATAGAATTTCAGTCCAGATATTGAAAGACTTAGCAATGGAAATAAAGGAGCTTATTATTACTATGTGTTCACTTAAAGGTGTTACCCTGTGTGTAGTTCCTTTAAGTGAACACATAAAAATAAGTGAACACAGGTTAACCGGGGACCACAGTGTATTTCACTAGCTTGTTAATGAACAAGGTTGCGAAGTGAATGAGTGAGGAAAGATGGATCAACATGAAAATGCTTCAAATGAACTGAATAGAAGCCTGGAATGACAGACAGACTCAGATGTGACACACCGGTGTGTTTTGATGATGCCATGTTTGGACTGCTGATATATTCTCAGTTGATGAAAGGAAATTGCTTGCAATGGGCTGCTGACAACTTGACAAGTTTGGGTTTAATGATACTGTTGAAAAGTTGTCCCAGTGAAATTTCCAGCTTCTGTATTTATGTGCTTGGGATGAGGGTGTTTCCAGGGGGACTGTACTCATTAAAATGTGATAAACACAACAGCTGACCACTGACTTCTGTGATGTATTGCACATCAGCCCTGCTGTGAAATGAGCAATTTTGATAAGGAAAGGAAAACGGAGTTCTTCCTTACCACAGTGGGTTTGAAACTTATCATTTATTCCCTGCTATAGTTCATCGGTGGTTCAAGTGTCCATAGCCTTATCAATTTTGTGATAAAAAATTCAGTGCGTCGTGTAATCAGTTACCTTTTTACGGGGAATAAAACAAACTATGACACTTTTAAAACAAAAAAGAAAAGACATTATTTTAAGACATTAGATGCCAGCTCACTGCTACAGGTATAACATTAACTTCTGGTAATGAATCTGCATTTTATGTAGGTCTACAATGCACAATCAAAACAAGGTCACTACTGAAGGCAGCTACATCCAAGAGGCTGAATGAAATTGATTTGTTACACCAACAAATGCAGGCAGCATATAATTATACTATTTATAAATTAACTCAACTTCGCATTTCCATCAAAAGAAAAAACACTACCTACTTAGCTACACTATATGGACAAACGTTTGGGGAACATCTGACCATAAGGTTATGTGCTTTTTTTGAACATCCCATTTAACATTCAGTCCCTATTTGCTGTAATAAAAACCTTCACTCTTCTGGGAAGATGTTCCACTAGATTTTGGATTGTGCTTGTGTAGATTTGAATTGAATTTGTGCTCATTCAGCCTCAAGGGTGTTAGTAAAGTCAGGTACTGATGTAGGCAAGGGGTGCAGTCGGTGTTCCATTTAATCCCAAAGGCGTTCAGTAGGGTTGAGGTCAGAGCTCTATAGCAGGAACACTCGAGATCTTCCACACCATCCCATATAAACAATCTCTTTATATGCATAGGGGCGTTTTCATGCTGGAATAGGTTTGGGTCTTCTAGTTTAAATTAAGGAAAAATGTAATGCTACCACATCCAGAGGCATTCTATACAATTGTGTGCCTCTTATGTGCAACTGGAAAAGTTAGATGTCCCAATACTTGATTTCTTCCATATAATGTAGCTAACAAGAATGAAAAAGTTTTATGGTTTATATTCCGTATTAAGTTTGAATATTTCATACTTAATAAGGAAACAGTTTAAGACAACAACTAAAGACGTTATTTTAGTTATTTTTTATTTAAAAAAACTTTTGTCTTGTAAGCTTTGAATATATATTTTTCAGCAGTTTACAGTGTAACTCTTGTAACCTTGGAGTAGTGGTGGCTTAGTGGTACTAACCATATTGACAAAGGTTTAGGTCCTTGTCATTATGTTTTCATAAGCCATTAATATGGCATCCTGATGGTGTACTTCTGCTTGGAGCTTCACTTACCTGAGACTTAATCACTACTAAGAGGATGGCTCACATAGAAAACTCTAAAGATTGCTGTAAGATTGCTGTGGATAGTAAAACACAAACACCTTTCAAATGAATACCATCTCATTTGGATAACATGGATGTTATTCATTGGAAATAGTTCATGCCCATGTCTCGGCCATTCTCCAGTTAACAACTTTATGCCCATTACATATGAAAGATTTAACTGAAATATTGCAGGCCCTGATGTTCATACTGAAGATCCTTTTCAAGCATTTAACAGTGTTTGACTTTATGGAATACAGTTGTGGAAGTGAAATGATGCATAATCATTGTGCACTATTCAGGGTCACTGTGGAAGAGGTAAGGTTTCCATTTGAGATTGCTTCCTCAAAAAGTTTGTTCCTCATACTGTGTCCACGGGTTTTTTCTTGCTGCTGTCGCCTCTGACTCATTCGAGATATAAATCTGTGTCTGGATATATGTTCAGCGCACAGATCTTGATTCTGGTGAGATGCGGGAGGAGCCCGGCCCGGTTTTACCCCACAGAGCCCAGTCCCTCCATGCAGTAGAATCCCCCAATCCCTGCAGAATAGTTCTGAAGAAGCGGATCAAGTGGCCTTCAGCTATGAGTCAAACCGTGTGGTTGCAGTTTGACACCGATGTGAGTGAGATCATTAAAGCTACAGCTAAGGCGGGAGTGAACAGTCGGTTTGAGGCCATGACGGCGGTTATTGTTAGCTATGCAGCCGAAAGATTTGGCTATGTCAAGGGTGGAAGCATCAGACCTATCTACACTAGAAACCGTAGAGCTATAAAGATACATCAACTGCATCAAGAGCTTAGAAGTCCTAAAAATCAGTACAAGAGGGCTAGTGAAGAAGAAAAGCAACCACTTGCTGAGCTTCGTAACATCTTAAGGAAAAAGCTCAAGTCCATGTGTAGGGTTAGGGTTAGGGTTAGGGGCACCGGAGGCAGGGTAAAGAAAGAGCAAGGAAGCGTGCTGTCTTTATCTCAAATCCTTTTTCTTTTACTAAGAAGCTTTTGGGTGATAAATGTAGTGGAAAACTTATGTGTTCACTAGAGGAAGTAAATACCTTTTTCCAAAACGCCTTGAGTGATCCAGATAGAGACCTGGAACTGGAGCCACACGCAGCCCTCATAAGCCCACAGTCACCAACATTTGCTATGAGGGAGCCTAGTTGGAAAGAGGTTCAGTAGGTTAGGGTTAGGTGGCTTGAGAAAGGCATTATTACTGGCTGTACCATCTCCGTTATCCTTTTTGCCCTCGCCATGAACATGATTGTCAAGTCAGCAGAGGTAGAGTGTAGAGGCCCTCTGATAAAGACTGGAGTGCGACAGCCCCCAATAAGAGCCTTTATGGATGACCTGACGGTCACCACGTCATCTGTCCCGGGTAGTCGGGGGATTCTCCAAGGGTTAGAGAAACTCATTAATTGGGCAAGGATGAGTTTTAAGCCCGCGAAATCAAGGTCATTAGTGCTCAAGAGGGGGAAAGTGGTGGACAAGTTCCGTTTCTTGTTGAATGGAGCCACCATTCCTTCCATCACCGAACAGCCAGTTAAGAGCCTTGGTAAGCTTTTTGATGGTAGCCTTAGCGATTCTGCTTCGATCCAGAAAGCCAGCAAGGAGCTCGGGTTTTGGCTCAGTAAGGTGGATAAATCAGGTCTTCCAGGGAGGTTTAAGTCCTGGATTTACCAGCATAGTATCCTGCCTTGGATCCTGTGGCCTTTGCTAGTGTATGAAGTGCCAATAACAATGATTAAGGCCCTGGAGAGGAGGATAAGCAGGTACCTGCAAAGGTGGCTTGGTTTGCCATGAAGCCTGAGCAGTACTGCTTTGTATGGCACCAGTAATATCCTGCATCTCCCGATGAGCAGTCTTTCTGAGGAGTTCATGGTGTCAAGAACACGGGAAGCATGGCAGTACAGAGAGTCTAGGGATCCCAATGTGGCAGCAGCTGGCATACATGTGCGCACAGGCAGGAAATGGAGCGCAAAGAAATCCCTAGAAGTGGCTGAGTCACGGTTGAGACACAAGGCACTGGTGGGGCCAATAACAACAGGGCGTGCAGGCTTTGAATTGACAATGCGCAAGGTAAAGAACGGCAACATCTTGTTCAGCAGGAAGTGCGGGCAGGTGTGGAGGAAGAAAGAGCTAGTTGGATGGTGGGATTGGGACAACAAGGAGCTTGGAGTAGATGGGTTAATGTTCGGCAGCGTAAGATCACATGGGCTGATCATCGTATCAGGTTCTTAGTCCAAAGTGTCTATGATGTCTTACCAAGTCCTGCAAACCTCCACCTCTGGGGAAAAAGCGAGACACCTTCCTGTCCCCTTTGTTTGGGAAGGGGATCGCTAGAACATATCCTCAGCAGCTGCTCAAAAGCCCTTGGAGATGGACGCTATCGCTGGCACCACGACAAAGTGCTTAAGGCAGTTGCTAAGAGCTTAGCGATAGCCATTAATGTCAACAAAGGCCATTTCAAGCCAAAGACCATCCAGTTTGTAAGAGCCGGAGAGAAGGCCTACCCACAATCCAGAGTAAAGTCTGGTCTTCTTACTTCTGCTACAGACTGGCAATTGCAGGTGGATCTAGATAAACGGCTGAAGATCCCTACCAGAATAACATCTACACAACTTCGTCCAGACGTGATGATTATCTCAGATTCCACCAAGCAATTGATTTTATTGGAGCTCACTGTGCCCTGGGAAGAGCGCATGGAAGAGGCCAACGAGAGGAAGCGGGCTAAGTACCAAGCGTTAGTTGAAGAGTGTAGACGGCAGGGCTGGAAAACTCGTTGTGAGCCATTGGAGGTGGGCTGTAGAGGTTTTGCAGGGCGTTCACTCTGCAAAGTGCTCACTCTACTAGGAATTACTGGGGAGGCAAAGAGGAAGGCAATTAGAACCGCAACTGAAGCAGCAGAGAAAGCCACTAGATGGCTTTGGATTAAGAGGGCAGAACCGTGGGCAATTGCTACTGGGACACAGGCCAGAGTCTGATCAACCCCGGCTGGGTTGACGAGGGTGTCTGATGTTGAAAGACCCGATACACCCAATGACCCCAGGATACATCACTGATAATGTGTCCCAGTGCATCTGCATGATGTATTTTGTATTATGTAAATCTGCTTGGTGACCCATGTCCATTGTCAAAAGCACTATATAAATAAGTCTGAACTGAATTGAGAAAATAAGAAAACAACTTTTTTTTTTTTTTTTTACTTTTACAGTACATCATAAAATTATGTGAATGAGCAAGCAGCCAAAAAATCAAAAAAGCAATACAAGAAATAAAATACAATTAAATTAAATAAAAGAAAGAAAGAAAATAAATGATTGTACTTACAAAAGTCTCTGGACAAGAAGGTAAAATGAGTAAATATGCAAGCCAATTAAAGATAGTTGCCTTATATAGTTAAATTTTTTAATAAATACATCTCACTAGTGCCACAGACTCAACAAATGACGTGTGAGTTTTGAAAATGATGTAGAGAAAAATTAAACCACATTTTTCTGTATATTCTGTTTCCATGGTGGACCAGAAATGGTAAATAAAATTTAAAACCTATGAATGTCTGTTAATACTTTCCCTATGCAGACATAATGGCTCTTGTTTTATAGTTAATCTCTGGTCTGATGAATTGCCTTCAGCTACATAATTTACATACAGTAAATGTGTGTGATTAGATAAACCACAACATAGGATCTGCGACAGAATTCCAGCTGGTTCATAGAAAAAAACAGCCAGTTGACGAGCCCCCCGAGCTAGACAACCAACACGATATTAAACATGAAAGATAAGCTCCACCCATTGGTGGTTTGGACAAATCAGTTATCTCCAACGTAGTCCTCAGGACAATTTTCTGCATAACATTTTATCAGCAATACTGCACACAATAAACAGTCCTGTTGCTCTACTGTAAGCATGTGGACTCACCCTGAAGCCTTTCCACCAGGGACAGTTTAGAAACACCACTAGCTAGATATTTGTATGCGTGGTCACACATGAGCACTTAAAAGATGATGTTATTCCCTGAATCACAGTGAGGTTAACCTCTTGTTGCCAATTAAATGATCTGGTGCTTCTTTTACAGAAACGTGACACTGAATTCAATGAAATCTTTGGTTTCAAACATTTACAGCATTAAATGCAATTACAGTTTGTTTTTTGTTTTTTTGCACAAAAAATCGAAATGTGACCTAAAATGCATATTCCTTTTAATAAAATATCATATCTTTGTTGTTGGTGTTTTGCTAAAACAGAATCTCTAGGTTTAGTGTTTTTGGTGTGGTGTGTCTACAGATTCAGCTTAGTTTTTATGTCATGTTATTGTTCAGCATGAGATTTAACATACAGAGCTCATGTTGCTACACCCCACAAGGCTCAGGGGCGGCCCTTGTCATGTGGGGTTTGATGTGGAGTGTGGGAAAGATGTCCAGGTGGTGGGTGGTGGTCCTCAGGGATGCGAACGACAGCTGGGGTTTATTTTACACACGTGGGGTCATCAAAGTCCTTCTCATTTTGTCTTCTTATCTCTCTGTTTGTTCCTTTTTGATACTGTGGTTCTAGTTGTATCTCAGTATCTGTTCTTTCATCTATATCCGCCTTCTTTTCCCTATCCCATTCTCCCTTTTCCTCTTTTCTCTTAGTCTTGCTCAACCAGTAATGGTGAACAGACAGATGGCTTGAAGCAGGGCTCTGGATCCTACCTGCGAGGACAGCTGGTGGCTTCCCATTAACGCTTAAACAGAGGGTTGCCTTCGTGTCCCCAACTGTCACCTGTGCACCATGAGGGCCCATGACACGCTCTATCAAAACAGCAATTTAGAAAATTAGGCAGGGTTTGGACAAGCATTCTGGTCCTTGGTTAGTACGTATTGCTTGTGTGATATTTGTCCTGGATTTGTGCATGAATAAGTGGTGTTGTGTTTATGGCCTAGATGTGTTAGGATTGTCCACTTTTAAACCGATTCCATATTTAAACAGGATGCAGTAGATAGAAACAGGCTTATGAAAGCTTTAATCCATTAACTATCATTTATCTGGATGATTATGAGCCAGGGCTTTAACAGTAGCATTAGTCTGTAATGGGTTTCGATCCATTTACATTGTTTCCATGCCCTTTTTTTTGTATAAAAGTGGCTACTAAAAGATAAATGCTGCATGACCTTCAGAAACCTGTGGGAAAAGCTGAATCATTCATTACAGACTGAAATCAGGGGCATATGAGAATGAGTGTGACAGCGTCTGCCCCTAAGTCCCGCCGTCTACTCTCCTCGTTTACACGTCTGTGTGTTCACTTCCTAAAAATTTTAGACAAGCTTCTCATTCAGAACCGGAGCTGGAGGTTTCACTAGATGGACACTTTCGTTGCCAGACGTCTGTAGTAAAGCCATACCAGGAACTCTTTTTGTCTGCACCTAAGCAGCCTGATGACTCGTGCAGACACATGATCATCAAATGAGACTCTCGGACGCCTGTCAGGAGAAAGGGTTACACGAGGACTTCTCACCAACTGCAAGGAAGATTCGTTTAACAAAATCAGTTGCTGGAAACACTTCAGTAACAGGAGCGATGCTATCGGTATCAGTTAATGGCCTACATGAGCGAGGGCAGTTAAGTGGAAGGCCTGGGTTTTTTTCATGGCTTAACAGGAAAGCATCTGAGCTTTCCGGACAACTTTCAAAGAGGATGTTACGTCAGACCACTCGGTCCTGACATTTTTCTATTATACAACACTTTACATTAAAATAAGTGAAAAAAACAAGAATTGTAGCTCATTGGCCTTATAACCAGTATGCTTTTTGAAAAAAATTTTAAGCATGCTTGACCTTACTTTTGATATACTTATATTCTTAATATTTATAAATATATACATATTATATTATTAAATATACATTTCCATATACGAATTATTATATTATTATATATATTATATTTACCAATGACCGCTACAGGTATTGTTAGCCAACAGGGTACAGGGGAAATCTGGAAATGTTGGCCGAAGGAGGAGAAGGAGAGGAGGAAGACGTCTACAGAGACGGCAGGGAAAGGAGAAGTGTAGGAGAGTGGAGGTTAGAGTGGGTACTATAAATGTTGGTACTATGACTGGTAAAGGGAGAGAGGTAGCTGATATGATGGAGAGGAGAAAGGTAAATATGTTGTGTGTTCAGGAGACCAAGTGGAAAGGGAGTAAGACCAGGAACATTGGAGGTGGGTTAAACTGTTATCATGGTGTGGATGGAAAGAGAAATGGTGTAGGGGTGATTCTGAAGGAAGAGTACAGTAAGAGTGTAGTGGAGGTGAAGAGAGTTTCTGATAGAGTGATAAACGTGAAGCTGGAAGTTGAAGGGGTGATGATAAATGTCATCAGTGCTTATGCTCCATGAGTGGGTTGTAAGATGGAGAAGTAGGAAAAATTCTGGTGTGAGTTAGAGGAAGTGGTAGAATGTAAACCTAGGAATGAAACATTCTCAAAGCAAATAGTGCGTCTGTGGTGCTCTTCTTTGGCATCAAACCACACTGTTGCTCACAGATGGTCACCTCTTCTCTCAGCCTGGCTTCCACTACTCTTTCCCATAACATCATGGTGTGACTGATCATCTTTATTCCTTTGTAGTTACTGCAGGTCTGCACATCTCCCTTATTCTTAAAGATCAGTACCAGCACATTCCTCCTCCATTCCTCAGGCATCCTCTCACCCTCCAAAATCTTGTTCAACAATCTTGTTAAAAACTTCACTGCATCTCACCTAAACATCTCCATGCTTCTACCGGTATGTCATCTGGCCAACCGACTTTCCACTCTTCATCTTCTTAACGTGTGATTGGCTGGAAGCGCCACTCCCCGCCCAGACACACACACACACACACACACACACACACACACACACACACACACA
>JAAIIK010000003.1:8984684-9008326 GCA_014706435.1 Silurus glanis
GTGTGTGTGTGTGTGTGTGTGTGTGTGTGTGTGTGTGTGTGTGTGTATAATGTATGGGTGCATCTGTGGTACACTTTACTGGATTAAAATACAGTTTTTGTTTTATGTTTCTCAAATAGAAGTAAAATTCTGGAATATTAAACTCTACATTATATTTCTGTGATAATTTGGCTGTTTTACATGCAACAGCTTGATCAAAGCCTGTATGTGTAGAAAGAAAGCCTAGACAAGGACAGAAGGACAGGAACAGGAAAAAAACAGTCTGGTGATTTATGGCTTCTTACAGTTGATCTGCCCAAAGTATGTTATAGGCAGGAAAGTACTACAGCATTCCAGACAAAAACCTGAATGTTCCTCTTTTTTTTTTTTTTTTTTTTTGTGAAAATCTGATAGATTTCTGCCCGACTGCTACGAAGATCTCATTTTTAGTCTCCGAATTAGGCCTGGCTATTAATAGACCAGCAGAGTGAATCCCATTGGTGGCATTTCTGTCGACTTTTACCTGTGCTTGTATGGGACTTGCCTCATCTTGGACTCTCCACTAGTGTGGAATCTGATGCAACAGTCCTGCAAATCGAATCCACCAGCGACTGCAATTATTTTTCAGCTATGGTTAGTTCACTAGACTTTCTCGAACTTCTGCCTCACCGAAGGACTTCGGCGTCACCGACGCTCACTAAACCTTCATTAATCACATATCGCAAGCCGCTTTATTGAGTTTCAGCTATGTCACTTTCAGTAGGATACAATTTCTTTTCTGCTGGGTTTTTTCCCCCCTCTTCTTTTTTTGAACCAGTTTGCTGCTCGAGTTCATTACCGGAGTCGTAGCATGCATTTCTCAGCTCAGGGAGTTAAATAAACCACCTCAGTGCTTCAATGACTTGAGGCGATACTGAATCAAGGGAGTAAACAGCAGCTCTCTAGAGAACATTACAGAGACCCTCCCTTGGGATTTTTTTTCTTTTTTTCCTTTTTTCCCTTCCTCTAGCATGAGTCATTTCAGCGGACGCAGCTCTGAATTTTCTGTGCCATGGAAAGTGCTTATCACTTGTTCTGTCTTTCAGACCAGTCGTCTTCTCTGACAACACATCAGGTCTGTAATCGAACGAGACAACTCTTACCCAATGCCTGTTCTGAAGAACTCTACACTTCCCTTTGTGTTGTTTCAGAAACTCTTTCCCCGACTTCTCATTTAGAGGAAATAATACTGCGCTGATGTTTCCTTGTATTAGTCTTAAGGTCTCTTACTGTCTAGACTATTAAAACCACGCTGGTTTTTTTTTTCTTTGTGTGGTTAGGATTGTGCACAGATTTTTTTGTCGTGTTCCAGGTCGTCTGGCCTGTCTAGCTTTAGCATTTCTATGGCTCGCCATTTCCGTGTCTCTCTTCGTCCGTGTCGTATTCTGTTTTTGTCCTCCCCTGTAGTTTATTAGCACTTATTTCTCATCTACGTCCCTGATGGTGACGTTGTCAGAGAGCCTCAGCGCTGAAGCAGACGGTCACCTTGCTGTGGATTTGATGGGGACACATGGCTCAGGCACGGAGTGAGACCATCCATTATCGAGCCCACAAGCGTGCTGCCCTCGCATATGTTTTAACTGCTTAAAAATCTTATTGTGTAGGCTCTTAGATATACTAAATATGCCTAGGTTTGTGGACACCTGGCCTTGAGATTGCGTTTCGAACATTCTATTCCACATTTAGTCCCCATTTTCTATTATAATAACCTCAATGCTTGTGGTGATTTGTGCTCATTGAGTCAGAAGAGTGATAGTAAAGTCAGGTTGTAATGTAGGTAAGGGTGAGGAGGCCTGTTCAAAGGTGTTCAGTAAGGTTGAGGTCAGAGCTCTATTTCTTTTTTAGTAGAGTGATTATCTGTAGTAGAGAATACTCATATTTTGGCATCAAAATAAAATTTGATTTGATTTGATTTGATCATTTGTGCCATTACGCTTGTGACTTCTGTGAACTGCTCAGGGTCTTGAATTTATTAGAAAAAGTGGATGTAAAATTTTGACATGAACCGTCATTTTGGTCCATTTTTCTACTTTTTTTCACTTAGTTAAGGAACATCAACTCTCATTCACGTCAGTTTGTTTGTGGGCGTCGGTTTCATTTAATGAGCAGTCATGCGGCATTTCAGAAGCACGCCTGCCTTTTTCTGTTTTTGTCTTCGCTTGTGTTCAAATTCAAAAACAAGAAGGCATTTGATCAGCGGTGCTAATAAGACGAGAAGGTGTTTGTGTAGGAGGTTTTGTACACATTAAATTGAGCTAAACTTGTACGTTTGTGCCTTCGCAGCCTTACAATGCTACTGTCACCGCTGCCCGAATTCGACGTGCATCACAGACGGTCTGTGCTACTATGCCATCACCAGGTCAGCCAGCACGATGAAGAGGGATAGCTGGTGCATCGGCGACAACGAGCTGATCCCACGTGACCGACCTTTCATCTGCGCACCATCCAGCAGGGACAACACGGGCGTCTACCCCATGTGCTGCAACACGGACTGGTGCAACAAGAACCCCAACGTCAGTCTCAATCCAGGTACGCACACCAAATATCATACACATGGATGTGCGCACCATTTAGTATTTTTTTAGGGTTCCGAGCTCTTAATTTTTTTTATTATTATTCTGATGTTGCTAAAACCAGTCCCAGCTAAACTGGTATGTATTAGGGACAACAGATAATCAGTCAAGTGCCAGTAATCAGTCAAGAGATATATGCTGAGTCGACCTAATAGTGACCCTGCGTACTCATTTCCTTTTGTTTCTTATTTGTATGATATGCAAAAACATCCCTCATATGATTTTTGGCCTTTTTTTCACAACTTTGGATTTCAGTTACTCAACAAAATGGAATGAATAAAAATGAAGACAGTCTCAGAGTTACGACGGTTCAACTTACGACCTTTTGAGCTTACGATGACGATGCGCCAGATTTTTACAAATATTTCGAGTGGCAAGCAAAAACAGCAGCATATGCTCCGCCCTCCACGTGCAAACCCACACTCGTCCACTAATAGTCGCTCTGTTTTGCTAAATTGTGTACTGTAATTTGTTACATTATTACAAATTCTGGTATACTACCCCATACTGATCATCATCCTTTAAGAATCATGGGTAAGATAGGCCATGTTTCAACTTACCATATTTTAAAGTTACTATGCGGTCATTGTAACCCATCTCCTTCATAAGTCAGATACTAACCATACTTTAGGAAACATGCTGAAATTTGTTAAAAAAGAAAGCTATACTGTAGAGCCTAAGCCGGTTTCCACAGACTGCTCTACCAGGGAAGTTGTAGCTCAGTGGTTGAGATGTTGGACTCTTGCTTGGAAAGTTGAGTTCAAGTCCCAGCACATACAAGCTTCCACTGCTGACTCTTGAGGTCTCACTGGGTCAGTTCTATAAGCTCTTTTTTGAGATAATTGTAAGTTTTCTGAAAAAATTCTATAAATGTATGTACATTATTTGAATTATGTATTTGATTTAAATCTGGAAAGACTTGTTTGTGAGGACTTCTACAAATTTACTCAGGACCCCAAATTCCCACCGATTCTGCTGTGTTGCATCTTTCCGCTAAACTATTCCTGGATTTCCAGTCGTTCCTAACGTGCTTGAAAGACACGGCTGCCTTGAGCCAATCAGCTTTCAGCTATGTATGACTCAAGAATGTATTATTTTTATTGCAGCTTTTCCTTTCGTTCTGTGTAACTTGGCAAGAAAGAGTTGGAAGGAGTGCTTGAGCTCTGCTTGCAGCTATATTTATGATTTGTTGTTATTCAAACGGTCTCGTCCAGCAAGCGAACGTTAACACTAACCCTTGAGATGCAGCGAGGAGTCAAAATGAGCGTTTGAAAAAAGAAAAATTGAATTTTTTTCACTTCGGTTAAGCAAATTTGATAAGTAGACAGAATTGTAATCGCTTAGGGGGCATGGGTAAACCTTTTTGCATGCTTCTTTTCCCTCTTATATGGTAAAGGTCAGAACTAAAAGCACAGATTATTTTTTAATCACTCTTTCAATTCAGGAAACAACTGGCCTGAGTCACAGGCGTGTTCTCTGCTCTGTAGCCTACTGTGAAAGAAGAAAAGCATTTGCATCACACGGGGTGTTAACTGAACTCGCTGCCACCACAAACACACACACACACACACACACACACACACACACACACTATCATTCTCCCTCTCTTCTCCACAGGAGCTCTGTTATTAAGTTATTACTGTGATTGTATGCTGGCTTTAAAACCTCCCCTTGTACTTCATTATAACATTTACATTTGTAGTGCTCTATATTCTCCATCAAAAACATATCCTCATGCCCGTTGAAAAAGCTCAGCGTCTGGCAGGTAAAACCCTGTTAAAGGGCATAACAGCACAAGTAGATGGGGTTCAAGAGCTTGTTTAAGCGCTTAATGAAGTAGGATTTTCATCCTCGTTTTGAAGACAGACAGTGAGTCAGCGCCTGGCGAAAGTTCACGGTGCCACCTGAGCGAGTGCCAGAAGACCAGTCCTCATGCATGTCTTCCTGAGAGACATGATGTACCAAATCCCCCTCAAAGGCGATTTTGACCTTGAGCTACAGTGATATAGGAAATCCTGAAAACTGTGCTTTTGTGCTTTATCAAACAGATAAACTTTACTTTAAAAAATCACAAAAAAAATGAAAAGAACGTCTCTAGGTTAGATATGTAACCCCAGTCCTGAGGGAACGAGACGCTGCATCGGAATCGCTTTGGGAACACGGCTGCGTTGTCCATGCTCTGAGTAATGAGTCTAATCAGTCAAAATTGAAGACAGGCTGTCACAGGTTTGGTGAGTTCACGACCAGAGAGTATAAAGTTCACCTGGAGAGAAGACTGCTTCAGCTTCTGTAACCGTGAAGGTAGTGCTGAAGGGGTGCCGGAGGTGTGGCTAGAGATGCAGTGTCTCGTTCCCTCAGGGAACTAGGGTTACATACGTAACCTAGGGACGCCCCCTTTCAGGAACTCGAGCTGCGTCGCAAAGCTTTGGGAACGAGAGTCCAATAACACCACACCGACCAGTCCCTGACTAGTGTGAATGAGCACAACTTAGTCGAAGTACAGGGGTGCTAGGAGTCAAGTCAAGTTTATTTGTATAGCGCTTTTCACAACAGACATTGTCTCAAAGCAGCTTTACAGAAATCAACAGTCAAGGTGAATGGTGTGCATTTGTCCCTGATGAGCAGCCGTGGCAACAGTGGCAAGGAAAAACTCCCTTAGATGTAATGAGGAAGAAACCTTGAGAGGAACCAGACTCAAAAGGGGAACCCATCCTCATTTGGGTGACATCAAGAGTTTGATCATAAATCTTTCAACAATACAGAACACTGGAGAGTGAGAACTAACATGAGTACTGAAGTATAAGATTATAAGTAATGTTCTTTCTACAGTCTTTGGTATAAAAGTAGGAGCTACTGAGCTCAACATTTGTGATCATCATAGATCCTGCATCAGCTTCTCCATGCCAGAGCCTTTAAACACTCCAGGAGGTCCAATGCCACACATGTAGTGGGATCCAATTGGCACTCATACGTCTGTAGATGGTTCGGGATGTTTGCGAGTTCGGCATCTACTTCTCCATGATCATCCATAGGTCCATAATCTTCACGAGGTGGGATGTGACTGGAGCTGGCCAAACCTCAGAAAGCCTCGGGATGGGGAGAGAAAGAGAAGCAGTGGAGAGGAATTAGCGTAGCTGCTGTTCATGATATTAACAGCACAAGTTGATAATGTGCATGTGATCATATGTTCTGGAGCACAAGGTTATGATGTGATGTGTGTTATGTGTAGGCTTTGCTAAAAAGATACGTTTTTAATCTGCACTTAAACTGGGAGAGCGTGTCTGAGCCCCGAACACTGTCAGGAAGACTATTCCAGAGTTTAGGAGCTAAATGTGAGAATGATCTACCACCTTTAGTGGACTTTGCTATTCTAGGAACTACTAGAAGCCCAGAGTTTTGAGATCTCAGGGAGCGTGACGGATTGTAGCGTGTTAAAAGACTGGAGAGATACATGGGAGCCAAACCATTTAGTGCTTTATAAGTGAGAAGCAGTAGTTTGAAATCTATTCGAAACTTAACAGGAAGCCAGTGTAGGGATGATAAGATTGGGGTTATATGATCGTATTTTCTTGACCTAGTAAGAACTCTTGCTGCCGCATTCTGAACTAACTGAAGCTTGTTTATTAATGATGCAGGACATCCACCTAGTAATGCATTACAGTAGTCTATTCTGGAGGTCATGAACGCATGGATGAGCTTCTCTGCATCGGATATAGACAACATATTTCTTAGCTTAGAAATATTTCTAAGGTGAAAGAAGGCTGTTTTTGTAACTTGGTTGATATGATATTTAAAAGATAAGTTGCTGTCTAAAATAACTCCCAGGTCTTTTACCGTTGAACTAGTAGTTACAGAACATCCGTCTAAATGCAGGTTGAGATGCTGGAGCTTCTGTGTACTGGTTTTTGGGCCGATAAGCAAAATCTCCGTCTTATCAGAATTTAATAGCAGAAAGTTATGGGTCATCCGATCTCCTATTTCCTTAACACACTCAGTTATCCGAGTTAATTGACCTGTATCGCCTGGTTTAGATGAGATATATAGCTGGGTATAATCAGCATAACAATGGAAGCTAATTCCATGCCTTCTAATAATATTTCCTAACGGAAGCATGTATATTGTGAAAAGCAGGGGTCCTAGAACTGACCCTTGTGGCACGCCATAATTTACTAGCATTAGCCTGGATAGCTCTCCATTTAAATCTATGAAATGGTAACGATTGGACAGGTAGGATTTAAACCAGCTTAATGCCTGTCCCTGAATGCCGATGTAATTCTGTAGGCGATCGAGGAGGAGATCATGATCTATAGTGTCGAACGCAGCACTAAGATCTAGTAAAACTAATAGAGAGATGTAGCTTTGGTCTGAAGCTAAAAACAGGTCATTAGTGATTTTAACTAAAAAGAAAGTGAAAACCAAAAAGGAGTGGCACGGAGGTCACGGTTGTAAAACCTGGTAAAGGTGAGCGGGGTGGACCACCCCTCAGTGTCACAGAGGTCTTGGAGGGACACTCCAGAGGACCAAGCCTTAGGAGCTGCAAAACTCCGGGTCGAATGAGCTCTGACCCCGAATGGAACGGGGAGACCAGAGGACCCGTAAGAAGACGCGATAGCTGTTGCTGAGCATCTGCTTATGAGCAGGAATGCCTCTCCTCGGAGAGCAGATGAAAAGATGTTCTGTCTTTCTCCAGGGACTCGCACGGTTCAACCTCTCCTGGTCTGGGGTCAGGAATGGAGGAGGGTTGAATGCCTGGAGCCTGACAGGTACTGGTCATGCCTGGAGTAAACTCCAGGAAAGAGGGGGCTACAGAGAGGGCTTTTAAATCACTTCCTCTCCTCAGAGAGCAGATGGCCAGCAAGAAAGCGGTCTTGATGGACAAGTGCCTCCACAAAGTCTCGGCCAAGGTTTGAAGGGTGGGCTCGGATAGAGCCTTCACCAATATGGCCAGGTCCCAACCAGGCACTCTGGGACGCACCGGAGGCCTAAGCCTCCGAGTGCTGTGGAGAAAACACGTCAGAAATGGGTCTCTGCCCGGACACGGGGCCGTGATACGCCGAAAAGGCGGACGCATAGACTTTAATGGTGGATGGAGCCAACCCTTTTGGGAACTGCTCCTGCAGAAACTCCAGCACTGAACCAACCGGGCAGTGGACTGGGTCCAATCGGTGCCGAGAGTTCATGCAGTGAACAGATGCCATCTCGTGGCAAACGACCTCATCATGGAGAGGGCTCTGTATTGGAGAAAGGTCTCTACCACCTCGGTGGAGAGACCCCCGCAGGTCTACCAGGAGGAGATGAACTCCGTCCCTGCGAATTCTCTCCAAAACTCCCGGAAGCAGCGTGACGCACAATGCGATGACCAGGAACTCCCAACACGGGGCCTTGGAGTAGGAACCTGGGATCTCTCCACGCATCTAGGCACGTAGGCATCGCCGTGTGACCCAGATCGTGCGGAGGAGATTGCCCTTCTGAGAGAACCCCAGGCTCTGAGCCACCACTGAAGGAGTCTCATGTACAGGAGGCCAAGTGGAAGGACACCGGACACTGCTGCCATGAGCCCGAGCAGTCTCTGGAGCTGCTTGACAGTGAGTGACTGCCCTTCTCTGACCTTCCTGACCGCCATGAGGATGGACTATCTTGTGTGATTTGGTGGGAAAAGTAGACATCTTGTGTCGCAGTTAGCAAGTAGCAGATCAAATGCAGATGTACCTTTTAATTTAAATGGCAAACATAAAATAGTTAACACAATGATGATCGATGAGCGAAAGAGCCAACAACAACCATCCAAGACAAACATGAGACGAGTGCTTTGAAAGGTGAGATTACATACAGGTGCTGTTCAGTGGTGACAAGGAACAAGTATAAGAGCTTGGGTACATGTGACCAAGTGAATGGTAATTTAGGACCAAGATCCTGACACTTAGATTGTACTACATAATAAATGTGTTTATGTATTATTAACATTATTATGAATGTTTCATTGTCTATTTTGGTATTTTTTTGTATTAAGGTGTATTTAGGATTATTAGGGCAATAACATTGAAAAAGCAAAAAAAGAAAAAAACAAGACAGAAATAAGTGAGAGTGTGTTCTGAAATTTAGAAAGGCATTTTAATCCAGTTCAATAGGTTTTTATTAATAAATAATATTTGTACATATGTGCCTTTAGGTCAAAACACACTGAAAAATATGTCCGCTGCGTAATTGGTCCTATATGGAAACACTGCCTTTATGTTATGGACGTTTGTTTTGTTCATTGTTGTTTCCTCCATGTACTAAGACATATGAGCATCCAGAATCAATATTCTGCTCAAAAATCCAAAAATTACTGTGTAAAAGGGAGCGGGTTTGAGTTCCATCAAGATGCGGGAGCTCACGTCGAACACATGCGCACTCCGTGACGTGCTCAGGCAGATCTGTTTGTGTAAACACAGAGACGGTATTCTGTACACATGACGGCCATCTGCGCCGTGCCTGGAATCGTTTCCTCATAACCACAGCCGGTTTCATTCTTCAGAATTGGAACCGCCATGACTTTTGCAAACACACTGATCATTTCCGGTTTTTGTTTTTTTCCCTTCTAGAATAGACATAATGGCTTAGACGATGTTTCGCAACTTTTTCATCGTGCCACCGCAGAGTATAGACATTGTCTTTTACGATCTCGTTTCTGATATCGGGAAGTTAATCATAGAGAATGTGGAGGTAACAGTCACATGGAAAGACAGACTCCTGACTCATGTGTCCTGAAAGCCAGTCATGAAGTTCTCCTTTAGCAGAACTGTGTGGGCCTTATTTCTGAGGAGAAACACTTTTTTTTTTTGTGGGGAAATAGAATAGGGCTTATTTATCCCATATCCCCAGAGGTCAAAGAGTCTTCTGTGGTATTCATGCCCAGTACAGGGATGTAAGCGTTTTCAGATGTTTATTCCGAATTTATTTGGATTAGTGAAGACGAAGCCTCACTTGTGACAAAGAAAACTCGCACGATGTCTATATTTTAGCTTTAGCACGAAACGAAATTCACTAAAGATCCATGTTTGCTTCCACTACCATTTCCTTTCAATTTGTGCCACTTTATTTAAGTAAACTATGACTTGCGAATTCACGAGCATTGTCCTTGTGAGACAATATAAAACAAATGGGCTCTTTGCTTAATAAAAATGAAGCTCGCTGTTGCTTTTTTTTGTTGTTGCTTGGCAGCCATCTTGAATTAAAACCATTGACATGCACTGGGTAAAATGTGCTACAATTGCTTTTTCCTCCTGCCTGCAGATTTTCTTTTAGAAATATTTTCACATCTGCTCTCAGTGACAGGTGATTGGATCGAGAGGAACGAATACAATACTGGCAGATCAATTTTAATGAAAAAGATCTCAGGTTTTTATTTGAACTGCGAGCGATGATAGAAAAAAATGTTAATCTTTTTCTTTCTTTCTGTCTTTCTCAGGGCGGCAAGAGAATCCTCCCTCCCTGGGTCCTGTGGCTTTGGCGGCTGTAATCGCCGGGCCTGTGTGCCTGCTCTGCTTCGTGCTGGTCACTGTGTTCTACGTGTGTCACAGCCGCTCGGTCATCCACCACCGTGTGCCTAACGAGGAAGACCCGTCCATGGACCACCCGTACATCACCGTGGGCACCACGCTCAAAGACCTCATCTACGACATGACTACATCTGGATCGGGTTCTGGTGCGCACCCTTCACACACGTCTCACATCACACTGTCAGCATCTTTCTCTCTCTCTCTCTCTCTCTCTCTCTCTCTCTCTCTCTCTCTCTGCCCGAGGCTGAGCTTCTCAGACACGGCCTATTGTTGTCTGATAATCTTTCCTGTAATTACCTGCTGACACGACCGGCTCCCGGCCTTGCTGTCACGCTTTGTTTACGGGACTATTATTTCTCTCTGTGTCTCTGCCTGTCTGTGGGTTCTTTTGAACTCGCGGTTTTGAGAGCCGATCCGTTTCTGTGCGAAAGTGCCAGTGTGCTGTCGTATTGTTTGGGACGGATGATTTTGGATCGTCCCCAAGAGGATCTTTTTCAACCACAAAATGCGCCTTTTGTTCATAAAAACTGTAAGAACTAAGAGATTTCCTTAGGTTAGGATTAGATAAATAAATGTAGCAATACATCAGGCATAATAGAGCATTGAGTGGAAAATACAATAGTGTGTGTGTGTGTGTGTGTGTGTGTGTGTGTGTGTGTGTGTGTGTGGCTTGCTGCGCTCAGCACTTGTCACTCGTCTGTCTCTCAGGCAGTGTCGGAGCGAATAGTGAGTGTAAAAGAGGTAGCATTTCCTGAGCGAGCGTTCACATGGCACCACGCTCACCTCTCACCTCGAAACCTAACGCACTGTTTAATTACTGATAAACTCTCTGTCTGCGTTCGGCTCAGCTCAGAACACGAGCCTTATTTACACAATCTCCCTTTCTTCCCTTTTTACTACTGTTTGTTTGCCATTATGTTGTGTCTGGCTTCGAGTGTGTGCATGTGTGTTTTGTCTGCAGAGATGTTTTCACTGACAACACACACACACACACACACACACGGTTCCGGATTTGTAACACTGAACAACACGGCTTAGGGACAAGAAGCGTACCTGGGACTCCCAGACTCCAGCGTGTGCTCAAATCACATAAAGAAAGGGAGAGGATTTTCTCTGGAGGTGACCTGATAAGTAGTAAGGCATAGGTAGTATTTGAAATTGACATTTTAAATGGAAATAATGCTGAAGGACTTGTATGGTGGACGTGCCACATGGCCTGATAAAAAACAAAGCAAACAAAATGCTGAAGGACAAATCGATACAGATAGATTTTTTGACCACAGGAAAATCTTCAGGACAGAGCTGGAATTCCATTTCCTTCCCCAGTGACCCTAGCATTAGTCGCTCTGGATAAGATTTGGCCTGAAATCTTACACTATAGACTAAATAGACTAAAATCTGTCATCTTTGATCACCGGTTTGTTCACCGACAGCCGATGCGATCCTTTTTTTTTCTTCCTCCGATGAAATTCAGTGTCAAAAGATTTCAGACTCTTTCCTGCGGCGTGACTTCTCCTACGAGAATTATCAAGGCGTAATTAACGCTACGGATCGTTTTTGTTTGCTGCTAGCTACCATTAGCGAGAGTCACAAACCTTTTTTTTTCTTGGGTGCGTGACTGTCGTGCAGTCTGACATGGTGACAACTGAGAAACTACAGTGTGACATGGGGATCATATTTATATACAGTCTGACAAGCAACAATCGCAAAAAGGACTATAAGAATCGTGCAGTGTGAGCCCGGCATTAGAATTATCACGTTTATACTTAGAGGGTTTCTCAAGGAGCAGTGACAAGCAGTGAGCAAGCATTGGTAGCTTAGTGCTGATGGGATTTGAACTCACGACCAGAAGGCTGACATCTTAAACACTGTTTCTCGGTAGCATGAAGAGCTGTGTTTTTTTGCCTTAGGGACTCTATAACAATAAAAATAATGATTAGTGGTTAAAAGAGTGACTAATTGTTGTTCAGTAAATAAGGAATTGCAATAGTTGGCAAATCCATTTTGTAAAAGAGCGATAAAAAGCTTTGGGGCATTCTGTTCAAGGAAAATAATCCTCCACATTGTGTCGGTCTGCATCACATATGCCTGCTGTTTAATGTTTCTATCTAAGAGCATGTCTCTTTCGGTTTAATACCTTAACTAGGGTGCTTAGTTTTTCTCCACAGAACTAGCTGTCCTACCAGTAGGGCCATCAATTTCATGAGAAATGTCTCATGAGTACGTTTGTATTCGCCATTATGCAGAGCTGCAGGCTGTGGAAGCAGTACTCACTCTGGAGTCCCTGCTTCTCTCGAATCCGGGGCCATCGTTCAGTTTCGGTTAAACTGATTCACTTCATGTATCTCCTCCGTTTATCTGACTTTTCATTCCGTCCTCTTCTAACTTATCTAAGAGGACTAAGGAAGTAAAACTAAAGATTTTAACATGGAAATAAGTGGACCGGCTTCTAGAACCCGAAACTGATCAAATATGGAAAGTTTGCTATGGTGCTTGATGATAGGACGCACGTTTATGACTGATTTATTTTTCGCCGCTTTAGTTTCGCAGGGATGGGCTCCAATATCGGATCAGCTTATCTACACACGATAGCTATATGAAAAGGACGACACCCACAGGGAATTTCGATCGAATACGAGAAGACCCATTATTCAAAATTTGATACTATGCAACATTCGCACCAACGGACAAGTCTAAAATGACAAGAACACATAGCGCTCAGAGAATCGGCACACTCTTGGCAAACGCGTTCTCGGCTTTTGTTAAAAAGGTATGTCTACTTTTTCTGGCAGCGAAGTAAACGATTGGCAATCGCGTATCCATCGCAACACAGCCGCTATTGTACTCTACATTCCAAACCAGCATTCCGTTCGCTACATGCGTTCTGAATAGCACCTATTACAAAAGACAGTCGAGCTCTAGCATCCTGGTGCAGATGACTTGCTTTCAAATGGAACTCAGTAAGAACACAGTGTACAGGACACACAGGTTTGAACAACACTGTAAAGAAAACTCTTTTAAGATGTTTTAGATCTTTTACATACATTATATGGACCAAAGTGTTGTAAGACTTGACTTTTCCAGCCGTATGTAGTTCCTCACCAAACTGTTACGACAAAGTTGGACGCACACAATTAAATGTCGTTTTTCATTACGTTTTTCAAAACTGTTCCAGCATGAAAATGCCCTTGTGCACAAAGCCAGCTCCATGTAGATATGCTTTGCATGGGTTGCAGTGGAAGATCTTGAGTGACCTGCTATAGAGCTCTAAACCTCAACCCTTTTGAACACCTTTGGGACGAATTGGAACGCTGGCTGCACCCCAGGCCTCCTCACTTCACCTACATCAGTACCAGACTTTGCTAACACCCTTGTAGCTGAATGCGCTCAAAATCACCACAATCACACTCCAAAATCTAGTGGAACACCTTCCTTGGAGAGTGGAGATTATTATAACAGCAAATAGGGTCTAAATGTGGATTGGTATGTTTAAGAAGCACATACGAATCTTATAGTCAGGTGTCCACATACTTTTGTCCATATAATATATGTTTTGAGGATGATAGACATAAAACAAATCATATCAGAACATACTGGGGTGCAACGGATCGCAGTTGATTCAACCGCGGATTAATTGCTCTTTGATTAATTTGAAATTTTCTAACGATCGCATAGCGAAAGACGTTTTTTCCCCCCTGCCGATATTTCTTTTCAAGTAACGTATAAGTTCGTAACTACACCGAGCAGTCATGTGTTCACGTGCACGGGACATGTTAATCAGTCAACAACAACGGCTAGCAGAGGAGCAGAAGAAAACGCCTCCCACATCATTCACATCCCATGCATGGAAGCATTTTCTTAATGTAACTTTTCTAGTAATAAATGCAAATTATATTTGTCTAGTCCCCTTTTTTTTTTGCTGATACGAAAAATTTAACGATCTGTGACTCAAAAACCGTAACGTGATCGGAAATTAAAGCTTATTTTTTATTTGAACAGACAAATTGAACTAAATTCACTGCCATTGTGTTTAAATATCTGCCCTTGTTGTCATTGTGTTTGTGACAAAATATTGCCTTACTATTTAACATACTATTTTGGTGAGGACCTTCTACAGTCAGAATATTCAGTTATAATTATATAATTGTTCTAATTATACTATGCTTTATCTAGAATTATGGCTTAGGTGGAAGATGATACTAGAGGATGAACTATGATAGATAGAAATAAAATATTATTACCATTTTTAGGTTGTTTAAATAAATAAATAGATAAAATGTCAGACTTTTTGGCTAATCAAATACAAGTCTAGGCGAGTTCGTTTCCAGCCAGGAGGAGGCACATCTTAACTATTGCTGTAACTTTTTAGCATGGCTTCGATGCCATGCTAAGTATGTTAGCTGTTCTTGCGCCCAGCTCATATCATGTTCATGTAACCTGGAACTCATATAGACATTTACACACCTTGTTTTCCTGGCTGAGCATGAGAGGATGTTCGGATTTCAGTTTTAATCACTTTAAAAAACCAGCACGTATCCGTTTCCTCCGACTGTGCGAGCTTGCGCTCGGCGGAATTGAGACCTGTCGGCCAATAAGACACAAGTATTTTATATTTTTTATGCAAACCTTAGTTTACTTTACTTATAAGAGTCAAGAGTCAAGAAGCTTTTATTGTCATTTCAACCATATATAGCTGACGCAGTACACAGTGAAATGAAACAACATAGAGCTACATCACAGAAAACACAGGGCTAAGAACTAGTAAGTGTCCTCACCACATAAAGGTGCATAAGCACTACATAAGAAATGGCCTCAGACATAAAGCCGGTTGTTGGTTGCTTATGAATACATTCTTCTTCTTCTTCTTTCGGCTGCTCCTATTAGGGGTCGCCACAGCGGATCATCCGTCTCCATACCACCCTGTCCTCTACATCTGCCTCTTTCACACCAACTACCTGCATGTCTTCCCTCACCACATCCATAAACCTCCTCCTTGGTCTTCCTCTTTTCCTCCTGCTTGGTGGCTCCATCCTCAGCATTCTTCTACCAATATAACCCAAGTCCCTCCTCTGCACATGTCCAAACCATCTCAATCTCGCCTCCCTCACCTTGTCTCCAAAACATCCTACATGCGCTGTCCCTCTAATAAACTCATTTCTAATCTTGTCCATCCTCGTCACTCCCAACGAAAACCTTAACATCTTCAGCTCTGCTACCTCCAGCTCCACCTCCTGTCTTCTACTCAATGCCACTGTCTCTAATCCATACAACATCGCAGCTCTCACCACAGTCCTATAAACTTTCCCTTTCACTCTTGCAGATACTCTTCTATCACAAATCACCCCTGCCACTCTTCTCCACCCACTCCACCCTGCCTGCACTCTTTTCTTCACTTCTCTAACACACTCTCCATTACTCTGCACTGTTGACCCCAGGTATCTAAACTCATCCACCTTCTCCACCTCTTCTCCCTGCAACCGCACCACTCCACTGCCCTCCCTCTCATTCACACACATGTACTCTGTCTTACTCCTACTGACTTTCATTCCCCTTCTCTCCAGCGCGTACTTCCACCTCTCCAGGCTCTTCTCAACCTGCTCACTACTCTCACCACAAATCACAATATGAATACATTATTAAGGCAAAATGTAGGTATGATTCAAATATAATGTTACAAAGCTGATGTGTGAGCGTGGACTGCATCACGTTGATCCGTTCTGGTGTGATTATGTTCTTATAGTCTGCACATGTGGACAACATGATGCCTTCCAATAGTCAGTCTTCATAATTCTGACTGTGGTCATTTTTAGAGATCTGAGCACTGGTTATTTATAAGAATTTGTCTTCTCACTTGTCTGGAACATGAACAAGCGATTTGACCAGGTTTTACTTTCTCTCTTTGCCTTGTCCCAGGTCTCCCGCTGCTGGTGCAAAGAACCATTGCCAGGACCATCATCCTTCAGGAGAGCATCGGTAAAGGCCGCTTCGGCGAGGTGTGGAGGGGAAAGTGGAGAGGAGAGGAAGTGGCCGTGAAGATTTTCTCCTCTCGTGAGGAGCGCTCCTGGTTCCGCGAGGCTGAAATCTATCAGACGGTCATGCTGCGTCACGAGAACATCCTGGGCTTCATCGCCGCTGATAATAAAGGTCAGTGCGTCGCCATTTTCACATCCAGCTCAGGTGCTATCCCTCTGCTCCGAACCGGACAGACGGGATCTCGATAAACGATAAATGAAAATCAGAGATGCTCTTCGATGCGCAGGTTAAAAGCGGGACTGTTTTGAAGAGCATGGAAATGTAGATCTGTACAGCCTTGATCTCAAAGACTCTTTAATACTGTAGCACAGACAGGTATATTGCGGCAGCCTGGGAAGCACTGTTGTTTATCGATTGGATTAAAATTCCATGTAATATGTCATGGAATTGAATATCAAAATATACACAATAACGATTATGTAATAGCACGATATACATCAGTGCCTCTAGTCTCGGCTTTGGATGAACCAGAAGTAGGACAATTGATAGCATTGGGGATCGTCTATAAATTCCAACACCATACAAAATGGCTTTCATGTTCCCTTTTATCGATTTTGTAGTTTTGTACAAACCTTAATAGCAGGCGTTGTCTGTTCACCGCAGAGCAAATTCACTTTAATTCAAATCAGTTTTATTTGTATAGCCCTTTTAACAGTGGACATTGTTCCAATGCAGCTTTACAGAAATAAAGGTACAGGTGCTTTATACATGTCACATGTATACATTACAGTAAATTGAAACTCTTTTTTTGCATATCCCAGTGATGTTAGGAAGCTGGGCCTTGTTCAAAAGCCCCAGAAGGGCAGCTTGGTGATACTGTGGCTTGAACCCTGAACCGATCAGTAACCCAGAGCCTTAACCACTGCGCTACCACTACTAAAAGGTTATAAAGTTGGAATGTGCACCGATCAGGCACAACATTGTGACATTATGAGAGGTGAAGTGAATGACACTGATTATCTCTTCATCATGGCTCCTGTTAGTGGGTGAGATATATTAGGCAGCAAGTGAACATTTTCTCCTCAAACTTGTCGTGTTAGACTTCGGAAAAATGAGCACACGTAAGGATTTGACCAAGTTTGACATGGTGCAAAGGGCAAAACATGCAGCTCTTGTGGGATGTTCCTGGTCTGCAATGGCGAGTATCTATCAAAAGTGGTCCAAGGAAGGAACAGTGGTGAACCAGCGACAGGGAGCGAAGGCTGGTCCTTGTGGTCTGATCCTGTAACTCAAATTGCTGGAGTAGTTAATGCTGTTAAAGATCGAAGGGTCAGGACTTTTACAGCAAAAGGGGACCCAAATATACAGTGACGATCAAAATTAGAGAACAATGTATAAACAATTGAACAATTCTGAAATAATGTCATCTTCACTGCTCAACAGTTGAGGGAGTTTTTGTCCTGTCTATACCATGCTACCAGAACACCTTTTCCACAAAATAACTAAGGCATTTAAAATTTTTAATTTAAAATATTTTCCAGAAAACACACTGATCAAAATTAGAGAAAAACAATGACTGTAGCATGGAAAAAGATTACAACATAATTTTCTGAAGGTTACAACAGTCAGCAATTAGTAGGAAGTGTACAGGCCTCTGCTCTGAATGACTTCAGCACATCTGCGGCCACAGGACAGCACTAGTCTCTCACACTGCTCTGGTGTGATTTTGGTCCACTCTTCTCCCAGTCTCCTCCACAGTTCGGTGACTGTAGTGGGTTTCTTGGCCATAACTTTGTCGCCAAGGATTTTCCAGAGGTTCTCTATTGGGTTGAGATCAGGACTCTGGGCAGGCCATGTCATTATTTAAATGTTTTCAGTTTCAAGGAACTGCTTTAGCCGTTTTGCTGTGTGACATGGAGCGTTGTCCTGCATGAACACTGCGGGCTGATTGGGTGATGAACGCATGGAAGGACCCATATGTTGTTGAAGAAGGTTCTGATAAACATTTGCATTCACTCTGTGCCATGTAGCTGTATAAGAGGCCCAACTCCTGCTGCAGAAAACATGCCCCAAACCATGACACTTCCTCCTCCACTTTTCACTGACTTCTTTACACACTTTGGGTTCAGTCTTTCTCCAGTTTGTCGCCGAACATAATGTTTCCCATCGGACCCAAATAAATTAAACTTGCTTTCATCACTTAAGTGAACATTTGGACCAGTTCTCTGTCCACACAACATGCTTAGTCTAGCCTTTTAATTTTTTCTGCTAATGAGAGGTTTGGTCACTGCAGAGTGGGCTTTCAGTCCAAATGCTCTTAAACGTCGAGACACTGTATGACGAGACAGATCCTTACCCTGTTCAGCGCTGAACTGGTGAGGAATAACAGCTGCAGTGTGGAAACGATTGCCCATTGAGATCCTCCGGCAGTATCCTGTCCTCTCTTGTATTTGTCTTCCGTGGACGACCAGCCTTCTTGGGGGACTTGAATGAGTTTGTGATGTTGTAAAGATTCAATATTCTTGAAATCACAGATTTGGAACGACCAACTTGTCTTGCTATGGCTGATAGGGTCATCCCTTTGGCCTTCATCTGGACAACCTGCTGCCGGAGGCTTTCAGTCACTTTAGAACGGCCCACCATCTTGCAGAGTCAGTGAAACTGGAAGTTAGGCTGCCAGTTAAATAGGGGTTGACAGATAATCAAGGAAATTAGCACCAGGTACCAGATTAACACCAATAACTGGGAGGTATCTGAAAGTGTTCTCTAATTTTGATCAGTGTGGTTTCTGCAAAATAATGTTTTTTTTGGAAATGCCTTAGTTATTTTGTGGAAAAGGTGTTCTGGTAGCATGGTATAGACAGGACAAAAACTCCTTCAACTGTTGAGCAGTGAAGATGACATTATTTCAGAATTGTTCAATTGTTTATACATTGTTCTCTAATTTTGATCGCCAGTGTACATATATATATATATATATATATTCTCCATTCTCCTCTGAGTGGCATTGAATGTCCACTCATTACAGTTGCAATATCGTTGAGGTTTACTCTTCAGTGATTGGCGTTCAAGCACATAACTGTTCATGCAAACTGAGGTCTAAACTAAACCTAAACTGTTGTAGCAGACTTCATAATAATTACAGTCTACATCCATCCTTAGTACTCAGTACCCTCATGGATCTTTAGGCTGTTCATGCACACATCTACACATTCACTCATTTGTATAAACTTTATTTTATTTTAATATGTATCTTAGTTACAGATTATATCCCGACAATAGTCCGACTTCATTTTTGCAAGAATTCCTGTTGTTATATAACTGGATTTTTTTAGCCCCTCTGTAATGGTGTAATGTTCACACAGCAGACATTCTTCGTGCCTGACCACACCCTGGTCCTTTTTTCTCTCAGCGACTTGGCGAGGTCAAACCAACAGTCACTGTCCAGTGATGAAGGGGTAGAACAGGATGATGGCATATTGCATATTTGAACTATTTATGAATTAAATGCGTTAGACCTATGCTACAGCTTGGTGACAGAAGGGAGAACGATTTTACAACCTTGTTAGTTACACTTTACCAGATGTTTTCAAGGTAAAGTAACCAAAGTTGTTTGTTTGTTCAGACAGGTCTTTCCCAGACCACTGTATTCTGGGAATGCTGTATTTGTTAGTGCTGAAAATGGATGAGGAAATTTCACGTTTTTTTGGGGGGCTCGCATACTTTCTTTGTGTGAGCTTAAGTATGAATGAGACAAAGTTTATTAGCTTTGACATCATGTCTAGTCTGGTCTAGGCTGTGAGCACAGGATTTAAATAAGAGCTGTTTTTCCACCTAAAACCCGAGAGACAAATTTACCAAAAAGCTAACTTCTTATTTTTCAGGAGATGAAAATGCATGTGAGAGCGAGAGAGTATAAGAGAATGAGAGTGTTTATATAGGAAAAGGGCTTGGATTCAGAGCAGCTGCTGTGAGATTTCACCAGCCATCTGGAATTGCACGGATCCGTGAGCAGAGGTCTTATTTACTGTGTCCATTAGTCTGTTGCTCTCACACTTAGTCCACTCACAACCCCGGTGTAATCTGCTCTCACTATAATCTGCATTATTACCAAAAAACGCAATTAAGAAGCCGACTAATTTACACACTCCTGAGGACTATCCAACAATCCGACGCTAGCTGAAAACCCAGTTTCCTGTTTACAGCATGCATCTGAGACTCATAAATATGCTGTAATCTTCAACAGTGACATGGAAATGAAATGAACTTAATGAAACACACTCATACACCCACAGAAGTTTTGTGCTTTATGTCAGCATGACTTTTCAAAGTGGAATTTTTTTGGGGGTGGGGTACAAATAGGGTGAATGTGTTTTGTTTATTGGGCTTAATGTAATCTGTTTTGGCAGATCAATTAAAAAAGTGTTCAGTTTTCCTGTTAGTTCAAAACAAATTGTTGGGACTTTATCTGTATGAATCTACAGCATGCTCATATTCATATGCTGTTTTCTTATTAACAATAATAATAGTTAAAGCTATTATACAATGTGGTATGAAAAAGTTTTCGAGACTAGTTTGTAACACGCCAACAGATGGCAGCACAAGGCTGCACGCACAGTCACAGGTAGCACCGAACTTCATAAGACAGTGTGCCAAAAGACAATGTCCTGTGTACATTGGGAGCAGTGCAACTGGTGCTATTATGACCACGTGTGCACCCTGTCACCTTACACGTAAGTGTCTCAGCGGAAACAACACAATCTCACTTCCGCACACACACCTACTCGCCAGATTTGGCTTCTGCGGACTTCGCCCTCTTCCCAAAGATGAAGGCAAGGCAGGAACGAGAAACAGAATGAGATCAAGAAAATGTGAGACATGGAACTATGACAATAAACGGCTTGGAAATGAACAGGAACTGAGCGAGTTTAATAATAATCTTAATTGAAAGAAAAAAGTCTGATTGATTTAGTGAGCTTTTCTGTAAGAAGATGTTTATATAAAGCAAATGGAATTACTCTTCAGAGACAGTGCTCAATTCAATCTGTTTTTGCAGAAGAAGATAAGGTATTAATTTTGTCTTCGTAACATCAAGATAATGAAGAAATGCTTCATGCTTCAGGAATGTTTATAGTTTACACTATATAGACACCAGACCATGACACCTGCGTTTGCTTTTTGAACATCAACTCTCAAAACTGGTTCCGTCTCCACTATTATAATGAGCTCCACTCAGTCAGGAAGAATTTACAGTAGATTTTGGAGTGCAGCTGTGAAGATTTGTGATCATTCAGCTACATTTATGAGAAGTTGGGTGAGGAGGTATGGGGATGTTCATCAGATTTGGGTGTGCCAGTTGGGTGTCCGTATTCTTTTTCCCCAGAGATGGCAAAAGTACACACATCCTTCAATCAAGTAAAAGTACAAATACACGTTTTAAAAGAATCTGGTAAAAGTTGAAGTACTGAATACACTTTTTTACACAAGATAAAGTAAAGATGTTTGGGCTTTGACATGTACTTAAGTAAAAAGTAGCCATTACTACTACATGTTTTAGTGGTAACTGAACCTCACATCATATTAATATATTGATATGAAATCATTTCAAATGTTGTTACCTAATGAATGTATTCAGGCTGAACATCCACCATATAGAACACAAGCAGAGAAAAGATGATGATGATGATCAGGAATGTCTTTGTTCTCATTCATGTTTACATCATTGACTCCCTCTGTCTCATCCACATTACCTCCATACTTCTTGTTGCCTTCTGCCCTGCTTATTGTTATCTTTATAAACTACCCTACGTCTGTGGTGTGTGATAGGACATGATACACCAGTGGTAGATTGGAAAAGCTGGGCAATGACAAGAAGTAGGTTGATGGGAAGAAAAAATATTGATCATGCCACCGAACAGATTTAAACTAAAGTAACGAGTCTGATTTGAAAATATAAGAAGTAGAAAGTAGAGATATTTGTGTAAAAATGTAATGATTGAAAGTAAAAAGTCTGAAAATACATAGCGAAGTAAAGTACTGATACCAGAAAAATCTACTTAAGTACAGTAACAAAGTATTTGTACTTCACTACTTTCCAACTGTACTTTTGGCCATATGGTGTAAGTGATGATTTGTTTCAACATCTGACTATAAACAGATAAAACTTTGGAAACGTCCTTTAATTGATAGGAATTTGTAATGTATTAAAAAGGAAAACACAGTATGTGCTCTTATCGGAACGTAATTCATGAATGTTTTTTATCCCTGCAATATTCATCTCTTGTAATTTATGGTATAAATATCGCCATATCTTGAGAAAAAGCTTGCGAAGCAGTGGTTTAGAGTCGGAGAAAGATTTCGTCTTATGTGTGTGGATGATTTTGTTTTAGTCTTATTAGCTGTAATTCATGAACGCATACTGTTCTATACACGATTATATACTGTACTGATTTCTAATCTCCCTCTCGCTCCCTTTTGAGGCCCCTCTCAGGCAGTTTTTCCTTACCTCTGGTTAGCTCGTGATAGATCTAGATGTACACCTGTATATCTGCAAGGCTGCTTTGTGACAGCGTCTATCATTTAAAGCGCTATGCAAATACATTGAAGCAAAGGTCAAAAGTGATTCTCACTCCTGTCTCTGTCGCATGTTTTCCTTCTTTTAGATAATGGAACATGGACCCAGCTGTGGTTGGTGTCCGATTACCACGAGCACGGCTCCCTGTTCGACTACTTGAACAGATACACGGTGACGGTGGAGGGAATGATCAAGCTTTCCCTGTCCACCGCTAGCGGCCTGGCTCATCTGCACATGGAGATCGTAGGAACACAAGGTAAACGGCTCGACATCTGCTCGCTCCATGTACTCAAGGAATTAACATTTCAGTGCCAAACTCTCCAAAAACTTATCTAGGTTGACTAAAAAAGGTTTGCAGTAGATATAACTTCCTGGCTGTTCCAGTTAGTGTGTGTTTCCTGTTCCCCTGGTGTGACCGAAGGGCTGCGTCCCATTCAGACACATGATGCGCCAGAGCTGGAGTGCCAGTGAGTCTGCCAGAACTAATGAAACCATTTCTTTAGCTCATAGTGAATCCGAGAAGCATTCCTTAGGGTGTCTGTCTCTGTTCATGTCTGTTTGTGTGTGTGTGTATGTGTGTGTGTGTGTGTGGTGAAGGTTTTAACTTCCAATTTACACTTTGTTTAAAAAAGAAATTGCTCTAATTAAGAAATCCGGAGTAGATCGTCACCGTTTAGACCATCTTTACTCGCTGGCTAGAAGAGCGCTACGGTCCAGGGAAGTCATCTGAGCTTTTATATGCCTCGCTGCACGAGCTGAACGGATTCCAGAGCTGCATATAGATCTCATTAAGGACCACAAAACAGCTGCAGATGATTTCCTCACTTTTAGCAGAGCAGGGAAAGACTAAAAGCTGAAATTCTGGCTAACACTGTCCTTGTAGGATGCTCAGTAAGTGTATATGTATATATATATATGTGTGTGTGTGTGTGTGTGTGTGTGTGTGTGTGTGTGTGTGTGTGT
>JAAIIK010000003.1:9011606-9027471 GCA_014706435.1 Silurus glanis
ACACACACACACACACACACACACACACACACACACACACACACACAGAGCTCCTCTCTGAGAGTTGAACAGGAGTCTGAGTTATTATTTTGGAAAGGATGACATTATTCTTTAAACCTGCCCTCGCCGAAAATCAGCAGCGTTTCAGACAAGCGGCGGTTTGGCGCGCCGTTGTTCTTTCGCTGTTAAGTCACGTGGAAAATCGCTCTAATGAACCCGTAGGAGGCGTTAATTCAAAAGAAGCCGTAGTTGTCATTGTAAGCCAGCAGGCTTGAGGAATGCAACGCAATTTGGCTTCACATCTCCTGGGCATTAAATGAGCGCTAAAGAGTGGCAGGGCTGCATCCGGGGCTCATGGCAACCCGTCCCTAGGGTTTTGTGCCGTGATAAGTCCTGACTCTTCGAAGGAGCCAGAGGAACAGTTTGCCTGCTTGTCGGATCCACACCACTGCTGAGCGCCATTCTCACTCACTTTAGCGAGCTGGCACGTCGTGAAGGCAGCTTTGAGAGGATAGCCGCAGTAAACACTCACTCCAGTTAAAGTCAAGAGGACATGGTGATTGAATGTAATGGTGTGAAATGCAGGACAGCTCGCCGCTCGTATCTAGATATTTATCGAGCTTGAGCTCTGAGAGAGTGTCACTGAGAGTTCTGGTACTGACTCACTCCTCAGTTCCTGACTGGGCCATAAGCGTCAGGTGAGAGGCGGGCACTGTCTTAGTTCAAGGCCCAAGCTCTAGCTCTCTCAGCCCTGGAGTGTATCTGGATTAATGGAGATGCTCTTAAAGCCATGGCTTCAGTCTGCTCTGTATTCGGAGAGATTAGCTGAGCTGACGCCCTTCCTTCATTATCATGGGTTACAGGGAAACTCCAGCTGAGCCTTGCTCTTATCTTCTACTGAACCCCACCCGCACTGGAACAACAGGCTTGTTTTGAATAACTTACATGCATTTCTAGAAAACATTTTGTTTCCCTTTCGCTTTTAAATGCATTAATGGCTTGCCACATTTGTGGACACCAGACCGTCATAGCCTTGTGTCGGCTTTCCTCAGACTTCTGCCACAAAGTTGAAAGCTGACAAGGATGCCTATAGTTTAGTTTATCATTTCCGTCAATGGAGTTCAGAGGCCCAGACTTGTTCCAGCATGACAATTCGAGTGAATGAACTGGAACACTGACTGCACCCCAAACCTTCTCACCTCACATCAGTGCCTGTGACTGGAAAAGCACAAATTCCTACACCCCCCCCTACACTCCAAAAAAAGCTTTCCCAGAAGACTCGAGGTTATATAATAACAGGAAAATATGGATTAACGTTGTGTATTCTCTTCCAGTTTTTTCTCTTTCCATTTTTTTTTCCTTAATTAAGAAAGGAGCAGAACTCAACAGGAAATGCCGTTTTAATGACAGACATGGAGATGTGTGGAATGTCAAGTGGAGATTTTTGTATGCCAACTCATCCCAAAACATTTCATCCCTCTTATACAACAACAGTCTTCCAAATATTTTTACAACTATTTATTAATCACACCATGTCAGACTTATTTTTTTTTTTATCCCTTTTTAGTTGCATCTAATGACTTGAGTTATAGCAATCTTTAACCAGCTTCACTTTTCACTCTCTTTAGACTCTTTCAAAAAAGAATAATAAAAACTTGTCCTTGTGGTTGTGGTATTCATCCATATTAAATCTATCTATCTATCTATCTATCTATCTATCTATCTATCTATCTATCTATCTATCTATCTATCTATCTATCTATCTATCTATCTATCTATCTATCTGTCTGTCTGTCTGTCTGTCTGTCTGTCTGTCTGTCTGTCTGTCTGTCTGTCTGTCTATATCGATCTATCGTGATTAATAATGCACGAGCATGAATGCTGTGGTACTCAGGATCAGAATTGGGTTTTATGCAACAGTTCTGGTTATAAATCAGAAAAATGAAGTAAATGACATTTTAGACACGATATGACCAAATATTGTTTACTTTCAAGGTGAAAAGTTTGTCCCAAAGATGTGATGGTGTTGTGCAATGTGTGTAGTGTTACCGTGGTACTACCAGTCTGTACTACTACTAGGTACTAACTAACTATTTCTAGATTTCTAGATATTTTCTAGTTCTTATGTAGCAACTAGAGACAAGCGGAGGAATACACACAGTGAAATGTGTTGCCAGTGCTGTTCAACATGTCACGGACTACCCAGAACTAACTGTTATATTAGTTCTCCTGAATTTGCAGTGCTGTCTAGCCTTCGAAACAACACCAGACCCTAATTTGTTTAAAACTGGTCTCCAGGAGGAGCAATATTTGGGCATATTTTTCTTTCTTTTTTTTTTTTTTTTTTTTTTTTAAATTGGTCGCTTTCTGCAGAGATTGCTGTCATTTCTGCAGAGCTGGAATTTTAATCTGTGAAGCAATATTTTGGTTTGTATTTATTTCTTTATTTTGTGCGATTGCATGCCTTCTAATTAAATTCTCCAAACTGCCTCCCGACAGGTACATGGCCCCTGAGGTCCTTGACGATTCAATAAATATGAAGCATTTTGAGTCGTTCAAGCGAGCAGATATCTACGCAATGGGCTTAGTCTTCTGGGAAATTGCAAGCAGATGCTCGATCGGAGGTACTTCACTTAAAAATGACTGTTTTTTCGTATCACTGGTGCACTTTGCTAGATAATTTGATACAATTACATTTTCCCTGTCTGTCTTTGATTAAATTTTTGCAATACATATTAAACAGCATATAATGAAGAGACTGACACCCCCTCTTTCTCAGGCATTCACGAAGACTACCAGTTGCCGTATTACGATCTGGTGCAGTCAGATCCATCAGTGGAGGAGATGAGGAAGGTGGTATGCGAGCAGAAATTACGGCCCAACATTCCCAACAGATGGCAGAGTTGTGAGGTACGTCTTCGATCCTATACACTCACCAAACGTCTCTTAGTCGTGTCCCTTCTTTTCTTTCCACAGCGTGAGACGTGTTGCTCTGAGACACGTCTCTATAAGACACTTTTCCTAACAACCTTCATGGCTTTCGGAGATATCTAAGAGGGCACCGGGTGACGAATCTGCAGTTCAGGGACGAGCAGAAAAAATTCCTACGTGTGTTTGTTGCTGTTATCAGAGCCAAACATTTGAGGCAAACCGCAGCTCCCAGGAGAGATGTGCGCGTGAGGCAGCGAGAGACTGCCGCGTTTCGAGCTCTCTCTCTCTCAAATTTCCTTCCACTATCGCTTGCCATCCATCAAGCCCGCAGCAGCCACGTCCTCCACTGCACATTTATTAGTGTCCTTTTTATTACACGGAAAAGAGACACAATCACATTAGACCTAATTCACCATAATGCGATTCTGTAATGTAATCAGCATCTGCTCCACCTCGATCCTGGACGCTCTTCTTTTTTTTTTTTTTCCCCTTTCTTTTCCCAGAGAGTGTCAAATTGACTAACGTGCTACGTTTGCCCTGCTTCCTGGATGAGTTTATTGTAAACCTGGCGGCTCGCCTGCAGTGTTTGTAGGGTGTGATTTAGCGCATGACGTCTGCAGCGTTTGGTAGAGTAATGTAAGCAGATGGTGCATTCTGCCTGTGTTTACGACTCGGTCTCCCACACACGCACACACACACTCACACACACAGGTGTCACAGCCATGGCTGTCTTGCTGGGACAGCGACAGGGCTGAGATTACATTTACACACTCTTGCTTCACTGGGGCTACCTTCCAAAACAGGAATAGTGAAAATGGCTGTTTTTTAATGACCTCTCTAAGGAGCTCATTCGGAATTGACCACAGTTTGTGCATTATGGCCAGGTGTTGCACCATGTCAAGACAAACAAGAAACTTTTCTTCCCAGATATTGTGTAACACTGTTTGGCACTACCTTTATTTATCTTTTTTTTTTTTTTTTTCATTATTTAATGCCTGAAATATGTTCATTATATAGGTGATTACTGTATTTGTTTTCTTGGAAATTCTGAAGCAGGGAGTGGGGTGCCAGTATTTAATTATCTCTAAGGGGAAGTAGTTTGAAAATAAAAAGTTAGTAGTAAATAGTAAAAAAAAATTCTATGAGTATGGAATGACATTTTTTTAGTTTCTTTTACTTTTTTTTTATTTGTACAGTCAACATTTCCTAAACTAGTTAGTAAAATAAATAATAATATAGTTTATTGAATAGATAGATAGATAGATAGATAGATAGATAGATAGATAGATAGATAGATAGATAGATAGATAGATAGATAGATAGATAGATAGGTTATTGGATGGAAGGCCAAGATCAGCTGATTGAACTGACAAAATCAGGGTTCATTTGTGTTCGTCCTCAAATCTTTATGTGATAACTGGAATGATGTTGACAGACAGACAGACAGACAGACAGACAGACAGACAGACAGACAGACAGACAGACAGACAGATAGATAGATAGATAGATAGATAGATAGATAGATAGATAGATAGATAGATAGACAGTCAGTTCAGACAGACTGATAGAAATTCCCAAATTGTTGCTAGGTTGGAACGAATGTGTCTTGTGCCCTGCGATGATCTTGTGTCCCATTTAATATGTATTCCCGCAATGTACCCAGTGTTCCGGGGATTGGGCTGAATATCAATGAAGAAATGGTTACCCATAGAAATACCACTTTGCAGTAAAACACTCTTATGGATTTTGCACTTTTCATGAAGACATTTCAAATGACCTGCCCGTCTGCTGCAAGTGAAGATTCATCTAATAAAAATAAAACCAAACTCCACAAAAGTAACATCTGCTACATTCTGGAAATGCATACTGGAAGGGTTTTATAGCAGTGTAGACAGAAATACGGAACAGAAATAATGTAGGTAAATGAATGAATGGCGCTGAGTTGCTGCATGTTTGTTGTTGCATAGACAGTGTGGATAGAAAGCCTTGTTTTTTTACTTGTCTGTTCTTATTACTCATTCTGTTATTTGGTGGTGTTACAGTGAACACTGTAACTCGGTGTGTCAGTAACGTTCAAACCTCCAGCTACAGGCAGATAGACAGACAGGTTTCTTTTTTTTTTTTGTACAAAAGTAGCCAAACATCCTACAAACACAGTCACTTTTATTTTGAGATCCCTTTTCAGAGATTAGCTTGAAATCTTTATTTGACATGCTGTCACGGTCTTTTGGGGTGTCTAATAAAAGATTTGAATTGTGTCAGTTCACTCAGGTTCCAGTTTTAGTCAACTTCTAAAACAGGATTTTGAGGCTACAGTGTGTATTGTCTCACTGAACCAAAAAATGCTTCAACAACAAAAAAAAAAAAAAAAAAAAAGAGAAAAAGGTCAGAAATATATATTTTTCCCAACTCCAATATGAATAGTTTTTTATTTTTTTTAGTATTATTTTTTTCCTTTTTCTTTTTAAAGCTTTGCAGAAAGGATCACAGAGCATCTGGTTGAGACTACAGGTGTGCATTGGGATTTGCACAAGCAGGAGGTTTTTACTATCACATGCCTGTGAGTACATGAAGCTCATGGGACAACGAAAGATGCATTGATCCTGCCCATAGAACCTACCAAAACAGGGCTGTGGTGGTTGAAATTAGGCTACATCTTTGTTTATATTTTGGGAAACAGAACCAACTAAATTTGTTAGAAACTGTCATGGGCCGGTACGAACAGAAATAACTCCACAGTCTTGCGGAATACACCGGCTATGCTGACAGCGCTGGTTTTCAGCATAATGTTTCCAACGATGTATTGGTAGGATTTGTATTTAATTAAAAAAAAACTGATTTAGGCCACAAATATTTGAAGCCCTACTGATTGCAGATACACTATATGGACAAAAGTATTGGTCACCTGAATTTTCCAACCATGTCTGGTTCTTCCGCAAACAGTTCCACCACAAAATTGGAGGTACACATTTGTGTATGGTGTCTTTGGTTGCGGTAGCATTAAATTTCCTCTTTATTCGAACCCAAACATGTGCTTCAAGAAGATATGCCCCCCCACCCCCTACAGTGCTAAAGCTTCCTGACAGCCCAGCTTTGCATTCCCACAGCGACATTTCTCGTCTACCGAGCGCTCTTTCCTATTCTGACAGGATGCGGCATTTCAGTTGAAGCATTAATATCATTTTCTTTAAATCTTTTTCATTTGTATTTTTTGATAGCAAGGGCACGATCCAGAAAAGAACTGCAAATTTTATATAACGTGACCATTTCACCATTATTTAATTGCATTTAAGCTGCATAAACGTCGAATGGCTATAAGCCAGATCATTAGGATTTTGTTGGTGTTGCTGTTCAGACTTACCATCTGCCCTTCATTCTGTCTGAAGCCAAACAAGGCTAATTTAATTTTTAGTGTTGTGCAAAATATTTGGTAGCCGGGAGCGAAATGCGATGGTGTGCCTAATTAAATGTATTACTTATTATATTATATAGCTAGCCCAACACATTGGACCAAAACGAATACCACCGGTCTCCTAGCAGAAATCTGAAAAATGAATGAGATTCGTGATCAGTTCGGTATTTTATTTTTTACATTAAATGTACAGGTTACGTGAAAAGTCCGAAAGCAATAAAAGTAGGCATACTCATGTAATTACTTATTAATCAATGTATATTGACTAATGAGTATTTATGCGTATGGTTCGCATGTTCCCCTTAGCAATCTGCCCCTTTTTTCTCAACCGATACATCATAGTTTTGTGTATTTTTCTTGACATATCCAGATCGATACAGTTGCACAACGTATCCTCATTGGTTCCTGACTTTTCGGACACCCCGTAGAGTTGAACCTGAAGAAGTGCAGCTCAGATCTGTCTCAAGCTGGTGACCAGTGTGCACAGAGATCAAAACTCTTAAGATCGATCTTGCCAGTTCAGTGCTACAGGCATGTGTTCGCCTCACTTAATGAACACTATGTATCATCGCTATTTATAATTTATGTTAGCTCAGGTCTTACTGCAGGCTGGAATAGAGAAGTAGACTTATATTCACTTTACCTGTGAATGTCCCAAAAGATTCCAATACCTCCATCCTCATAGCTTTAATGTGAGCCGAATAATTAAGGAAAAGGCAGTAATGCAATCGATTTATTTGAGATTAATTACCATTTCTTTAAGAGTAGAATTGTATAAATGAAATGTAGAAACTTAGATAAGGTGTGACAAGGACAAGCGAACTAAATAAAACAGAGACATACACTATATAGACAAAAGTGTTGGGAAACTGAATTTTCCAGCCATATGTGTTTTTTACTCAAACATCTACCACAAAGATGGAGGCACACAATTGTATAGGATGTCCTTGGATGTGGGACATTAAATTTTCCCTACATTAAAACCGAAGACTCAGACTCGTTCCAGCATGACACTGCCCCTGTGCACAAAACCAGCTCCATGAAGATACGCTTTACATTGAATTGGAGTGGAAGATCTTAATTGGTCTGCTGTAGAGCTCAGACCTCAACCCTTTTAAACACCATTGGGATCAATTGGAACAATGGTCAGGTGTCCACAAACTATTTTTCTTTATATTATAAAGTGTTAATTTTATGTTGTAATGAACTGAAATTTTACTGAGTTCTGTGCCTCCCACTACTTTTCTCTGTATAGTGTAGAGAATGAAGGGGCATCTGTCAAACCTCATATACTAAGTGTCTTGCTGCTTTAAAATTCATTGCTTTGTCATTAATTGCTTCGTTTTCTAAGGGTGGACAAACCTTTTTAAATTTACGGTTTTCAGCAGATGCCTTTATCTAGATCGACTTCCTTTTATCTCATTCATACAACTGATAGAAGAGTGTCTGTGAGAGTGAAAGGGAAAGTTTATAGGACGGTGGTGAGACCTGCGATGTTGTATGGTTTAGAGACACTGGCATTGAGTAAAAGACAGGAGGTGGAGCTGGAGGTAGCAGAGCTGAAGATGTTGAGGTTTTCGTTGGGAGTGACGAGGATGGACAGGATTAGAAATAAGTTCATTAGAGGGACAGCGCATGTGGGACGTTTTGGAGACAAGATGAGGGAGGCGAGATTGAGATGGTTTGGACATGTGCAGAAGAGGGACATGGGGTATATCGGTAGGAGAATGCTGAGGATGGAGCCACCAGGTAGGAGGAAAGGAGGCCAAGGAAGAGGTTTAGGGATGTGGTGAGGGAAGACATGCAGGTAGTTGTGTTGAAAGAGGTATATGTAGAGGACAGGGGGGTATGGAGACGGATGATCCACTGTGGCGACCCCCTAATGGCAGAAGCCGAAAGAAGAAGAAGAAGATACAACTGAGCAGCTAAGGATTTGAGAATGGTATAGCTGGGATTTGAGCTCACCTTCGCATCCAAAGACCAATGTCTTAACCACTAACTTCCTGTGTATATGTGTGTGTGTGTGTGTGTGTGTGTGTGTGTGTGTGTGTGTGTGTATGTGTGTGTATTCTGAACCATATATTGTCAGGCTCATGTTTGATGACTGTCTGTCTGTGTGAGTCTCACCGGATGTTTCCGTGTCTCGCTGTGTTCAGGCTCTGCGGGTGATGGCGAAGATCATGCGAGAATGCTGGTATGCTAACGGAGCTGCTCGCCTCACCGCCCTACGCATCAAGAAGACACTCTCTCAGCTCAGCCAGCAGGAGGGAATTAAAATGTAGGCCTGCGCTCCGGGACAGCTACACACCTTGACATATTATTCTACTGCTTTTGTTTTGTTTTGTTTTTGTTTGTTTTTGTTTTATTTTAAATATCTGTTCATTATAATGGTCATGCTCATTCTTCTGATTATCCATGAATATTGCATTACGACTTTTTTTCTCCGTGAAAGAGGGAAAGAAGGTCATGATGGACATGAGCACTAAGAATGAAGGCTCGTTTGGATCTTTTTTTTTCCTTCCTTTAGCTTTGTATGAAAGACTTGAAGCCAGTAAAGGTCATTTAATGGTCAGGTACTGTTTTTTTTTTCCTGTTAACCTTGGAGAGATGAGATCTGCTGGATGTCTCGTTTGGGAATTTGCACCTTGTGTTTCTCTCTTTCCTCAACACTTCTTTTTTTTTACCTATTTTTTTGCTTTTGGTTTTTTTTTTCCCAACAAACTGGACATGACCTCATTCAGTCTTGGCAAACATGCTGCAACATATGCAATATAGAGAAATCCTATCTTATATTTTATATCTTATGTTCTGTTACTACGGCAACAGTTACAACAGCTACAATGGCATCCGTGCCCTCCAAGCCAGGTGTTACCGGAAAGTGCCACTGCTTTAAACCAACGTTCCCTCATGCCGTGGCTCGGCCCCTGTACCTTTCGCTGTCCGTCTAAACGGGAGAAAGAAAGAAAGCAGTAACGAGCGTCACCGTCGCGAAGGCTCGTCCGTCACGGAGTCCGTCTTTGTTATTATGCACACGCAGCGAACGTTAGCGAGGGGCCACCACACACAACTTGCTGGTGCCATTTCTTCAGTTTTACATCATCCTTTTCCTCTTCGTCATCATCTTCAGTGCAGCACAGAGGGACGTTTCAGCTCAGACCTCAGTTCATCTCCCGTAAAGCTGATCACTGGGTCCCTGTTGCTGAACGGCAGCTGAGGATCGGCTGTCACGTTTTTTCGCTCCTCCCTGACACACCTGATGCGGAAAGAGGATGGTCCGAGGTCTAACATGGTCGTGTTGGGCCTGTTTTTTTTTTTGTTTTGTTTCCCCGAAAGGCACTCTGTTTTTGTTCATAACTGACACACAGATTTGGATAAACTGAGCTACTCTCACAGACTGGCGCTTGATGCAGACGACTGGACGACAGTGTACAAAGTTAAAGCTAAAAGAAGAAGAAGATGAAATAAAAAAGAAACTCTAAACAGTATAACTAAAAACAATGCAATGTTTGAAGTTGAACACATCAGCATTAATTGAATTGCCATGTAAAAAAAAAAAGTCTTTCTTATGGTACTCATGGTACTTATGTGTTTTCAGTGTTGAAGAGATGATGGGGTATATTCATTTATCTATATAGCAAATAGATCTTTTACTAAGCCATAGATTTTCCAGCATTTTATGGCAACCCTCTTTGTGTGTGCTCGCACGCGTGCGTGTATGAGATGTAAAATGTAAGCAAATTCCTGTTGACTGCTTCAACTTTCTATTGTGCAAGCCTTAAGGGACCAATAGCATTGTTTGTTCCTGTTTTGTAAAAAAAAAAAAAAAGAAAAAGAAAGAAAGAAACAAGAAATGATTTCACTTAATTGTGCTTAAACAGTAGGGTTAATATTGTGTATATTGGAAGGATTAAATGTAGCAACTCATCGAGTAGTTTTGTTTGTTATATGTGTAGAAGGACGTCCTTTTTGCCACACAAATAAGCTTACGGTCACAACGTAAACATCGCATTCGAAAAGCGTCGCCGCTGAGCTCTGTTGTAGGAAAACGTCCAATAAACGACGGGTGGGAAATTGATTATCATTCTACAACACATACTCGATGGGTACAACACGTTTTTATTACTACACATCATACTTTTTGTTCATTTCTAGATACATCTTGTTACCAGTTAGATTGTGTTAATCAAACAAAACACACACACCAGAAAGAATGTCCTCAAAGACCTGCTACAGCTGTTAGTTCTTAAACTGGAAAGAAAACTTCACCACACTTTCTTAAATAATAAAAAAATAGAAACGTTAACACTATATGAACAAAAGGTTTTCGGACACACACCCATAAGTGACCGTATGTGCATCTTGAACATCCACATTTAGTCCCCATTTGCTGTTATAATTACCTCCACTTTTCTCAGATGATGTTCTGCTAGATTTTAGCATGTGTTAGTGGAGACTTGTGCCCATTCAGCCTCAAGGATGTTCAGGTACTGATGTAGCTGACATGAGGAGGCCTGGGGTGCAGTCAGCGCTCCATTTCATCCCAAAGATATTTAGTAGGGTTGAGGTCAGAGCTCTATAACAGACCAGTGAAGATCTTCAACTCCACCCCATGTAAACCATATGTTCATGGAGCTGGCTTTGTCATGCTGGAACAGGTTTTGGACTCCTAGTATAAGTGAATGAAAAGATTGCTAAGACTTCTTATACAAATGTGTGCCTCCAGAACAATTTGGTGAAGAAACACATAGGCAGGAAAAGTCAGGTGTCCCAATATTTTTTTGTCCGTATATTATGTAGTCCTCTGTTATAGAAAATAAGTCCTCCTCTAAGCTCAGCCTTCAGGAGTGGTGTGTAATAATCAAAATTACAAAATTTATTGTTTGGATCATTGAGCAAAGTCCACTTTCTTTTAAGCATCCATTTTAAAGCTATAGTGCAAGCTGAAGCATGGTACTTGGCATGCTCATCATGTTTTGCTTGTTTTATTTGCCTGATCCTTTTTTTTTTGTGGTGCTTTTAGTGTGGAACATAATTAACACCCAGTGGCCAAGACTGCCTCTGAATATCATGGCATGTTTACAGTGCATTCCTGTACTGTGATTATACTGATTATATACAAGCTTTTCTACCCTACAGCCAAAACAACCTTTATCATTAGACACAACACACTGTGCATGTTTATTAGTGTGGCAAACGGATGTTCACTTCTGTCGCTTGCTTTTCAGGGGGAAAAATAAAATTGGGATCGTGTCTTGAGGCGGGTTTGCTGCATTTTCTGCCTGCACAAAAAGGATTTGAGTTCTCATGATAATTATTCATTTCGTTTGCAGTGTTTGAATAGAATTTTTTTTTTTGGGGGGGGGGGGGAGTGGATTGTTGTTTTTGTACTTATAAACTATCAATTCATCCATTTTAGACGTATAACGCCTTTTTAGGTTTCTGGCACACTGCATCACGAGTTAGATTTTTTAATTACAGGACACAGACGTCCCTTTTCTGCTCCTGTACAGTATAATGTCACTTTTGTTCACCCACCCCACCCCTAGGGGGAAAACAATCCTTTCTTTTTAAATGCTGAGGAATGTCCTGAATGGAATAAATGTATGGTGGAGGAAGTGTGTATAAATATGTACATTGTAAATAAGTATCTAAGTGTATGTGAACTTGTCCGTTAGACTGCTGGCCCTGTGGCACGTCCGATTCAGTGAAGAGAAATTGTACAGCTGAAGAGGTTAAAGTGAACCCAGTATGTTCAAGGATAGAGCACATTCCCTCCAGAAGGTATTATAGAGTGGCAAAGGGAAGAAAATGAGATTTTGGTCATTTATTATTGCTATGGTTCCTTCGAAGGCTAAAATAATCATACTTTTTGGGAAAATTTTGATTTCATCGTGCCACTGCAGATGTTCCTGGGCCGGCCATGCTTTTTCTTTTTTTTCTTCTCTCTGACATATTTCTGTCTTAAATCACCAGCAGCCTTTTTTTCTTTACGGATTCACCAGTGACCTATTTAGATGTAAAAACATGCATAACCAGGTATTTCCTCACAGTAACATGCAGGTATCCTCCTGACCTTCACAGGTCAAACCACACCAGCTATGACTTTTAACAGGAAATCCATACCGCTGCACCTCTGGTTCCATGCGAGCGGGTGAGAGCGAGAGGACTCGCCGTGTAATGGTCGCTTTCTCACTGCGTACGTCTTGTAGCTAGGAGATTTTTTGTTGTTGTTTTTCATATGGTGTATTACGTACAGTAGGATATGGGCGAGCTGTTTCGACCTCGACCTCTCTCCCGCTCTTTTTTTTTTTTTTTTTTGCTCTCGATGTCACTTACTTCTGTGCCTCCGAACCCATCTGCAACCTCGAACATGGGCGAGGATACACTCATCCTGGGTGAATTTGAATGACAGTGTTTTTTTAATTAGGGGTCCTGCAAATATGGCCCAGACTCCTGCACAACTGTTTGCTCATCTGTTTGCTTTCTTTGATGCATTATGCAGCTCTTTTATTCAACCATGCACAAAAAAAGTTGCAAAAAATTTTTTTCATTCATACTTTTTTTTTTGTGGGGGAGGTTAAATTATTCTGGAAAGGTAAAAGCATCTCGTGAATTCAGCTGATGCGAAAGTAAACATTCCCACTAATTAAAGCGCAACCCGCTGAGCAGTTCCAATAAAGGTCACGCGTATGCCGGAGAGGGCGTACAGACGGGTGAGTAAGTTATGCAAATGTATACGGCGACACAGTCCTCAGGCTTTCTACTGGCAATTGCCAAGTTATTTATTACAGTTCGATTTCTTTATCTATGCCAACATCCGGACACTGTGAGAAAGATCCTGGAGGAACGGTGGCCCGGTAGCACCAAAAATCATATGAATAGGTAATGAAACAGTGAAGCTGATTTGATATGATTTAAATTGAAAGAAATGGACCGGCGTGGAGAAAAGCAGGAGTCTGGGTCATTAAAGGACTGCGGAGCCAACCAAGGTGCTTTTTCATTCTGTGTGTGTGCGTGCGTGTGCGTGTGCGTGTGTGTGTGCGCGTGTGTGTGTGTGTGCGTGCGTGTGTGCGTGCGTGTGTGTGTGTGTGTGTGTGTGTGTGTGTGCATACATGATGGAAAGGCAGAAAAAAAAGCTTTATCAAGTTTTATTTGGTGCCTAAGTTTGACTCTATTGTGTTTTGTATTCCATATAGAATGATGCACTGCATGTGACTGATTTGTAATGTTTGCATCATTTTGGTTTTTAAGGAAATTTCTTAAAAGATGGAAAAAAAAAAAGGTGAAAGGCTGAATTAGTCAAAAAAACAAAAAAATAAAAAATAAAAAAAAGGGTCAAAAAGTAATCCATAGGGGAAAAACATACCTCCTTCAAAGACCAATGTATTTTTACCTCAGTGTATATATTCTATTTGTTTACTTCAAGTTTGCAAATTTGTTTCTATGAAATGCTAAATCGGAGAATTCACATTTTGTGTCAATGGTACATTCATGTGGCATTGTGCTGTCCTTGTGTCTTCGAATAAACTTTTTTTTTTTCTTTTTTTTTTTTTGAAACCATCATCTGTATTTTATTTTCTCGTTCTGTTCTTTAGTTCTTAAGTGCTTTATCAGACAATGTATTTTAATGCCTCTTTCTCAATTGTGTAGAAAATGCATTACGGGCCTTTTTTTGTTAAAAAAGAAAGAAAAAAGAAGTCTGAACTGGTTAGTAGGGTAGTGATTGGTGGCAGAGAGAGAGCGAGAGAGAGAAAGAGAGAGCGCTCTCATGAAGGCTTTGTGGCCCACTTAATTTTTAAAGCATTATTTATAGACTTTTTATAGCGTGTACATACGTACAAATGAACAACATAGGAACGTAGGGGAGTGACGCTGATGTGCCATTCTAACATAGTGGACTAGAAATTGGTGTGAATAAAAAAATTAATTTCATGACGTTCTTTGTGTTTTTGTTGTTTGCTTGACTTTGATCAAGCTCTTGTCTTAGATGAAAAGAATAATGATGTACCATTGATGGCCTTATAAAAAAAAAAAAAGTATGAGAGTCTACAAGAAATATTTCAGCTCAAGCAAACACTTTTATTTCTTTTCTGTGGAACAATGATATTGTTTTTGATAGTTTTAATATAATAATAATAGATATACCTTACAGCACAGTGAAATTCTTTTCTTCACATATCCCAGCTTGCTTGAAAGCTGGGGTCAGCCATGATACAGCACACCTGGAACATAGAGGATTAAGGGCCTTGCCCAAGGGCCCAAGAGTGGCAGCTTGACAATACCGGGGCTTGAACCCCCAACCTTCTGAATTTATTTTATATTGTTCATTCTCGAGAAAATATCATGAGCTTACTTCTTTGTTAGAAATGCATGAAGATGTCCGAACTTAGAAACATACTGTTAATACAATATCATGGTGCAGCAGCTAGCATTGCCCGCTCCCATCTCCAGGTTTGATCAGAACCCTGTGTTTCAGTTCAATTTTAACTCAGTTTTATTTGTATAGCACTTTTAACAATGGACATTGTCTCAAATACAGGGCTAAATGGGTTATAACAGTTTCATTCATATATAGTGCCTATAACATTTCCATTTACGGCATTTGGCAGACGCACTTATCCAGAGTGACTTACAACTAAGCAGGAGGGGCGTTAAGGGCCTTGCTCAAGGGCCCAGCAGTGGCAGCTTGGAGGTGGTGGGATTTGAACCTGTGACCTTCCGATCCAAAAACCAACGCCTTAACCACTGAGCTCCCACCTCCTTCTAAAGGTTTTCTCTGGGTTCTCTGGCTTTCTTGGTTTCTGCAAACTGAATATGGTAAATTGCCCATAGGTGTGAACGAGGGTGTGAACTTCAGGACACTGACATGGGTGTCCATCATGGGTGTATTCTCCACATGCATAGTGTTCCTCTGATCAATACCAGATCTATTGTGACCCTGATGTTTACTGAAAGATGAATGAAAGGACTTTTTTTGTTTGCTTTCACAAAGTCCTGCTTTTTTCACAGATTTGATCTCTATAGTTATTTTTAAATGTATCTACTTGCAATGTTTTCCAATGGTTCTATATCCTCCTAAAAAAGAAAAATTAACACTCTAGCCAGAAGGAACACATGGTGCATTAGTGCTTTGTAACACACTCATGTTCATTACTATGGCTTTGGATGTAGACGTCTAGTACATTCCCGGTTATACCTGTACTTCCATCAAACCCTGGAGCATTAAAAGAGTAAAGAGTTCAGCAAACTATTTAATTGTTTAGAATTTTGACAATTTTATATTCATTCATTTGTTTTAATACAGACTCCTGTCTTTTATTTTGACCTTCCATACCCCTCAGCAAATGTGCAGTTGCACCCCTGAGTATACAGTGCCTTGCGAAAGTATTCGGCCCCCTTGAACCTTGCGACCTTTTGCCACATTTCAGGCTTCAAACATAAAGATATAAAACTGTAATTTTTTGTGAAGAATCAACAACAAGTGGGACACAATCATGAAGTGGAACGAAATTTATTGGATAT
>JAAIIK010000003.1:9027481-9086903 GCA_014706435.1 Silurus glanis
ATATCCAATAAATTTCGTTCCACTTCATGATTGTGTCCCACTTGTTGTTGATTCTTCACAAAAAATTACAGTTTTATATCTTTATGTTTGAAGCCTGAAATGTGGCAAAAGGTCGCAAAGTTCAAGGGGGCCGAATACTTTCGCAAGGCACTGTATATACAGTATCTCGCAAAAGTGAGTACACCCCTCACATTTCAGCGACCGTTGTAGTAGATCTTCTAAAGGGACAATACTATAGAAAATAAACTATATAATATATTTTATATAATTGTAATATATTTTAGATTAGTCAGTGTGCAGCTTGTATAGCAGTATATATTTACTGATCTCTGAAAATAACTCCAACAAGCCATTATTCTCAAAAAAAGCTTAGGAGCCCCTTTATGTGTGAATGTAGTTACTGCATGTAAACAGCCATGTTACAGTCATGTAGCAGCAGAACAGTGCAAAGCATCATGCAGAGATTCAGTTAATGTTTATATCAGAATGAAGAAAAAGTACGATCTCTGTGACGTTGATCGTGGCATTGACGCTGGTAGCAGATAGTTTGAGTAGTTCAGAAATTGACCTACTGAGATTTTCAGTCTTTATACAGGAAGATGTGATAGGCTCCCTGGTGTTCTAGTGGTTAGGATGCGGTGCTCTCTCCGCTACGGCCCGGGTTCGATCCCCGGTCAGGGAACCAACCCCAGCCACTCTTAGTGCCGGTCCCAAGCCTGGATAAATGGGGAGGGTTGCGTTAGGAAGGGCATCCAGCGTAAAAACATGTGCCAAATCAAACATGCGGATGATCCGCTGTGGCGACCCCTGACGGGAGAAGCCGAAAGAAAGTTATACAGGAAGATGTGATAACATGTATGCAGAGGATCACTGGACTTACACTAACCTGCTCTCATTTACACATCTGAACAGGGTTAGGAGCCTTCTTCATGGTCTCAGCAGGGGCAGCTTGTTGCTGCTGGGATTGGAACCCACAACCTTCTGATCAGAGGTCCAACCACTGAGCTACCCCTAAGCTTTAGCTTCCTCATATTCATTTTTTTGGCAGACGAGTACAACCCAATCTGTTCTTTTTCCTTTTGTAGCCCTCTTTACCTGAAGGTTAAGGTCCAAACTCTCTTATCAACAAAGTTGTTTCCATACACACAACTGCCGCACACATGAGAATTAAAAAAATAATAATACATGGATGTAAAAACCCTGATCCAGGTAACCAAGACAACTCTGTGTGGTAATAAATTTTTTATAAAGGCTATTTTGATATATTTTTTTATAAATAGGCTTTAAATGGCCTTGTTATATTGGGAGATTATTTAGCTTTTTTCTTCCTGAAATAAATGCTGCTTGGAATGAGAAAAAAGATCTGCCAACAGAGCCTCGCATTAATATCATATGTATCTCGAAACTTGTATTTGATTTACTGTAATTGTGGAATAGTAAATACTACATAGATGCTCGAGACAGTTTCACCAGCTTTAGAGAATTCACTGAAAGGAAATTCAATTGAAAAACAGTTATGATTAGAATGTGAACATTTTGAGGGGTCAAAATGACTAATTATACAATTAATTCATCATCTAATGAGGTTTAGAGATGCCTAATAACAAACAGGCTGCTAGAACTAAATAAACCCTATTTTGATTTGAGTTCACAGAAGGAGAAGGTTTGTATCTATGATTGGCAAGTGTTCAAAAATCCACTTTCCATGAATTGTTTTAGAATTTCTTTAATTTCCATTATTTGCAGTAACAATGCAGGCTGTCTGTTAGATCTGTAAACATAGTTAAAGGTTTTCATGATAAGTGGTAATATTCAAACTTTTATGCTCTGTTCTTTAAAGCAGCTCTTCACCTATGTAACCTTTTATACTCAGGGTCATGTAAATCCTCCAGCATTGCTTTATAAAAGATTAGTAATTTGTACTCCTGAATGTGCTTTGAAATAAGTTTCTCCATGACCTCGGCTTTGCACATTTGTGTCTATGAAGTTAGAATTTCGACAGCGTTGAATCAAGGACCAGGAGAGGGTCAAGTCAAGGGGTTTTTATTGTCATTTGAGTACATGGTAAAACAGCGTTGCTAAATGAAACATCGAGATCCGCACAGTGACTTACAGTGCATTACCAACCAGTACATGGTGGATGCTGATCTTTAGAATGTGTGCTTTAAAAAAACTAATATTTATGATCAGTTTATTAGATCAGCTTTAGTGAGGTGTTGTCAGCTCTCATCTACAAAATGAACAGGCCTAGTATATTATATAATAATGATAATAAGAATATAATTATTCACTGATCAGGTATAACGTTATGACAGGTGACGTGAATAACACTGATTATCTCTTCATCATATCACCTGTTATTATGTGGGATATATTAGACAGCTAGTGAACATTTTCTCCTCAAAGTTGATGCAGGAAAAATGGGCAAGCGTAAGTATTGAGCGACTTTGACAAGGGACAAAGGGATTGTGATGTCTAGACAACTGAATCAGAGCATCTCCAAAACTGCAGCTCTTGTGGGATGTTCCTGGTCTGCAGTGGTCAGTATCTATCAAAAGTGGTCCAGTGAAGGAACACCGGCAACACAGTCATGGACAGCCGAGGCTCATTGATGCACGTGGGGAGCGAAGGTCGAGCAGACGAGCTCCTGTAGATCAAATTGTTGAAGAAGTTAATTCTGCCTAACGGGTCAGGACTGTTTCGGCAGCAAAAAGGGGACCAACACAATATTCGGCAGGTGGTCATAACGTTATGCCTCATCGGTGTATATATAATAAGTATATCTATTTAATTCTGTTAACCTGCTTTAGGACAATGTCCATTGTTAAAAGTATACCAATCAAATTCAAATGTAATTGGAGGTTAAAAAAAAAAATGGAGATGAATCGAGATAAAAAAGAAGGGAAGCATATAGTCACCAGTGTTTTTTATAAGTTCTCTCAACCCTGACTTTGGTGTTTGGACACAGTGACACACAGAACCCCAAAACAAAAAAAGAGAAATAAAGCATCTTTAGAACCCACCAAGATGTACTGTAACTCTCCATTCATAATATGAAATTTGGTGTTTAATAGAAGGTGACCTAACAGAAGACAGCTGTAACATGTTAATGCTGATCCCCTGCACTGGCTGGAGCTCTGCTTTTCTTTTCAAGGCCAAAAGCACAGAGGAAGACATTTCCTAGTTTAATAAACTTGCCATTTTGAGCCGTGGATTGTGGGAGATGTTGAACCCCGTAGCCTCCTCCACAGCCGCTCTTCTGTAGGAAGTCACTGGGGAGCCGCTGACTTCTGAGGTCAATAACAAAATGAGGAAATCGATAGCTGAATCATACAAGCCACAACCGCCCCCTCAACATCTCTGTCTTGCTTTCTCTGTCTTGGGCTCTGCTCATTACTGCTTCATTTAAGGAGCTGTGGAACCGACCAAATGTCACACTGCTGCGTCTTGCCATCAGCCTTTTCAATATTAAGACCATAAGATTGACTATTTTCTAATAACAGTCCAAACTGACATTTTATTCCTCATGCAGCAATTTGATTACAACCTTTATTTAATTTAAGGGCATATTTCATTCCAGTAACATCTGATATTGTCAAAAATGTGAGTGATAACTCACAGCACCAAAATATCATCCCCTTTTTCTTTCTCTTTTGAAGTTAATAAGGCAGAAGTCAAGCTTGTCATGTTACTGAGAAACCACAAAGCACATACTGAAAACATAATGCTTTTGCTCTGACTGTTGCAAAGAGCCGACATTGAAAACTTGACAAAATAAACGTCTCGTCTTCGAAAACTTCCCCGAATTAACATAAACATCTTTTACATATTTTTTAAATACCGTTTATGGGCAACGTGTAGGTGTTTAGAAATTATAACATGTTAGAATGAGTGCATTTTCATAAACCTGTTATTTACCTTACATTCAGAGCTTCTGTTAAGAGAAAAACGAATTACCACCTTCTGACCAAGCAGAATTGAGTGCGCAAGTAACAATGCAACAGTTGGAACCCCTGATGTGATGGAATTACAGTTTGTCCTACATAATGTGAGCAAATGTTGGTTGCATTTCAATGACAAGGTTTAATAAAACCTCCCAAAGACACACTCGAACATTCGTCAATTCTGAAAACCAAAATGATCCAGACTCTAAAAAAGAGGTTTTGTTGTATCAACATAGCAAAGCATAATTATGGAATATCATTTCTCAAACAATATTTTGATTCAAATGGAAAAAGAGCATGCTGATGGCATTCAGAGCAGCCATACCTGTGTTCAGAAAAGAATCCAAATGAGAAAAATGTGTTAAAATTTCAAACTTTTATATAATACATAAAAAACAATTTTATAAATAATTATATAATTTATAAAAACAGGATAAAATAAAACTAATACATAGGAAGATTCGATGGTTTTTTTTTATATTAAATATATGAAATAAATGATCGTTAATTAAAAATAGCGAGATTTGAACGATTTACTGTCTAATGATGGTCATTAGTAAACCGTATCTACTGATGTGTTTTCCATTTTCCATCTTGAAAGATCTGCTTACAGAGAACTTGCAGGCGTTGCCCAAGAATCGATCTTTCTTTTTTCTAAAGGTCAGGCTGTAAAATATTTCACAGAAGCTTGAGGAAAGACTGAAGCGCTGACTTTTTCATTACAAAGGAGATGGCCAGTTCAGTGTGTAGGAAAATTCTGCAAATAAACACAAGTAAAATGCAAAAGAAAATGCTTAAGATTTTGTTAACAATTTAAAATGCATTTTTGTTTCGGTGAAAAGCCTCATTAACATTTAAACCAAGTGCTTCTTGCTGTATATTAACATCCAGCAGGGGGCACTGTTGCTTTTCCAATTACAATGTTATGAACGTTTTGATAAGTTTATAAATAGTGCAATAATAAAATGAATCGCTTTCATGGTTTATTCTGATGAGTTGCCTTGAACCTTTACTTACACTGCATGCTAAATAACTCTATATTAGTTTGGTATTTGAATCAAAATGTTGTGTAAGTTTTAACCTGATACTTGGCACATGGCTGCAAACACACCTGTTTGTTAGATGATGGAAAGAAAGTGAAATATAAAGAAGAAATAAGTACAAATGAAATGATCACTTGCTTATTACTCTTATCCAGCCTTTGTTTTTATGCTTTGTGGCAGGCAGGGTTATGAGATTTCTTTAAGAAAACAAAAAGGAAAGAATAACTGCTTCTTGGCAAGAAAAGAAAAAAGATTTTAGGTCTTGAATATAGAAATTCAGATAATCGAACTGGTTTGAATGTGTACAGTATGTTTTCCTCTAACAATTTGAACAGCAGAGATAAAGGGGTGCGCAAGTGTTTCTGTTCTCTGCTTGTTCTGCTTATTCCTTTGTCTCTATGCAAGTCTTTTCTTTTTATTCATGGAGGTGGTCCATGTGAACTTTTTTTTTGCCATCCTCACTTCATTTTCAGGCTGCAGACTAATCAATGGCTCTAATTTCACTTCTTCACAGACTCTATCAATTTTCCAATTGCACAGGAAAAGCGAAATCTATATTACTTTTTTAGGTCATAAATAATTTTGTAATAAAGTGAAGTTATATACAGGAGATTCTGACAATATTCTTTTTCTGCACATTGTGTAACAGTCTTAAAATTAATTGAACGTATCATAAATCAAAAACTAATGTTTTACATTCAGAATTGGAATATTTATTCAGACCCTCGACTATGGCACTTTGCATGAAGCAACCTCTGAGCTAAACAACACTGACAGCACACGGGGGAAAAAAGACCTCACCGACGAGACGAAAATTGAACTAGTTTGAACTCCAAACTCTTAAAAAAAAAAATCAGGTACTGCTCATCTAATGTTGACAGGTCCTAAAAAACTCTGCTCGACAGTATAGACTCAGACTAGAGAGAAATTCATATCTCAGCAAGACTACAATCTGTGACATGAGTTTCCTGAACCAGAGAGAACATCTGTAGATAAACCTGAAGATACCAGTTCTCAGATGCTCACCATATGTTCGAGTTTAAGTGGATCTGATTGAGTTTGAAAGGACCTGCATCGTGTGAAGACCAAGTTATCTGGAACTGTCCCCTCCTCTCCACTGGGGCTTTGTTGTTATTAAGAGGTTTGGTATAGTAGCTTCCCTTCTGCTCTGTGCTGAAGCCCACTTTGCCTTGCAAAACAGACAGGTTAAACTGTTTAAATCTAAGCAAAAACTAAATTGCAAAAATAAATACAAAAACCCTTCTTTTCACTTAACATGTACATTCATGGGAAGAAATTTAAATATGAAGCACATTTGATTATATCTATAACATAACATGTGCAAAAAAATAATAATCTGTATAGTTTCTCAGGCAGAGATTCTGAAGATTCTGTTTCTGAAGTATTTTCTCTGTTAGTTCAGTTTTATCCGTATTATAGGTCCGGCCTGCGCTTTCAGTCTCTCTTCATAAGTATGAGCTTCAAAACACTTGAAAATCGGGTCAACATAATTATTTGTATTTTCTATCTAAGCTGCTAACTAGCTAGTTATACAATCAGTAATAATCAAATTATGATTATTGATCAAATCAATCAATCATAACTTTACAATTACAGTTATATAATAATAATCTACTATACTAGTCATGCAAAAAAAGTTATGGATTCAGTTCTTAAATGCTGCACCTCCGAACACGCTGCAAGTCTGGCACTGATCGCTTCAAAGTGAAGCTGTCAGTCATCTACATTACCATTCCAATGATTGGCAGTTGTTAACAAGGCTCAATCCCTATGAGACCTATCCCAATCATCATATTGAGAAAATGTGCATGTGAAGAGCATACTGTCCAATAATCCTCTTACCAACATTCTCATTGACCCCACCCACAGATGCCATACGTCCAGGCCAAACCCAAAATGATGTATTAATAGCCTGTTGTGCAGTAAGTATTCATCTTAGCTCCTATTAAACCATATTGTATTTAAAAGTGATAAAAACCATGCTTCAACCCAGCTCTCTGTGTGGTGTATCGAAGGCTTTAAAGGAGATCTTCACACAGGCCGTGCTGTCTACTGAAAACAGTGTTAAATGACAAACAAACAAACAGCAAGATTTTGAAGGAAGATTTTTGATTCATGCAAATATTGGATTTCACCCCAAGTAATGAAAAATAAGGCTACATTTCTGTATATGATACAGAAATATTTCTGTGCCATGTAGAAGTGCCTCCTGAAAACACTGGTCTGTACTGTCTGTTACAAACAAATTACTGAACTTTTTTCCAACAAGAGAATCCACAGCTTTTCACAAACTGGACACTAAGTGTTTTTAATTTCCTTGTCTGATGTTACTTTCATAAAAAAATATGAATATAATATTACTAATAAGTCTACACCCCCATGCCACAAGATGGCGCACCCTTTTGAATTCTAGCACATCCTCAGTTGTCTTAATCACTTCCTGTACACTCGCTTTATAAACACACGGTCACACAGAGTGTTTGTTAGTATTAGTTAGTTAGTATTTGTTGGCATCTGTCTGTTCTGTGTATTTTCTACCATATCTCTATCTACTGACACTCAGATATCTCCTCCACTATCTTCATCCAATTCAAACACCATCAAATTTGCAGGGAATTTAGGAATTTCTGAGAATTTGAAGATGAAAAAAGATTTGAAGAGAATTTGCTTTTACCAAAAGACTCTTTTTGAGATGATTCTCACCAAAATGAATTTAGAGATGAGAGACTCTCCTGTGAGAAAAAGGATTGCTGCAGACAAGGTCAGATGTGTTTGTGTTGTGGTTTAAAGGGACATTTCTGCACTTGGCAGCCATGTGACAGCCATGATCAAAGAACACCCAGGACAGCCAGCCATTTACACCCAGAGGTGGCAAAAGTACACACACTTAAGTAAAAGTACACACACTAATGTTTTAAAAGACTCTGGTAAAAGTTGAAGTACTGACTACACTTTTATAATCAAGTTAAAGTAAAGAAGTTTCGACTTTGACATGTACTTAAGTAAAAAATAGCCTTTACTACTACCTGTTTTAGTCTCACGCTGGTAACTGGACCTCACATCATATTAATATTAGGGTTGTCAATCGATTAAAAATATTTCATCGTGATTGATCGCATGAGTGTCATGAGTTAACTCATGATTAATCACAACTTAATCACACATTTATCTGTTCTAAATGTACCTTAAATGAACTTTTCAAGTTTTTAATACTCTAATCAACATGTATGTTTATTATTGATGAAACTATACTCATAGAGCATGAAGACAAAATATTCTTGTAAATGTTGTAAACTAATAATTGTTTTAAATTACGTAAAATCAGGACACCAAACGGAACTTTTGCTGTTTCCACACGGACGGTTAATGAGGTGATACCAGAGAAACTGCACCTCTTATAACATTTATACAGATTACATAATCTTTTGTTATTTCGGTGTAAATTGGTGTATTTAAAGATAGACATTTTGGTTTTTATATTCATATATTTATTGTGTCTGTGAGGCAAATATTCACGGACATTCGGGTTGTTTTATTTATGTGTGTGAAGAGAGATGACAGAGACGGCAAAGAGAGGCCCCGGTCTGTTTTCTTTATTTTCCAAAAGCACAGCCTTTTTTTGTTATTATATATTTGGGGTTATTTGAAAGGGTTAATTGTGTGCTTCATGGTGGATTTTGGTGCTGATCTGAGACTTGGCGTATCAGTAAAACAAATGTGAACTAATGAAAAATTTTTTTTTTTTTTTGATATCTACATAAAGAAAGGACGTTGTGAATAAACGTGCGTTGCGTTATAGGTAATAATTTCGCCTCTTTAATACTTATTTATTTATATTTTTTATAAAAATGGTGAAAACAGAAATGCGTGCTGCATTAATCATGCGTTAATAAAATTAGTGCCGTTAAAAATAAATTTGCCTTAACACGTAAAAATAGCGATTACTACTAACTGTTTTAGTGTCACGCTGGTAACTGAACCTCACATCATATTAATATATTGATATAAAATAATTTCAAATGTTGTTACCTAATGAATGTATCCAGGCTGAACATCCACCATATAGAACACAAGCAGAGAAAAGATGATGATGATTAGGTGACCAGGAATGTGTCTGTTTTCAGACATGTTTACATCGCTCTGTCTCATCCACGTTACCCCAAGACTTCTTGTTGCCTTCTGCCCAGCTCATTGTTATCTTCGTACACTAGTCTACGTCTGTGGTGTGTGAGAGTCGGAAAATGATACAACAGTAGTAGATCCCACGCAATGACAAGAAATAGGTTAATGGTCTGGAAACGGCGCAATGGGAGGAAAAATATTGACATTTCACCAAATAGATTAAAACTAAAGTAAGGAGTCTGGTTTGAAAATATAAGAAAGTACAGATATTTGTGTAAAAATGTAATGAGTGAAAGTAAAAAGTAAAAAAATAAATAGGGAAGTACTGATACCAGAAAAATCTACTTAAGTACAGTAACGAAGTATTTGTACTTCATTACTTCCCATTTCTGTTTACACCCATAATATACTGTACATTGGTGGTCAAAGCATGTACTTGAGATACAGGAGGTAAAATATTATTCCAGTAAAATTTAAAATGTTCTCTTTAAACTTTCACTTGAGTAAAAGTACAAAAGTATTTGCCTTCAAATGTAAATGTATCCAAAGTACTATGATTTATTATAGCTATAATGTCCTGTAATCCTTTTTTGTCACAAGACTGTTGCTTAATTAACTATGTGAAAAGACTCTAATGTTACTTTTAGCACACCAATCTATTAAAAGAATGATTTTAATGAGACAAAAACTGATCGATATCCATTAAAATGATCATGAACCTTCTTTTAAAAAAAAATAAGTACATAAAAATAAGTTAGATTAAGACGTTTCTTCCATCATTTATTACTCTCAATAACTACTCTTCATGCTGTTAAACTGACACTGAACTGTATGGTGGTAATAAATAGATACCAGCAAGCGGCAAGCAAAACAAGTTCAAAACAGAGCGCACGCTCTATTCTCATTGGTGGCTTGCTGCTTGCTTGACCAGTTAAGCTTTAAAGCACTTATAAATAAAAAGGAACGACTGATATCACAAAACGTAGTTAATTGTGGTTAAGTTGATGTAAAAGTCTCCCCAAATAGTAATACCTTGGTAAAGTACAGATACGTGAAAAATCTACTAAAGTAACTAATTGAATTTACTTTGTTACTGTCCACAACCGATAATAGAGAAGAAAATATTTATACTTGTATCAGTGGCGAGTCGTGCATTTGGTACCTGGGCCTTCAGTGGGGACTTACCCGACTTAATCCACTTCTTAATACCACCACTATCACGTCTCAATTATAGAAACCATCAATAATATAATATAATATAATATAATATAATATAATATAATATAATATAATATAATTAATATAATATAATATAATATAATATAATATAATACTATTTCCTCACGATGTCTAGCTTTTCTGGAAAAGTCCGCCTTGTAAATGGAATTTTAAGTATGTCTGAGACCAAATCAATTTCTCTTCCTCCGTCAGCTATTGTGGGCATAAAAAATTCTAACTCTGATGTATTAATGTGTTCAAGTCGCTACAGATGTATTTTGCTAGTCAAACTTGGCTGTAACAGTTTCCCTTTGACCAACCAATCAGAGGATGGAAAAATGCTGACGCTATTCTGGGCCGGTTAGCTGGTCCTGTGAGGTGAATTTGAAATCTGATTGGTTAAAGAAACAGTTCCACTGCTAATATAGTCTAAGATACATTGGCCAGCACTACTGATTGTGAAGGCTCTGGGCAGATTAGATTGACATGGCTGCACATAGAGGCTGAAATCTGATTGAACAAAACATCTAACATCCACATACACATACTGGAAGCAGTGCAGCCAAGAGAAACACTATGAAATAAAGAGAATAAACTGGTGGAAATAAATTAATACAATTTCATGGAACAAATATTAGAATTTAGGTTGCAAATGTAGGCCAGTGCTTCTGATAGTGTTTAGGGCAGAAGAGAAGACTTTGCTGGCCCTGACCGCCCACCACTGACTTTTATACATTTCATCAACCATTTTATTATATGTTCTCAAGGGACAATACTATAGAAATTAAACTTTGATATATTTTAGAGTAGTCAGTGCAGCAATCTACAGAGCTATCCTTGATGAAAAGTTATTCCAGAGCACTCTGGATCTCAGAGTGGGGCGACGGTTCATTTTCCAACAGGACAACGACCCTAGGCACAGAGCCAAGATATCAAAAGGAGTGGCTACGGGACGACTCTGGGAATGTCCTTAAATGGCCCAGCCAGAGCCCAGACTTGAACCCAATTGAAAATCTCTGGAGATCTGAAAAAGGAGCTTCAACAAAGCAATGAGCAAAGGCTGTGAATATGTATGTACATGTGATTTTTTTCGTTTTTTATTTGTAATAAATTTGCAAAGATTTCAAAATTTTACATTGTCTTTATGGGGTATTGTTTGTCGAATTTTGAGTCAAATATTAAATTTAATCCATTTTGGAATAAGGCTGTAAAATATAAAAATGTGAAAGAAGTAAAGTGCTGTGAACACTTTCTGAATGCACTGTAATTTAAGAGAGAGAAAGAGAGAGAGTGAGCAAAAGTTAACTTCTGAAATGTCAACTCTTAAATTTTTGTTCTAGAAATCTATGCAAATGTAATAATGATGTCGGAAACCAAGAACGTCTCTAGGTTACGTATGTAACCCTAGTTTCCTGAGGGAACGAGACGCTGCATCGAAACGCTTTGCGTTCCCAAAGCGTTTGGAGGCAGCTCGAGTTCCTGAACGGGAACGTCTCTAGGTTACTTATGTAAACCTAGTTCCCTGAGGGAACGAGACGCTGTGTCGAAACGCTTTGGGAACGCAAAGCGTTTCGATGCAGCGTCTCGTTCCTTAAAGGGAACTGTTATTCACCAAACCCCACTTAAGGAGCATCAAGATTGCCTATACATTTTTCTGTATATGGCCCAAACACCCATTCCTACATACACCATATGTATGCCAAACCAGTGAGAGAGAGTTCTGAAGCTCTGTCACATTCACCTGGGTCAGTTCACCACCTCATTACCAGAGGGCTGTTTGATCACATACTTCTTGTACACTCACTTCTAGAAGTGTGCAGAAGCAATACTAAGTATTTTATAGTATTAATAATCACCTATAATGATTCTGATTTCTTGCCAATACTACTTATATTCACATTTCTCTCCTAAAAATAGTGGCTGACATTTACTTTAAAGCTCATCCAAATATAGTCAGGATTGTAATTCGTGTCAAACACCATTATCCACTCTAATCTACCTAATTCTCACATGGTGTTTTGGGATGTCTCTGTAGATATCCTTAATCTCAGGTCTCCCAAGCCCATTTAGCCGTACACTCTTTGAATTAAACAGGCGTTTTGAAATGAGACGTTCAATTAAGTATTCTAAAGCCAATTATGATAGTGAACAACTCCCAGTTGTTCACACCAACTGACTATGCTCCTTTGATAAGGCGCTAATTAAAGCAGGAGAGAAAAACAAATGAGGAGATGCCTCTCATGGGGATAGGTATAACTGCATCTTGGCTGTCATTTAGAATTTAAAGCAAAATGTGCTAAACTTCCAATCCAGTTGGGTTTAAAGTGATTTTAAAGCACCACAGGAAATAGAAAAGCATAGTTCATCAACTACAGCATGATCTTGTGTATGAGATCATTTACCATTCAATGCTTTACTTTATTTCATAATTAAAAAATTTCTAACCTGTAGTATTCCATCTGACAATCTCAAATACCGTTTCATGTTGTTTAAAAAAACATCTAATCATTCACCAAGGGTCTGAGCCTTCATGATTTGGATGTTTCATGAACGTATAACAATTCTGCAAGTGTACCAATGCATTATTGAAGATCTGTTGCCTTCTGACTTGTTCTATGAAATTAATTTCAAATAACCTTAATAATTGCAATAAACAGTGTTTAAGTGGATTCTATGAACGCTAAACCATGAACATAGCTGTTAATATAGAAAGTAAAATTCTTACATTGGACAGTTTGCCCTAATATGCATCAAATCAGAATGTAATTGATGATGATGATGATGATGATGATGATTATTATTATTATTGTTTGTATACATAATGCAGTTTCATGAGTTTCCTTTCTTCAGTAGTTGTTGGTTTTTGCATTCTAAATTCTATTCTGTAAAAAATATATATCTTGAATATAATTACATTTATCTACACTATGTTTGGCAAAAAGTATGTAGTCACCTGATCTATCACATCCATATGTACTGTACTTGCTGAACATGCCATTTCAGATGTATTCCCCTTTTGCTGTTATAATAACCTTCTGGGAAGGCTTTACTTTAGACTTTCCCACTTCCCACTGTGAAAATTGTGTTCATTGAGCCACAAAAGCATTATTGAGTTCAGACTGATGTTATATGAGGAGGTCTAATGTGCCGTTGGCATTTCAGTTCTTCTGTAAGGTCAGGATATGTTTGAGTTTTTCCACTCCAACAGTGGTGAACCCTATATGCACAGGGACATTCTCATGCTTAAACAGGTTTGGGGTCCTAGTTCCAAAGATGGGAAACCTTAGTGCTCCAGAATAGATGTGTGGTTCTGATTTTGTGGCAACAATTTAGGGAAGGCCCAAATATTTGTGTCAGATGTCCAAAAACCTTTGAATATACAGTTAATGCAGTACACATCTTTCATGAGATTACTGCTTAAATAATAATTATAATAATATGGTTTATCGAGTTTGAAATATATGTATAAGGCTTCAATACTTGTATATATTTAATGTATAGTTAGCCCACTATACATTATTATAAGTGATTTTCACCTTTCTGTGTCTCAGTGTCTGCCAAAAGTCTTGAAACAAATAGTCTTTTATGGCTTCTGAGGCACATACAGTCTCCCGTATTCCACACATCACGCCACGTTATATAAATAATCAAATCGATATTTTATTCCAAGGTTGTCCAGTTGCTAGATTTTGTATAATACGCATTCACCAAAAAAAATGGACACAAAATACAAATTTAAACCTTTTTGTGGCCTTAACCGGACAACCTACAACCCAAAAATACATGAGCCTGCAAGTAGGCATTTGATTAAGATTTACCTCTCTTTCTTTCATTCCTTCATTGGTTTGTTTGGTTCGTTAATTCATTCAATCCTTCCTTCCTTTTCTTCCTTCCTTTCTTCATTTACAGCACAGCAGATTCCATGTAATAAATTAAAATCTATTTAAGAATATCTTCTGCTTTTTTTATGTTTTCACAGCATGTGCATTTCAAATATTCCACTTTAAAACTTTTGTTGCTGCTTATATTATGGTCTAAAACCATGTACAGGTCTTTGTGCCTATTTTTCACATATACTGTATTTTGGATTCTACAAGAGCCATAGATAAATGAACTATGCATGCATGCTAGACCAGATTTTAACATGTAAGCAAAATGACCTTGATCCAATTTAAGTCATATTGGAAAAATGGTAAATCTGCACAATTGATAATTGGATACTACAAATATCTGGTAGCCATTACATACAATATTTATATAATTATCACACAATTGTGAATGCTATTTTTTTTACTCTAGAGGACCAAGCCTTAGAGGCTGCCACACTCCGGATCGAGTGAGCTCTGCCCCCAAATGGAGCGGGAAGACCAGAGGACATAAGAGGATGCAATGGCATCAAAGATCCATCTGCTCAAGGTCTGCTTATTAGCAGGGAGGCCTTTCCTTGGAGTGCCAAGCAGTTGGTCAGACTTCCTCCAGGGACCCGGCCTGTGGACGTAAGTCCAGTGCTCGCACCAGGCACAGCCGGTCAGTTTTTCCTGGTCTGGGGCCTGAAACGGAGGTGGGTAGAATGCCTGTAACCTCACGGGTTGTGGGACGATTGAGGACACCTTGGGTATGTAACCCATTCTAGGGTACAAGAAGGCACTAGCCATACCTGGAGTGAACTCCAGAAAGGAGGGGGCCCACAGAAATGGCCTGCAGATCTCTGACTCTCTTGAGAGAGCAAATGGTAAGGGATGATAATGGATAATAATGTCTTAATAGAGGGGTGCCGCCACGATGCCACGGCCAGAGGCTCGAAAAGGGGTCTCAGACAGAGCCTCCAACACGACGGTCAGGTCCCACCCAGGCAATCTAGGTCACACCGGGGGCCTCAGCCTCGGGTGTCATGATGAAAATGCTTCATGATAGGGTCTCTGCCCAGAAACTGCATGGGGGCATGATACGCCAAAATGGCGGACGCATAGACCTTTTTTGCCCTTTGGCAAACTGTTTTTTCCAGCACTGAACCAAACAGGCAGTGGACTGGATTCAAATGGTGGTGCTCACACCACGTACAGAACAGGCGCTATCTCACGGCATACGACCTCCTCGAGGAGGGAGCTCTGGAGTGGAGAGAACAGAACTTCAGAACTCAGGCCCCTCAGGGGCCACAGCCTCTTGGAACAACCAGTAAGGGACAGACTCCATCCTGGCGATCTCCTCCAGAACTCCTGGAAGCAGCACGACCACCTGAGCCCCTCGACATGGTGTCTGCTGCTTCGTTCAACCTCGTGCTCTCACAGAGAGGAGCTTCCCCTGGGCCCACAGGAGGATCTGGTGCGCCAGCCTGTAAGGGGGCACGAGCGCAGACCTCCTTGATGGTTGATGCATAAGACCACCAAGGTGTTGTCCGAACGGATCAGCACGTGGTGATCTCTGAGGTCTGGGAGAATGCTTCAATGCTAGAAGCACAGCAGCATCTCTGGGCAATTAATTGCCACAGTAGATGGGGCCCTTCCCATTGACCTTGGGCAGAGTGGCCACTCATGACTGCTCCCCACCTCGTGAGGGACGCATCTATCGTTAGCATTACACGATGACCAAGAACTCCCAGCATGGGGCCCTGAGATAGGAACCCGGGATCTCTCATGAGAGTCCATGGGTCCTGAGCCACCATTGAAGGGGTCTCATGTACAGAAGGCCAAGTGGAATTACACTGGATGCAGCTGCCATGAGCCCAAGCAGTTTATGCAACTGCATGACAGTGAGAGGCTGTCCTTCTCTGACCTTCCTGATGGTTGTAAGGATGGACACAATGCGGGCAGGGGAAAGATGCGCGAGCATAGTGGTTGAATCCCATATGACACAGAGATAGGTGGTTCTCTGTAATAGAGAAAGCACACTCTTCCTGGCATTCAGCCGAAACCCCAAAGCCTTCATGTGAGCGAGAACAACATCTCGATGCCAGACCGCTAACTGCTCTGATCGAGTTAATATCAACAAGTCGTTGATATACTTGAGGATGCGGAAGCCCTGGAGTCTCAGGGAGACATTGACACACTTGTGAAGGGGCAGGGTGAGAGGGCAAGACCAAAGGGAAGAATCCGTTACTGGTAAGCTTCGGCCCCGAAAGCGAACCCCAGGAACTTTCTGTGAGAAGAAAGGATGGACACATGGAAGTATGCATGTATCTACCGTGACAAACCAGTCACTGGACCCAGCAGGTGAGGCAGGAGAAAGGGGCAAGCCCGTCTCCAAGCCCTCTGCCAGATCCACCTGCGAGCCCCACAACATCTGACGTCACGTGCCTCAGCAACAGCGAGGCCAGACCCGTGAGGGAGAACACCCTCCTCGAAGAGCATTCTCTAGGAGCGGAGTGACCACATAGACATGCAAGCGCAAAGTGTGCGGTGCAGTGAGCGCGGTGCACGCCGATGTGCGCAGCATGTGTGCACCCGCAACCGGCTCCCTCGGGAACCGATCTAGTGTGCTCTGCTCCCACGCAAGCGACGCACGGGCTGTGCTTTGTGCACAGTCGGAATGATCGATTGCTTTTTAGACATTTACCACTTACCTGAAGGGGACAAACACACAGAGATCACTTCCTGAACAAGCAGAAGCTTGCGCCGGCTTCAGTCCACACATTATTTCAGGGCTTGGACAAAGCGTTGCGGCGCAGCTCGAGTTCCTGAAAGGGAACTTTATTTCGGAGAGTGAAGGACTCAACTGATTCCAGGTTAGGGGAGAAAACGAGGCTATGGAGAATTGAGGAAGTCCTTGCATCCTTTCACATCTTTTCTCACAATTCTCTTCCAAATTTCCTTCACTTCTTAGATATATTTAAACATCATTTCAGTAAAAGTGTCTTTATATCCCACAACCCTGAAAAAACAAACTGTAATAAAAAGTCTTTTGCAAGTAGAGTAGCTACTGTCTTTCTCAGAATAGGAAATGTTATGTTTTCTGATATTCTCATTATGTGGTGAAATATATAATGATTAGGTTTCTTTGAGCATACTCAGAATTCCTGCTTCAACTCACTGGAAATGTTTCAGGTTCCCACTGTGCAAGTTCATTATAAATGACAGCAGGTGATTTGACATCTCCACAGTGGTGATAGTAGTGGACCTGGTGTTACCCATGCTTCCTGGTTGGGTATTCTATTTTGTGAGAATCATGAAGGCAGATAAATAAGAAATGTATTTTCATTTATTAGAGTTGTTTTTATTCATGCAGTGGTGATGGTGAGAAGGATGCTGTGGATGAGAACTTTTTTGTAGAGACTATTTAAAATGTTAATTGCTGGAAAATCAGATACAGTTGGTATCTTCTTCATTTGGGGCATCACTAGTGTTTATTATTTAATCAAGGTGCGGTAATGTTGAATTTCCAAATTAATACTGAGTTTTGAACAAAGTGTGGCTCAATGTTTTATTTATTTTTTCTCTACTAGTGTATATTAATCCCACTTGAGCCACACTCATGTTGTAGCCTCACACTGATTTGGACATTACAGTTGTGTCTGGTGAAATTGGTGTTCCTTCATCCTTTTTCTCTTCATCTGACAAGCATTTCTATTTTAAAGTCAAAGTTATATTCCTAAACTGTCATGTTTGCAATGTATGCTAATGAACATTATTGTAGTAAACATTGTATGAAAAAAATTATGAGGACAACAATGATCGTAATGAATAAGAAGTTTATAACAGTTTATAACATATAATTATAACAGTGACAAAAGACATGAAGTACTTCAGGTTCATCAGTGAAACAGGCCTCACAGGTGGTACTGAAGGATGAAACAGTAACTGAGACTGTACTTCTGCATCCTAAATGCTAAGCCTCTGGGTTATGAATTTCAGGTACACAATTGCACATATTTGCGTCCTGTCTCCGTATAGTCACACTCCCCAAACTCCGTGATGAGGATGCTATTGAGCCTACCATTTAGTTAGTTTTAAATGCCTTTACACACATTCGGGGGTGGCTGTATGAGAAAGCCCTAACCACACCCCCTTCGTTGTAGGTAGCACACACACATGAACACACACACACACACACACACACACACGAACACACACACACACACACACACACACACACACAAACACACACAAACACACACAAACACACACACGAACACAGACTAGGCAGCTGAGCGACAGTTGGTTTAGCGGGGCTGTTTATTCATCTTTGCGTATGTTTCTTACCGTGTGTAATTGATTATGGACCATGTGCGAATTAACATATGCAGATCTCATATGTGTTCCTTATAATGAGATCCTAATGGCTCAACCCAGCCATTAGGGTTGCACAAAACAGTGCACTTTTAGTGCCGGTCCCAAGACCGGATAAATGGGGAAGGTTGCGTTAAGGAGGACATCCAGCATAAAACATGTGCCAAATCAAATATGCGGATCATGAAGGTGTTTTGTGATAGAAGAGTATCTGCAAGAGTGAAAGGGACTATGGACTATAGGACTGTGGTGAGACCTGCGATGTTGTATGGTTTAGAGAGAGTGGCATTGAGTAAAAGACAGGAAGTGGAGCTGGAGGTAGCAGAGCTGAAGATGTTTAGGTTTTCGTTGGGAGTAATGAGGATGGACAGGATTAGAAATGAGTTTATTAGAGGAACAACGCATGTAGGACGTTTTGGGGACAAAGTGAGAGAGGGCCGATTGAGATAGTTTGGACATGTGCAGAGGAGGGACATGGGGTATATCGGTGGAAGAATGCTGAGGATGGAGCCACCGTGTGAGGAAAAGACCAAGGAGGAGGTTTATGGATGTGATGACGGAAGACATGCAGGCAGTTGGTTTGAAGGAGCCAGATGTAGAGGACAGAGTAGTATGGAGACAGATAATCCGCTGTGGCGACACCTAAGGGTAACAGACGAAAGAAGAAGCAGAATGTGTAACACACGAGCCCTGTTTGCACCAGAAATGCAAATAATTAACATTTATCAGGATCTTTTTGTTTTCGTATTAAACAGTGTGTATCCAATAATCCCTTGTTCCCTGTTTATGTAGATAGTACACCCCTACTTTTAAACAACACACTTACAGAATGATTTTGCTGGTTTTGTTAGTACACATGGGCTTTTATATGACTTTGATATTACATGATATAAATAACATTTGATGGTTCCCCAGCTAGAAATATTCCAATAGCATTTAAAGTCTCCGAAAATGCAAAGTCATTTCAATTATATATAACTGACACAGTACACAGTGAAATGAGACGTTTCTCCAGAATCCAGAATGGTCCCACTGTGGGACCAAACTTACACTTACAAAGAACATATTCATTTTTTATCAGCACATTATCTGTGTAAAGCCGCTTTGAGACAATGTTCATTGTTAAAAGCGCCATACAAATAAAAATGAATTGAATTGAAAAGAAGAAGAAGAAGATCTAATTTAAATAAATAAATTGAACAGGAAACACACACACCTCCATCTTTGCTGAACAACATTTGAACCCAGCCACATATTCATAAATACATATAGAAGGAAAACAATAATTTTTTTCTTCTTAGAAGTACATTTTTGTGATTTACTAATTGTATACCGCACACTGTAATCCAGACATTACTCCTGTTTTCACTCTTTCGCTCATGCTTTCCACACACTGGCCACATTGCTGACAGCTCAAAGACACTCATGGACAATCTCTTCGTGTAGTTCCGTGCAATACATTGACATACTGATTGTATTTATTACACTGCACTATATAATACTACATCAGGTTTGATAATAAAAAAAAAGATATGCTACATGTACTGCTTTACTCCTGATCACATGACTGAACATATTCCAGTGTTTACATTTTAATATTTGACAATTGGCAGAAAACCTTATCCAGAGCCAGTACAAAAACGTGCTTTGAATTCTCCATCAATAAATACACACTAATGTGTCTTGTAACGTGAGCAGGGATGGCAAAAGTACATACATCCTTCACTCAAGTAGAAGTACAGATACACACGTTTTAAAAGACTCTGGTAAAAGTACTGACTACACTTTTTCACTCAAGTTAAAGTAAAGAAGTTTGGGCTCTGACATGTACTTAAGTAAAAAGTAGCTTTTACTACTACCTGTTTTAGTCTCACGCTGGTAACTGACCTCACATCATATTAATATATAAATAATACACCAGTGGTAGATTTAAAAGCAGCACAACGACAAGTTGATGGACTGAAAACGGTGCAATGAAAATAAAAAAATATTGATCATGTCACCAAACAGTTCAAACTAAAGTAACAATCCTGTTTTGAAAATGTAAGAAGTAGAAAGTACTGATATTTGTGTAAAAAATGTATCAGTCAAGCAATGTTAGAAAATCGGAGAGAGCGTGGTGCAGTGTGAGGTAAGATAGGTGCTGTGAGGTTGAAGGGTGCTGGTCCCTTTTTGGCTTTTTATGCAAGAGTTTTTAATCAGATGTGGGCAGCTACAGGAAGCCCGTGAACACAGCATAGCAGCGAGGTGGTGTGGGAGAACCCAGGGCAGTTAAAAAGTCATGTGGCTGCAAAAAGTCAGTGGCTTCCTCCTTATTATATGACCTTGAGGACTAGAATAAGATGAATAAGATGAGTTGCAAAGGTTAAATGTATTTTAGAGGCAGACCTTAGAGCAGGACGAGGCAGAAAGCATGAGTTTGTGGTAAATATATAGTATATGACATTATTGTGATTATAAAGGCCTCTGCACTTCCTGGGTTTGAATGAATTTCCTTGCAGCTCCCTTGGCTAAGACCATAAATGTAAATGTGTGCATTATTTCTTGGGATATGCTTCACTACAAAGCATCGTCTAGATAAAGCGCTTGGGTATAGTTTAATTTCTCTGCAAGAAAACAATAAAAAATAAATAAACATTTGATAATTTAACGAAATAATTAGCTAATAATAACCATTATCAGCCGTACTGTGTGCTGCCCTCGGGAAGCAGGATAGCATACATAGCATACATAACAGCTGCACTGTGAGATTTAAAGGTACCGTTCAGCCAGAGATTAGATTATAATGAAGATTATGGGACATGGCTTTCTCTAACATTGGTTTCTCCAAATGACAACCGGATTTCAGTGTTAGGGTTATGCACACATACTGCGTTTCCCATCAGCCATTTCAGCTTGGTGCTTCATGTCAATTGACTGCACCTGTTTAATATTTATGGTTAATTAGCACATCTGTTTGGTCTCAGCTTGCACCACACTCACAATAGAAATATCTGCACTTACATTCACCTTCGCCCTCATTATATGACCTTGAGGACTAGAATAAGATGAAATAGAAATATAATACCCCATCATCTATGGGTATTAATAATGGTGATGCCAAAACAGACAAAAATGTAAAAGCCTTGATTTTTCTTGAAAAAATTATATTTCCAATAGTGTGCTGTATGTAGTAAATCCTAATTTTTACTACGGTAACCACAATGCAAATGTAGCTTTAAAAGTAGCATTTTTCTGACTTCCAACACATCAGCTTTGAGAACTGACTGTTCATTGCAGGATAATAAATCTCAATGTAATGGGGCAATCAATGTTATTAATTTCACCTGTCATTGGGCTTTAATGCTGTGGCTGATCAGTGTGCATGCACACACAACATATATGTCTATTTCAGGATTTTTTTGCACACGTCTACTGGGTTAATACTATCAATAGTGCCTTAGGTGAACATCTGAAAAGGTGCCTATCGTGTTTCCCTCTGAAAGCTGAATCAAAATTCAAGAAATGTTTAGACTTGAGTTTTTTTTTTTTTTTTAGGAAAATTTCCATTGAAAGGGACATTCTAAATGTACATATGAATGTCCCAACACCAGAGACAAGCACGGCTTCATTTTTATTCATAATATATGTTTGTATACAACCTATGGGGCATTACAAGGGTGCTGTCTATAATTAAATGCAAATGACAGCGAAGAGGGAAAGAGTGAGCCTGGGACACAAGGGGGGGGGGGGAGAGAGAGAGAGAGAGAGAGAGAGAGAGAGAGAGAGAGAGAGAGAGGGAGAAGGGGGTGGTTTATGGATTTGTTTGCTGTACAATCTAGAGCCTGAAGCAAACCGGGATCGCCATCTGTTTCCTTCGAGACCGTGAGTCACATGTAAGAGATCCGTGCTCGGTGCGCGTCCCCCCCCCGGTTCTGATGCCGCCTGTGTGAGGAGAAAAGTCCGGAAATGACCAGGGTGACATTCAGTGCTTTGTGGATTACTCTGGGATGGAGATGGAGGATGTATTACACACAGTGTTCAGCGGGTTTCTGAACTCATCTTTGCTGCTTTGTGAGTGAGGATAGCGGATCTCTCTCTCTCTCTCTCTCTCTCTCTCTCTCTCTCTCTCTCTCTCTCCTTTAGAATAAACTAACGAACCCCTATAATAAAGACGCGCACCGTCTCTGCCGTCATTACTGACCACGGATGCCATGCCGACCTGGAAATGGGCCACTTTTTCTCTAAATTGGTGAGACTCATATTACTTTTAGTTTTTTTCTCCCACTATTAATAAGCTGTTCTCTTAAAATGAAACTTTTTTCCTTGAAAAAAAAAAAAAAAAAACTGCAGTAGGAAAGAAAAGAAAAAAAAACACATGTTAGAGGATGGTATTCGCTTTTACTAACCTTTATTGATTTATTAATAGGGTTTTTAATCCGCACCCATGCAGTCCTCCTGCTCACATGCTGTTCTGGGCTCAAATTGGGATGCATGGATTATTAGGCATGAACTGTTGTTTTTTTGTGGTTGTTGTTATTTTTATTAGGGAAAAACGTATTAATAAATAACGCTGAAATACAGTGCATTCGGTGATGTCACCTTGTGAATGAATGAGCTGTAGTAGGAGCACCCTCCTACTACAGCTCATTCATTCATAGTAATAGAAGTTGCAGACACGTCGGAGGCCTAATCGTTTTCTCTTTCCACTGTAATCTGACAGACATCCTTTGCTCCATATCCTTTCCACTGATTCTTGACATTGCCCGCTGCGGACTAACACCCAGCACGAACATCTGCACCCAAGTCATTTCAGAAAACCAAACGCGTTTTTTTATTACCCGTACGCCACAAGCAGACGACATTTTTGCCCTTCGGGGGCCACCGTAGAAATGGGAGACAACATGTCGAAGAGGTTAAAGCTGGTGACAGCATCTGAGTCGGAGATGGAGGGGCGTTCATTTCCTAACCCTTTCCCCGACTCGGATCAAGGAATCCTCACTGCGTCCTCCGCAGCGGCTAACAGTAGCACCGGAGACACTTTTGATGCCAATGGCAAGGTAAGTCATGCTCTATTTTTATTTTGTTTTTTAAACTCGTGTTTTCATGCAGATCCCCGCCTCCTTTTACTAGTGCAGGCTTGGTTCCAAATGGCTTCCTAGTCCCTATATAGTGTGCACTACCTAGCGTATAAGACTACTACTTTTACATTGTATGTAGTGCACTATTAGTGTGATGTGCAGCCATTTAAGATGCGGCCGCGACACATTATTATGTGACAGTGATAGTCTTTAACTACTTCATTATAAGTGTTTAAAGTTAATTTTAGAGCAATTTTCTAGGTTAATTTGCTTGTTTATTCCTTATGTGCTTGTTGAAGAAGCACACATGGCTAGAAAAGTCCGGTGTCCCAATACTTTTGTCCATTTCCATGATATGAGATATATCATTTTTAGGGGTGTAACGGTACAAGTATTCATACTGAAATATTTCGGTACCGGGCTTTCGGTTCTTTGCACATGTGTACCGAATGCAATCCTTTGTACAAGCTGACACAAAGTTAAAATCGGAGTTCTTTCAGAAATGTATTACCGTAATTCCCGGACTATTAAGCGCACCCAAATATAAGTCGCACCCACCGAATTTGACAAAGATTTTTATTTTGAACATAAATAAGCCGCACCTGTCTATAAGCCGCACTACATTGAAACTAATGAACTTTACACAGGCTTTAACGAAAGACAGTGTCTGTTACACGGTGTAACGAGTGAAATATGTTGTGGCTCCTTTAAGAGCAGAGCGGCATTTTGGGAATAGCCTGCCGCCGCATTTTCCGCTATTACTGCATGTGTGCAAGACCGAGGAATATGTCCTTATTATTTTCTGATGCTCAATTCTAAGTTTCTTTGACTAACCCGTAACGCTGTTGCCAAGAAAAATAAAAAAGAACGAGTTTTGGAAACCGGTCTGTGCTTATCCCTTTACCCTGACTCAACGCGTTACAACGGCTTGTATCTAAACAGTAGCCTACCAAGAAAGTAATTGTTCACTGTCTTCCTCCTTCTTTTCACAACTATTTCTCTTGAGAGTTTATCTTTTGGCATCGTCGTGCGTTTAAAAATCACCATCGGTGAAGCTTTTCTCCCGATGCTGTGCAGCTCAGAACACAGGTGAAGTGTGTTTTTTCATGCCCGGTTGTTTTCAGCGTGACGAATGATTCGCATTTCCTGTAGACAGTCCGAGTGAGCGGCAGGTCAAACGTCAGAGGAACCTCATCCATATTTATGATGTGGTGTGGCCCGATTCAGTGGGCGCGCATCTGATTTTAATATAAAGAGTTTCATTGGTTCACCTGAACCCGTTCACAATTTCATTGTTCTAATGTTTTGGTGCTCAGTTTTTTGGCTTGAAGTTTGTGAAACCAGGAAAAACCCAGGAAAAATCCATAAATAAGCCGCTTCGTTTTTTAAGCGGCGGGGTTCGAAGCGTGGGAAAAAAGTAGCGGCTTATACCCCGGAAAATACGGTAAGTGGCGGACCGCGAGTTTGTTTATTCGCTGCCTCGCACTTTGAGCCTATTTATATTATAATTATTATTAAAAGTAAGAAACATACTTAACAATGCCAGGGGTATTAAAAAAAATTAATAAACTAGAGTTAGCGCAGTGTCACTGTGGCTACTTATTCCGTACCAGAAAAACGATTTGTTTTGCGCATGCATGCAAACACTAAAGAATCCATAGCAGATTCTTATATTCTTGATATGGATTCTTTAGCGTTTTATGTCCAGATTCAAGAATTTCTCTTAAAAGGGGAAAATCCTGACAATTCCACAGATCGAGGGAGTGAATGAAGGATTGAAGAATTTCTTGAGCGTTTCAGAAATTTCTGATCTCTTGGGATTTTAATGCAAAATCTCTCTCAAAAATGGTGTGGAAAAACAAAACTCAACCAGGCATTGTTAGTTTTGGGCACATTTGGTGGAAAAGCTTTTTTCATGAGAGAGATTAGTGGAGAAAGTTCAGACTAGTTTGAGTTGACAGGAAGGTTATGGTATTGACAGAAAAGGCTAGGCTAACACTGAGGCAGAAGACCAAATCAGGGTCCAATACTATTCAACAAGAACACTGAAATCAGGCAGTTTCAGGTGGAACATTTTCACCAATGAATTGTGATTTCTGCTACTGTAAGTAGTCAAGGCAAGAAGTCAAGTCAGGAAGCTTTTATTGTCATTTCAACCCTATATAGCTGGCACAGTACACAGTGAAATGAAACAACGTTCCTCCTGAACCCAGATGCTCCATACAACAATAATCACAGAAACAGAAAACACAGGGCTAAGGACTAGTAAGTGTCCTCGCCACATAACGTGCATTGACAACACAAGACAGTCCAAAGACACAAAACACAAAATAGCTCTGCCAGTAAACCCGTGTAAAGAGACAAATTAAACAGTAGCAAAAATGTGCTCTATGTAGATGGTACAGTTGGAATTTGGGGTTAACAGCATGAATCTGGTGGAGGCAATCTAATTGAATTCAATTAGAACACATTGAACAAATTCATATCATAACTCTAATGCAGTTTTCTCATTGATTATATCCCATTTGACAAAGCCCAAATCCTCACAAACTGGTTCTATTGAGTTCCGTGTACTTCAGTAGACATTTCAGTCAAAAGATACCATAGAGAACCTTCGAGATGTGGTTGAAGGACAGATTTGCAGAATACATTTGCAGCAGACAAATGTGTAGGAATTAACTGCACTCAGGTCAACCTGTGTATGAATATTTATAAGGATATGAATATTAAATGAGTGTTTCTGACACTTTTATAGAGTCTATACTATTAAGAATCAACACTTTTTTTTTTTTCCAGTAGTCAAACAAGATATAATCTCCAGTATTTGTATGGTGTTCCTAATAAAATGCCTGGTGATTGAACCTAAAATGGTACATTTGTGGAACATTGTTTTCTAATGAATTTTTCTATGACTTCATGATTTTGAATATTCAATTCACAATGTTTTAATCACTATCAAATGTTATTTATTAGGCAGTTGCAGTTCCTGAGCATTTCAAATAGCTGCTTGCTGGGTTTAGTTTTTTCCAGTTTGGATGGAAATTTGTGTCTTCACCAGAATAAGTCTTCCAGATGCCCTCAGTTGGCACTGGGCATGTTCAGTAAGCTCCTTTATCTGACTTTGACATGTCCCACTTAGACACAGCTCACTGTGTGTGCACTGTTCTGTAGTGTATGTACTTGGAGAATTGTTAAGGTATTTTCTTCTTTAAAGGTATAAAGTCAGATTTATGAGTGTGTCATCTGTGTACAAGTAGGGTAAGAGATTTACGTTGATCAAAAATGCCATTGTTCATGTCATCTCAGCTTCAGACAGGATACTGAATGTTTTTTTTTTTTTGTACACGTTTCTGGCCACGAGCTTCAGAATATTGAAAATTTCATGTATACACGGTTTCAAATCAAAACTTCGGAGTACGTAGTGTTGGATTGTCTGAGCACTTGTTTGAAGGAGGTCCATGGAAATTTAAAAGTAATGCAAAAGTTTATATTGTTCACGTAAAGAAACGATGCCCATGTGTTTGTCGAGCTGCAGAAAGGTCTGTTATGTGACCTTGAAAATCAAACTCTGTTATTGTTTGAACCTTAATTTAGAGCTTTTTCTGTCAAAGCACCTAAAGCAGCTTTTTTCCCCATCTTGTTTGCCACAGAAGTGTATCTGAGTGGAGATTTATCTGATCAACTCCTCCTTGCCCAGTAAAAGCCTTTCATTTTGCACTAATTGGACGTTCGTGCATTATTCATCCACATTAGTTTTCTTCTCATTAGACCTAGAGCTGCTGCTCAGATGAGATTGTTCATTTTATATATGATTTAATTCACATATCACTGTAGCTAGTTATCAAGCAAAAAGCACAGATTGTTATTGAATGAATAAAGTAATGCATGAAACAGAAACACATTTTGACCCTGTTTTTCTCACCGGAGATCAACTGCACAGGCATGAGACACACAGCAAGACCGGGTGGTGGATCCAGGGCACATGTGATGAGTAGATTTCTTGCCTTTTCTCTTTTAAATTTGTATATTTATAGTTTCAAGACCTGTATGATGTTGGATGAGTAGTAGAAAGCCTTTTGTTTGATATGTACATTTAAAGAAAAGCCTCCTGAATTCATATACATTTGCTCAGCTTGTTTTCATTTTAAACATCCAGCATAATTTAATCGTCTTTTTTTTTTTTTTTTTTTATCAGATTAATTTAATGCTAGTTATTGCTCCTTTAACTGCCAGAATTATTGCAAGAGTTCATAATATAATTGCATTAATAAAGTGCGAATCAGTTACACGCACTTCATAGTTTGATCTATTAATTAAGTTTAGCATAAGTTGAGAAATAAGTTTAAGGAGAAAAATCTGCTCCTGAATCTCTGCAACACATACAGCAGCAACACGAACCTTTTCAGAATCAAGAACATTCTACACAGGCATGTGTAAACAATGACCAAACTTGGAAAATTAGTGTAAGGAGCGAGAGGGAGAATTAAATCGGTGTTTTATGTTTTGTGTGTGGAGCACCAAATTGCAAAGCCACACCATTCCCAATGACTTGCTGACATTTTTGCAAGAGCACAAATGCTAAATGCTACATGATCATGCACTTTCCTGGGTAAGACCATCACCAGGAAGCACAATGAGATGCAGGCAAATCAGTGTGATGCCAGTGTGGTATCTCTGGACAATGTTCTGCTGGGAAGGATTGGTCCTGGTTAAGGATGCAAAGGGATGGAAAGTTTCCGGAAACATTCGATGGTAACTACCTCTGGGGAATTTTGGAAATATTCCAAGTTGAAAACCTACCAGGAATGTATGGGAAGTAATTAGAATTTGGGGGAAATGCATATAAACTGTATCATATACAAAATATAAACATTTTGTTAGGTCATTAACTGACATGCATGCAAACTAATGCAGATAAAAAAAAAAAGTTTTTGACTGATTTAATTGTTAATAGAATTTTGTTGCACAGTAGCTCACACACAGCACACGGACGCTTTAAAACTACATTTATGTAATATTTATGCAATCTACGTGAATACTCGACAAGATCGGCATTTTTTTATTCAACAAATGATCTGTTATGGAGGAATGCACAGTGCATGTAGGGGGTGTGGCCTCAGCAGCCCTGCAGTACAGTAAGTGTGCTGTGTGCATGTGAGTGATGAATGTGCAGGTAGAAATTCAACTGAAATTGCATTAAATCTTGTTTTAATACAAATTACTCTGCAAGATTGTGTTTTTTTTTTTTCCCCAACTACATTTTAGTTCTCTGTTATAAGCTAACCTGTGATTTTGTAAATTCCTAGTTAATTCCAGTTAATTTCCATATAGTCCTGTAAATTCCCATGGAAAGGTTCCAGTCTTGAAAAGACTGTCCTTAGTCCTGGTCTTCATGTGGATGCTACTTTGACACATACCACCCACCTAAACATTGTTGCAGATCAACCATCACCCCTTTATGGCAATAGTATTCCTTGTTGGCAGTGGCCTTTGTCAGCAGCATATTGTGCCTTGCTTCAAATTGCAAAAAAAAAAAATGTTTTTAAAAATGTTCAAGGTGTTGAGATGGCCTCAAGATTTTTTCAAAAATCAATTTAGTAAAAGTAAGATCCAGTTGTTGGATGTGCTGGACTAACAAATTTGACCCATGGAGGCCACACCTTGCAGATGGTGCAGACTTAAAGGATCTGCTGCTAAGGCTTTTGGTGCCACAGCACATTTTCAAAAGTCTGTAAAATCCAGGCTTTGACTAACGCTGTTTTGTGGAATGCAGGAGACCTACACTATATGATCCAGGTCTTTTTAGGGTTTGTCATTCACATTTAGGCGAAATTAGCTGTATGAAACGCGAATGTTTGCTGTGGTCTCAGATAAGCTAAACCCACATGCCATCTGCTCATTTCTCACTGTTTGTTTTCTGTCAGTCTGTAGAAGTGTCTTCTCACCGTCTTTATCTTCTGCGTATTAGTTTACGCTCTGCAGCTTCATGCTGTTTATGAAGTCCGTTTGCTCAAAGCAAGCAGTAATGTACTCTATTGTTGTATACACGTTGCATTAGTTTGGAAGCATTTGGATAGATTTATGGATGTTCTGACCATAAACGGAGTGTCCTGTATGGGCTAATAGAGGTCTCCTGAATGAGATTTGACCAATTCAGTACACATTATCAGATCATGCAACAAGCATCATGCAACAATTGAAATGGCAAAAAGTCATTAACTTCTTTCATGTGACCATTGCGTAGCCACATGTATCAAATGCAAGACTATTAACGGCTACTATTACTGCAGTGTTTAAACACATCAAGCATTAAAGAATAATGTCGCTGTCCAGCACATCAGCTAAAAAATCTTGCTCTTATTTTTGCAAAAATACTGTAAGAATTAAGCACGATCAGCAGCTGCGAATCCGGATAATGATCGCATATTACATCCCCAGTGAACAGGACCGTTAACTTAAAGCACACAGTCATCACGCCTCTGCAACCGTTGGCTGCCAAGTCTCGAGAAACAAAGTCAGCTTGGCTGCGTAACGTGTTCCAGTATTAGGGCCAGATTTTATTTTCTTACTTTAAACAACCCAGCCATTAGGGAGGCACAAGCCAGTGCACTCTTAGTGCCGGTCCCAAGCCCGGGTAAATGGGGAGGGTTGCGTTAGGAAGGGCATCCAGCGTAAAACATGTGCCAAATCAAATATGCGGATCACAAATGAGAATTTCATACCGGATCGGTCGAGGCCCGGGTTAACAACGACCGCCACAGGTATCGTTAGCCGACAGGGTACCGGTGCAAATTGGGCTACTGTTGGCCGAAGGAGGAGAAGGAGAGGAGGAAGACGTCTACAGAGACGGCAGGAAAAGGAACAGTGTAGGAGAGTGGAGGTTCGGGTTGGTACTTTAAATGTTGGTACTATGATGGGTAAAGGGAGAGAGATAGCTGATATGATGGAGAGGAGAAAGGTAGATATGTTGTGTGTTCAGGAGACCAAGTGGAAAGGGAGTAAGGCCAGGAACATTGGAGGTGGGTTCAAACTGTTCTATCATGGTGTGGCTGGAAAGAGAAATGGTGTAGGGGTGATTCTGAAGGAAGAGTACAGTAAGAGTGTAGTGGAGGTGAAAAGAGTTTCTGATCGGGTGATGAACGTGAAGCTGGAAGTTGAAGGGATGATGATAAATGTCATCAGTGCCTATGCTCCACAAGTTGGCTGTGAGATGGAGGAGAAGGAAAGATTCTGGAGAATTAGATGAAGTGGTAGATGGTGTACCTAGGAAAGAACGATTGGTGATTGGGGCAGACTTTGATGGGCATGTAGGTGAAGGGAACAGAGGTGATGAGGAGGCGATGGGTAGGTATGGCCTTAAGGAGAGGAATGTGGAAGGGCAGATGGTGGTAGATTTTGCTAAAAGGATGGAAATGGCAGTGGTGAATACATATTTTAAGAAGAAGGAGGAGCATAGGGTGACGTATAAGAGGAAGGCGCACACAGGTAGACTATGTTCTATGCAGGAGATGAAACCTGAAGGAGATTGGAGACTGTAAGGTGTTGGCAGGGGACAGTGTAGCTAGACAGCATCGGATGGTGGTCTGTAGGATGGTTTTGGAGGCGAAGAAGAAGAGGGGGAGAGTGAGGACTGAAAGAAGAATAAGATGGTGGAAACTGAAGGAGGAAGAGTGTAGTGTGAGGTTCAGGGAAGAGGTCAGACAGGGGCTCGTTGGTGGTGAAGAGGTGTTGGGTGATTGGGAAACTGCTGCAGGAGTGATGAGGGAGGCAGCAAGAAAAGTACTTGGTGTGACATCTGGAAATAGAAAGGAAGACAAGGAGACGTGGTGGTGGAATGAGGAAGTGCAGGAGAGCATAAGGAGAAAGAGGTTGGCAAAACAGAAGTGGGATAGACAGAGTGATGAGAAAAGTAGGCAGGACTACAAGGAGATGCGGCAGCAGGTAAAGAGGGATGTGGCGAAAGCCAAGGAAAAGGCATATGAGGAGCTGTATGAGAGGTTGGACACTAAGGAAGGAGAAAAGGATTTGTACCGATTGGCCAGGCAGAGGGACCGAGCTGGGAAGGATGTGCTGCAAGTTAGAGCAATAAAGGATGGAGAGGGAAATGTGTTGGCTAGTGAGGAGAATGTGTTGAGAAGGTGGAGGGTGTATTTTGAGCAGCTGATGAATGAGGAAAATCAGAGAGAGAGAAGGTTGGATGATGTGGAGTTGGTAAAGCAGGATGTAGATAGGATTAGTAAGGAGGAAGTGAGAGCAGCGATTAAGAGGATGAAGAGTGGAAAGTCGGTTGGACCAGATGACATACCTGTAGAAGCATGGAGATGTTTAGGAGAGATGGCAGTGGAGTTTTTACCCAGATTGTTTAACAAGATTCTGGAAGGTGAGAGGATGCCTGAGGAATTTAGAAGGAGTGTGCTGGTACCGATCTTTAAGCATACGGGAGACGTGCAGACCTGCAGTAACTACAGGGGAATTAAGTTGATCAGTCACACCATGAAATTATGGGAAAGAGTAGTGGAAGCCAGGCTGAGAGAAGAGGTGACCATCTGTGAGCAACAGTATGGTTTCATGCCGAGGAAGAGCACCACAGATGCCTTATTTGCTTTGAGGATGTTGATGGAGAAGTATAGAGAAGGTCAGAAGGAATTTCATTGTGTATTTGTGGATTTAGAGAAAGCGTACGACAGGGTGCCGAGAGAGGAGCTGTGGTACTGTATGAGGAAGTCAGGTGTGTCAGAGAAGTATGTGAGGGTGGTGCAGGACATGTATGAGGACAGTGTGACAGCAGTGAAGTGTGCAGTAGGAACGACAGACTGGTTCAGGGTGAGGGTTGGACTACATCAAGGATCGGCCCTGAGCCCTTTCCTGTTTGCAGTGGTGATGGACAGGTTGACGGACGAGGTCAGACAGGAGTCTCCCTGGACTATGATGTTTGCGGATGATATTGTGATTTGTGGTGAGAGTAGTGAGCAGGTTGAGAAGAGCCTGGAGAGGTGGAGATATGCGCTGGAGAGAAGGGGAATGAAAGTCAGTAGGAGTAAGACAGAGTACATGTGTGTGAATGAGAGGGAGGGCAGTGGAGTGGTGCGGTTGCAGGGAGAAGAGGTGGAGAAGGTGGAGGAGTTCTGGTACCTGGGGTCAACAGTGCAAAGTAATGGAGAGTGTGTTAGAGAAGTAAAGAAAAGAGTGCAGGCAGGGTGGAGTGGGTAGAGAAGAGTGGCAGGAGTGATTTGTGATAGTAGGGTATCTGCAAGAATGAAAGGGAAAGTTTATAGGACTGTGGTGAGACCTGCGATGTTGTATGGATTAGAGACAGTGGCATTGAGTAGAAGACAGGCGGTGGAGCTGGAGGTAGCAGAGCTGAAGATGTTAAGGTTTTCGTTGGGAGTGACGAGGATGGACAAGATTAGAAATGAGTTTATTAGAGGGACAGCGCATGTAGGATGTTTTGGTGACAAGGTGAGGGAGGCGAGATTGAGATGGTTTGGACATGTGCAGAGGAGGGACATGAATTATATTGGTAGAAGAATGCTGAGGATGGAGCCACCAGGTAGGAGGAAAAGAGGAAGGCCAAGGAGGAGGTTCATGGATGTGGTGAAGGAAGACATGCAGGTAGTTGGTGTGAAAGAGGCAGATGTAGAGGACAGGGTGGTACGGAGATGGATGATCCGCTGTAGCGACCCCTAATGGGAGCAGCCGAAAGAAGAAGAAACATACTGATTTATTTTCTTTACTTGACTGATTGATTTCCGTGACTTTTGACACTTTGTGACTAGTTTTAATGCAAAACTAGACCAATGACCATGAGATGACGCACTGAAGCCTCAGGCCTTGTGGGATGGTATTGCCACAAATGAAATATTACATTTATTACATGTATTTTATAACAACAATTTGAACCACTACACAATATCAGGCTGTTGTACTATAATAAAGGTAGATTAGGGTTTAGCATTAAAACTACCCTTGAAGTTTGTTTACCAAACACTGATAGATGTGGATGATGTCATATCTTCACAAAAGACCCACTACCATGTGGGCACCAGGTTGTACCACTGGATTCCTGTCGTGGCGCCTACTGGGCAGCAATGGAGCACTTTGCCCATTAATTTTAGTAGAGGACAGGAACCCGATACACAACTTTGTAAAATGGTGGGGGAAAGACGATCCACTCCTCAAAGTGGCCAAGACCTAGGAGATGGTGGTTAACTACAGAAGGATGAGGACCACAACCGGCCCATTTACCATCATTAAACAGTATGTTAAGCTGCTTAAAACCTATAATTAGTTTGGTGTGAATCTGGATTGGAAGGTAAACTGTGTGGCAATATACAGAAAAGGGATGAGCAGACTCTACTTTCTGAGAAAGTCCTTTAATGTTTTCAGTAAGATGTTGTAATTCTTATACCAAAATATAGTATACTGCGAAGTCTTCTTTGTAGCAGTATGCTGGGGAGGAAGCACCAGGTCTGGAGATGCAAAGAAAAAAAGAAAAACAGAAACGGCTGCTCAAGAACCCTAACCCTGGCTATGTTTTGGGTTTTTAGCCAGACAGTTTAAGGTGGTGGTTCAAAAGAGGATGCTCAGTAAACTTGCAGCTTGTCTGGACAATAAATAGCACCCTGACTATGACCTAATTACAAAACAACACAGCTCCTTTAGCAGAAGACTCCTGCAGCTTGGCAATAGGAAGGTGTGATACAGGAGGTCATTTGTCTTACCAGTTTACACACTGTACATCGCTGCACTGTGCTAGTTTTAGGATTAGCTCACTGTTCAAGCATAACTGCTAGCAGTGTTCATGTTCATAATGTTTGCACTTTATTTCAGCCCAAGTCTTCTGATGTATATGACATACCATATCTGTTAGTTATTTATATACTTTATATCTATATTTATAATTTACTTACTTTTTATCTATAATGTAATTTTGCTTTAGCATATTTTATTTTTCTTGCTGTGGCGCTGTAATGTGTACATTTTTCTCTGGGATAAATAAAGCCGTCCGTCCATCCATCCGTTCGTTATTGTAAATGAATTTACATACAAACTTTTTAAATTAAAAATATTTATTTTATATAATCAGTTTAAGGGCCTTTTAAGGGCTTATAAGTGGTAGCGTGGAGGAGCTAGGATTTAAACTTACAACCTTCCAATCAGAAATCCTACATCTTAATCTTTGAGCTTCCCATTTCCCACTATATAAACATTTTTGACAGACAATAAATTCAAGTCAACACTGCTCCAAAGCGCCACATTTACCAATTTAAATGAACAGAGCAATACGTTTATTTTGTATATTCGATCATATTGTACACATTATGGACACGTTTGTAGACATTCACAGCATTTGGCAGAAGACCTTAACCAGAGCGACTTATAACTGAGCAGTTGAAGGGTAAGGACCCAACAGTGGCAACTTGGTGGCGCTGGGATTTGAACTTGTGACCTCCTATGCTGAAAGCATTGAACTACCACTTTTCTTAGATATCTGACCATAAAATTCACAAGTGCATTTTGAAAATCCTGTTCCATATTCATTTGGCTTTAATAAAGCCCATTCTGTAGGGAAAGTATGCATTAAGCAAGCATGCTTTGAGATACAAGGGGTGTTCTAGTCAAACTTTCGAGTTTATAAAATAAAAGAACAACGGTTTATGGACTGGCCCGCGACGTGCAGTACTGCAACACTAGCATCCATTTTTATACCTGTAACATTAAAAGTCCTGGTTCTGAGTTAAATTTGTAATTAGGTTTTCTTTTGTTTTGAATTCTTGTATTGTGTTTAATGATTTTCAATGGAGCGATATTCTGTGTCTTTCCTATTACTAAGAATGAAAACATTTTACTTCATTTCGTTCTAGAAAATAGTCAAAGACAGTGGTGCGATGTGCAGCAGGCTTGCTGCTACCACCGTGGAATTGGCTCATTTCCAATAACCGGTCACCCAGCAGTGTTTTAGTTCTAGTAAAAAAAAAAAAAAAACACGTTTTTAATTTTTAGTTTGTTGTAATGCTGTGGAATGTCCTCACTTGTTTTTAAACCTTATCAGGATGTTTGTTGCTACTTTTCATCTCGTCTTTTACAGTGCTGCTTTGTCAGCGCGGCATGCTGCAGCATTAGCCTGAGCCTCTCATCTTTTATTAGAATTCATCTCAGACAGCACTGCTGCAAATGAACTGCCAGCAGACTCGGTTCACTTCTTCCTCTCTGTCCGAGATACCGACGGCTTCTAATAACTTACCGCTTGCCACGTGCGTGAAAGGAGCCGAAGGGTAGCGCTGCACTAGCTCTGAACATCCCTCAGTGATTATGATCAAAAACCTTGGAGCCTTCCTTTCTCCACCGCTAAAGGCTTTCTTTGTGTCTGCGCCAGCAGCCACCACCCGAATCTGTACCACTGTCTGCCAGAGCAGATGTCTTTTTTTTTAGGCTGACCACAATGATATCAGACATTTTCGGCTGATGTCAGCTGGTTTTTGTACGGTAATTGGATAGAAGTGACATTCATATGTAATAAATGTACAATATATGGAATGTATGAACTGACTCTACACTAACCAGGCATAATGACTGATAGGTAAACATTGAATATCTTGTTGCAAAGGCAAATGTAAAAAAAAATGTGGGATATATTAGGCAGCATGTGAACAGCTTGAACATACAGGTGAAGTGTTAAAAAAAAAAGCTAAAATAAATGGACAAAAGTTATGTATCTGAAAAGAGTTCAATTGTTGACTTTGCTTCCAAATTCAACAGAATCTGAAATGTTCAAGTTTCTCTGGGATGTGCTCGACAAGTTCAGTCCATTGAGACGCCACTTCACAACCTCCACAATACCAGTTTCCACAGCACACCTACAGCTTTCTTGTGGAGTCCACGCTATGAATTTTAGAGCTGTTTTAGCAGCATAAGGTGGACTTTTAATATTAATCAGGCGCTTTTTAATTATTACTGGTCATAATTAATGCCTGCAGCACAAAATGACCATTGTATGAACTGACATGAACATACAACCTTGCCTCATGAAGATGTTCTTCAAGCAGTGTCTTGTATGAAGACAATTTTGATTTGGCTAACATGAGTGGTGTAACAATGGACAAAAAATGTGCTCCAAATGAGATTTTTATATGTATAAACTGAAAATTTAGTTACTTTTTAATATTTAATAAATCAAGGCAACCACATTCATAGAACTGCATTATAAATAATTTGTTTAACCCCAAGGATGAGAGCCAATGCCCTGTTTCTTTACTACAGTTTTATGCTGCTTTGCGTTGTTTTAATTTTGTGAAGCTTTTATTTATTAGGTGTTTAAGGTACTATTTCTCCTAAATTCTATTATTTTCTAAAATTGCATTGTGAGGTCCCACAGAGCTCAATGCTGGGTCTTCTACTTATCACACTAATGCAGTCTCGAGTATGGCGTTTGTTGCTTTCCCGAGCACACCTAAATCCAATCCAATGTCTGTCAGTGTTTGTAATGATAAAATGATGTATTATTTTTTTCATGCAATAAACGGTATGGTGTGCAGCCTTAATATGAAAAGTCCGCAGCCAATCGCATCTAGATCATAATTTTCTCACAGCTGTGCTAGAGAATGACTCAAGAGTAAAGCATATTGACCGATAAGAAGAGCTGATGCTCAAGACTCCTTTCATAAATGCTAAATAAAATGTCAGGTAAAAGGAAGATTATAGATTTTTTGCTAAATAATAACACTATTGTTATTTGGTTTAGGCTATATGGAGCGTCCCCCACACTGTTTCTCGCGTAAGGTGTTAGTAGATACGTGATAACATAGTAGAACAAGCGCATTAATATAAAACTGTGCCTTGAGCTGCTGTTAGAGAAAATGTATTAAACAGCTCTGAGGTATAGGTTTGTGCTGCAACACATTTTACAAAAGAAAAATGACATTTTTGTTTGACATTTTGTTTTTCATTATTAACAAACAGATCACAGAGGCCTTCCAGAAGAAAGTACAGAATAAAATCAAAGACCTTCTCCAGCAGATGGAAGAAGGACTAAAGACTGCAGACCCTCATGACTTCTCCACCTATACTGGTTGGTCAGGTGAGAGTACTCTAATGACTGTAGTGACATTACTACAAGTAATGATTTTCAGCATCTTTTTGATTTATTCATTTGTTGACATTCAATTCCAGTCAGTCTAGTGTGAATAAAATCACTTGCGGATGTGATCGTAATTTGAAGACTGTGTAGCTAAGTATGTTAAGGGTATGTACTATGTATGTGTTGTAGGAATCGCCTTGTTGTACTTGCAGTTGCATCGCGTGAGTGGAGAGTCCTCTCATCTGCAGCGCTCTCTGGATTATGTTAAGCGTGCACTGCGTAATCTGAATGGCCGGAAAGTCACGTTTCTGTGTGGTGATGCTGGACCGCTGGCCGTGGCTGCAGTCGTCCACCATCGACTAAAGAACCAGGCTGACCTACAGGAGTGCCTCACAAAGTACGATAATAACTTTTGGCTTTTTCTAGTTTTTTTTTTCAGCATAAAATATTCTTGCTTTGAAACTGCAGTGGGTGTTATGACATGGTTCGGATGGTTTGGGAGCTCTAATACTCTGAGGGGTTTCTGTTGATTATTTTGTAAAGGACTGGCATCCCACCCTGGTTGATTTGGTGTTAAATGGATGAATAAATGAGTGAATAAATGGATGTACGGATGAACCAGTGGCTGGATGGAAGAGTGCATGGTTCAGTGAATGAATGGATGGATAGATGGTTGGAGGGATGACTGGGTGGCTGAATAAATAGATAGGTAGGTCAGTGAATGAATAATGACTGAATGAATAAATTTGTGTGTAGATGAACCACTCAAATGAATGAATGAATGAATGAATGGATAGATTGGTGGAAAAACTAATAAATTACATTGGTGTGTCCCTTTCAAATACTTTTGCATGTTCGTAAATTGGTGGACACAGATCTACACTAGGTAAAATATCACTCCAGTAAAAGTAAGAGTGCTCCCTTTAAACCTTTACTTGAGTAAATGTGCAAATGTATTTGCCTTCAAATGTACTTGAGTATTTAAAGTACTATGATGTATTATAGCTATAATGTTTCTATTATCATTTTAGTAACAAGACTCTTTGTTTAATCAACTCAGTTTATGTGAAAAGACTCTGTTACTCTCAGCACACCGATCTATTAATAGAATGATATTAATGAGTCAAACACTGATTGATATCTAATAAAATGATCATGAGCCCAAAACCTTCTTTTCAACTAATAAAAAATAAAAACCCCACGCATATAAGGCCACCGGTGTTGTGGCAAGTCAGGAATTTCTTCCATCATTTATTCCTCTCATAATGTTCTGCTTGCTGTTGAAATGACTCTGATCTGCTGAATTTGAACATAAACTATAGTAATGGCATTCATGTAAACAAATGATTTTAAATGTCCCTGCCTCTTTATCAGCCAGTTTCCGCTGGCGTAAATGGAACCATCTTTTTTTTTTGTTGTTGTTAAAGAAACTCCATTGCTTTCATTTGGCATTGTGCACTGCATTTGTTTGTCCATATAAGCTGTCTCAGGACATGTGACATTCCTCACTCTCAACTCTACTCTGCTGTGTGCGTGTGTTAGAAGTTGGCAGATCACTGAGCAGAACCGCTTGCTGTGTTCACTTCACTTCTCTGGCATTGGGAACTCTGCAGCTCTCAACAGGAGACTGATTATTATGTACCCTCAAATCTTGCTCAATAATAAACACATGCACAGGTGATGAATTAAAGAACACAAGATGAAGTGTCTTAGTAATGTGGAAAGTGCTATTTAAAATGCCACTTGAAAATCTATTCAATTGGGTTAAGATTTAATGACTGCGAAGGCCAATAGTATCATTTGCATCATTTTTGTTCTTTTCAAATGCTCTAAGCTCTCATCTTGGAAGAGACCACTCGTTTCAAGATGGACCTGGATACTTCTACAGGACAAAACTGATGAGGCAGATGAATTTTGCATTCATTTATAGTGACTCTTTCCTCTGAGGAGACAAATGAGCCCAAATATTGCCAGCAAACTGGCTCCCACAGCACAACAGAGTCAGAGATTCTTCTTTTAATTTGTCACCTGTCTGCCAAATAATCTTCTTTTCTCAGCGTTGCTGTTCCAGCATGGGTTTCTTTACTCAGTCTGTAGCCCACTTTAGTATGTTGGCAGAATTCCTGGCCTCATGCTGAGTAGCCCATCTGCTTAAGACCAGCTATATCTCTGAACTGACTTCGTCTTTAATAATCTCTCTTACAGGGAAATTTGCAATTGTGACATTTGTGTTTAAATTTGGTTAATAAGATCCTCTCAGCGTTTTTCTTTCGATTTGGTATCTTGCAGGCTGCTTCAGCTCCAGCGTTCAGTCATCAGTCCTGACTCGGAGATTCCAGACGAGCTGCTGTACGGCCGGGCTGGATACCTGTACGCCCTGCTCTACGTCAACAAAGAGATCGGCCCAGAAACAGTGGACAAGAACACAATCGCTATGGTAAAGGCCACTTGTTCTTGTAGTTTATACCTAGTTAGGTGCTTAAATCGGGTCAGGCAAGAGCATTTAAACAAACGCTGAGGGTATTTATTTCAGAAGCTGGCCCAAACAAAATAATAAACGGACCCAAACTATCTTTACTAATTAAACCAATGTACTGACCACTTCCTACATTATACATTGTACAATACAATATATAAATGTGTATTTGCTACAAAAGGGTCAAAATTTAGCTAAATCCAGTAAGTACACATTAGATCAAAAACCGGTAATCAGTGTAACCAAGGTGACACAAGTGGTGGATGAAGTACACCAATCAATATTTCAGTAAAATACTATTTTTTTACATTTCTACTTCAATAAAGTTTCACAAGTGCTTCAGTGAAATATGCATCAAAAGTACAAAAACTATATTTTAATAACTGATGCCTTTCAGTGTTCCATTCCGCTGTATATCATACCTTTTTAAAATTATTACTATTATTACAGGCAAACAGAAAGAGAGCCCTGACTCTACACAAACTGACCCGAGAACTTTGGGGTTAAACAACAGGTTATCATTTTACACAATTTATGTATTTCACCTCAAAGTAGCGAGAAACAGCATGGTTTTCTGAAATGTAGTGAAAAAAGAAACATTTCCCAAGATGAAAATACTCAAGAGTACAGGTACCTAAAAAAAATACATCAGTGTCTGAGGTGTTCCCTTAAAACTGTACTTCAAGTTGATCATATTCACAAGAGTGGTAGCGGGATGCCAAATCCACCAGCCTTTCTTAAGCTAAATGTTAAAACCCTGCACAATCTACTCTTAAATTTAGCCACACATTTGACTCAAAAATAAAAGTAGTGATGTAAAAAAACAAAACAAAAAAAACACAGTTTGCTAAAAATTTAATTTCTATTATTTTTTTTACACATGTAAATGAAACTTGGAAGCAAGATGTTCATGCACTGTTGTGAGGGGCTCAAAAAGGCCACTGTAAACCAAAGTGATTGTAATTGGCAAATTATAACCTCCATTTATAAGCCATTAATGTTATTAGTTCCAAGATAATTAAAATACAGGCCAAGCACGTTCTTTGTACAGTGTAATTACTTTTTCTTTTTCTCATTTTGGTGTCCAAAATCTAATAGAATTTTGGCTGGTAGTGTTTTTCCTTCAACTTGCTGAATGAAATACAATAATTTATTCCAGTTCCCTATTGCACTTAATGGCACACTGACACATTTGGTTTAGTGGATTGGGACCTGGACTAGATTAGGGCATAGTCTGAGAATTGTGCTGGATATTTCTGTGGCAAGACAAAGTCTGCCACCCTGCTGTGTGAGCCAACCTAAAAAGAAATGGTGGTGTGGGTGTAGAGTTAATGATGAAGGTTAACTGAAGGTGATTTAAACTAGTGTTTTTCAACCTTTTTGAGCCACGACAAATTGTTTACTTAAAAAAGAAAATCCCACAGCACACAAACCAAAAATTATACAAAATGCCACACTGTAGTCTGACACAATAATCTTTCTCGATTTGGCTATGAATTCAGCTTCTAGGTTACATTTATGGCATTTGGCAGGCATTTTGCTCAGGGGCCCAGGAGTGGCAGCTTGGTGTAGCTGGGATTTGAACTCATGACCTTCGGATCTGAAGTCCAGTACCTTAGCTACCACCCAAGCTAGCCTTGGGAGTTCTCTCATTCAGGTTTGTGGGTTTTTTAACATTAAAGTTGCCTGTTTCTCAGTATGTTTATGCAGGTGTACAATATAGACTGCGTTCTTGTTTTAATGTGACTGGCGTTTCATGTAGAGATAACACTGTTGTGTAGCTTTTCCACTTACACACCAAGCGTAACAGAGTTTGTTCAGTCAGGTCCCTGGTAAAAAATAAATCCAAACGAAAGATTACTTTCACTTTATTGCCTCAAACTCAAATGTTTTGGTCTCTTTTGACCACCACTTATACTAAGGCCTTCATCCTGGTTAGAATTATGTCCAGGGCTCGGTGAAAGGGTGCTGGATGATTGGGCAACTACTGCAGAAGTAAAAAGGGAGACCGTTAATAAGGTACTTAGTGTGACATCTGGAAAGAGAAAGGAAGACAATTAGAAGTGGTGAAATGAGGAAGTGCAGGAAAGCATGAGAAAGAGGTTGGTGAAACAGAATTGGGATCGACAGAGTGATGAAAAAAGTGGGCAGGAGTACAAGGAGATGCAGCAGCAGGTAACTGTGAAGGAAAAGTAAAGTCATATAAGGAGCTGTATGAGAAGTTGGACACTAAGGAAGGAGAAAAGTATTTGTATGGATCGGCCAGGCAGAGGAACCCCGAGCTGTGTGCTACAAGTTAGAGCAATAAAGGATGGAGATGGAAATGTGTTGACTAGTGAGGAGAGTGTGTTGGGAAGATGGAGGAAGTATTTAGAGCAGCTGATGAACGAAAAAAAAGAGAGAGAGAAGGTTGGATGGTGTGGAGATGGTGAAGCAGGAAGTGGATAGGATTAGTAAGGAGGAAGTGAGAGCAGCAATTAAGAGGATGAAGAGTGGAAAGTCGGTTGGACCAGATGACATACCGGTAGAAGCATGGAGATGTTTAGGAGAAATGGCAGTGGATTTTCTAACCAGATTGTTAAAAACAAATTTAGAAGGTGAGAGGATGCCTGAGGAATGGAGAAGGAGTGTGCTGGTACTAATCTTTAAGAATAAGGGAGATGTGCAGACCTGCAGTAACTACAGGGGAATAAAGTTGATCAGTCACACCATGAAGTTATGGGAAAGAGTAGTGGAAGCCAGGCTGAGAGAAGAGGTGACCATCTGTGAGCAACAGTATGGTTTCATGCTGGGGAAGATCACTACAAATGCAATATTTGCTTTGAGAATGTTGATGGAGAAGTATAGAGAAGGCCCTTTCCTGTTTGCAGTGGTGATGGACAGGTTGACAGACGAGGTCAGACAGGAGTCTCCCTGGACTATGATGTTTGCGGATGATATTGTGATTTGTGGTGAGAGTAGTGAGCAGGTTGAGAAGAGCCTGGAGAGCTGGAGATATGTGCTGGAGAGAAGGGGAATGAAAGTCAGTAGGAATAAGACAGAGTACATGTGTGTGAATGAGAGGGAGGGCAGTGGAGTGGTGCGGTTGCAGGGAGAAGAGGTGGAGAAGGTGGAGGAGTTCAGGTACCTGAGGGTTAACAGTGCAAAGTAATGATGAGTGTGTTAGAGAAGTAAAGAAAAGAGTGCAGGCAGGGTGGAGTGGGTGGAGAAGAGTGGCAGGAGTGATTTGTGATAGAAGGGTATCTGCAAGCGTGAAAGCAGGTCTCACTACAGTCCTATAAACTTTCCCTATGTTGTATGGTTTAGAGACAGTGGCATTGACTAAAAGACAGGAGGTGGAGCTGCAGGTAGCAGAGCTGAAGATGCTGATATTGGTATTCAAATCAAATCAAATTTTATTCATCACATACACATACATACAGGGTACGACATGCAGTGAAATGCTTATTACGATGGTCCGGCATGAGGGAATCGGATGGGGAAAAAGAAAAAGAAGGCAGATAAAGTATAAAAAACTATATAAAATAAAATATAAGAATATAAAGATATAAAAGATATATGTATGTGAGACAAAAAGAAAGAAAAAGATGTATATACAAGAAAAATGCTTATGGCATACAGTGGAACAGTAAACAATAGACAATTTTTTGGTGGTTTAGATTGTCCATAGAGTGTCCGTGTGCGGTATGGTGCGGTGTAAAAAAAGTCTGTAAGTGTCCGTGTGCGGTATGGTGCGGTGTAAAAAAGTCCGTAAGTGTCCGTGTGCGGTATGGTGTGGTATAAATAAAATAAAATATAAAGTGCACTGTGCTGTGCAAGTCCAGAGTTTAAAGTGTCGTGGTGCGAAAGGTGAGATATGTATAGAGGGGAATTGTGATGATGGAGAGAGGGCGCCAGTTTTTAGATCCTGGGTGTTTCCTGGTTTAAACTCCGAATGGCCTGCGGGAAGAAGCTCCTCCTCATTCTCTCTGCGTTCGCTTTCAGGGAGCGGAAGCGTTTCCCCGAACGCAACAGAGAAAAGAGTCCATTGTTGGGATGGCTGAGGTCCTTCATAATCTTCCTAGCTCTGGGCTGGCACCGCATGCTGTAGATATCCTGCAGGTCAGGGAGCTCGGTGTGGATGGTACGTTCAGCTGAACGCACCACCCTCTGGAGGGCTCGTCTGTCCTGCATGGTGCTGTTCCCGAACCAGGAAGTGATGCTACCCGTCAGAACGCTCTCAATGGTGCAGGTGTAGAAAGTCTAAGGCACCTGAGAGGGAAGTTTAAAGTCCCTTAAGCGTCTCAGATGGTACAGACGCTGCCGGGCATTCTTCACCAGGGTGTTGATGTGACAGGACCAAGACAGGTCCTGTGTGATGTGAACACCTAGGTACCGGAAACTGTCCACTCTCTTCACTGGGGTCCCGCTGATGTTTATCGGTTGGTATGACCGTTCCCGCTTTGTGCTGAAGTCCACGATCAGCTCCTTAGTCTTGCTGATATTCAGGAGAAGGTTGTTCTCCTGGCACCATCTCTCCAGGTTTTTAACCTCCTGTAGGTAGGCCGTCTCATTGTTGTTGGAGATCAGACCCACCACAACGGTGTCGTCAGCAAACTTGATGATGGTGGTGGAGTTGGAAGTGGCCACACAGTCATATGTGTACAGTGAGTACAGCAGGGGGCTCAGAACACAACCCTGGGGAGCTCCGGTGCTGAGGGTGGGGGTGGATGAGGTGTGTTTTCCCACCCGTACGGCTTGTGGTCTGTCTGTCAGGAAGTTAGAGATCCATTGACACAGCGGCTGGCTGAGTCCCAGGACCTCCAACTTAGAGGTGAGTGTGGAGGGAATTATGGTGTTAAACGCTGAACTGTAGTCCACGAACAACATCTTTGCATAATTCCCGTTTCTTTGGTCCAGGTGGCTCATCGTGGTGTGGAGGAGATGAGCAATGGTGTCCTCAGTAGAGCGGTTCTGACGGTACGCAAACTGTAATGGGTCCAGTGTGTCTGGTAGTGATGCAGTGATGAAGTCTCTGACCAGATTAATATTAATATTAGGATTAATAAGGATGACAGGATTAGAAACAAGTTTATTAGAGGGACAACGCATGTAGGACGTTTTGGAGACAAGGTGAGGGAGGTGAGATTGAGATGGTTTGGACATGTGCAGAGGGACATGGGGTATATCGGTAGGAGAATGCTGAGGATGGAGCCACCAAGAAGGAGGAAAAGAGGAAGACCAAGGAGGAGGTTTCTGGAGGTGGTGAGGGAAGTGAGCAGTTAGTAGGTTTGAAAGAGGCAGATATAGAGGACAGAGTAGTATGAAGACGGATGATCCCCTGTGGCGACCCCGAACGGGAGCAGCCGAAAGAGGGAGAAGAATTATAGTGCTACCTACACTGCCACCCATTGATGTGGAGGAGTATTAACTTTGCTCTTCCAGTCACTACATCAAAGGCACAGGCACTCATGAATGACAAATTATTTCCAATAACTAAATATAATATTTTTTGACCAATTAAGTGTAAATGCATCATTTACACGACACACCTGATGACCTCTCACACACACAGGCTGAAAATCACTAATTTGCTGGAGTGGCTATGGTTTAAAAATCCCTGGACAGTTTTCACACTTGTAGGTACCGCCTTTTTCTGGCTCCTTCAGAGCAAAGTGGCTTTCACATTTGAGGGAAATTTTGCTGTCACATTTCGAAAAACATTATTTTCAGTATAATGCAGGTTTGTGGTATAAGTACAGTTGAAGTGTTTTCAGCTTTTGCCTGGCGCCTCACAAATGCATCTTCACACGATGGCAGGCAAGTATGCTTAGTCAATTTTATTTTTTTTTTTTTGTATTTTTTTTTTTTGTGCTAAAGCACAGAAACGAGAAGTACTGAAGCAACGAAGTACTTATAAATAAAAGCACTTTTTGTTACTTGAAATGTTTGCAGAAATTCTACGTATCAGCCCAGGAAAAACAATTGTAGAAAACAAAGGTTACAGGCTTTTTATTTTTGTTCCAACATACTGCTTAACCAGAGAGCTTGTTTTCGAACTGACAGCTGGAAAAGCATAAGTAAAGTGTAGGTTCAGTTTCTTACAAGATTAGCATTATGATTTGCATTAAACATTCTTCAAGGTCTAATGAAGAGTGTTGCAGATCCAGATCCAAGGATGTGCTCAGTTTGTATTTGTTTTTCATTTATATGGACCAAGCTCAAAATGGCAAAATATTAATCTTTTAATGGCTTTCACAACATATCACTGGTCAGAAAATAAACAAGAAATAATAATAAAAAACTAAATGTTTAAACTGGATTAAACATTTAAATCTTATTTATTTTCCCGTAAAGGCCGCATCAAGTGCAGCATTATCGTAGCTGTGAATATTATAAATGACCCTTCAGTTCATTAAATCCACCCTGAATTGCAGAATGGGTCATTTAGACCAGCACTTTTTCTGTGCGAAGGAAATGGTGTGGCTCAGAGACATTTTAATCTCATTCAGGCAGGATTGGTGGTCACTTTTTGAAACAAAGAACAAAGAATCTATTACCAGTAATGTCCAGAGCAATCCTTAAAGTACAGTGGACACAAATCCACTACCTTTAAAAAGTTGCAGGTAAAGCACATTTTACACCAGAATGGTAAATTTATGCATGACAAGTTCTGCTTGTGTAGAGCATTTATTTATGCACTATCAATGGGTTTGTTAATAGAAATATCTATGCCAGCATTAAAGAAAACACTTAAGTCCATAGACATGGTTAGATGCTGTTCATTAACTCGTGTGGTGCATTTTTTTTAATGGAAACTCCATTTCCATATAATGATCTAGCTGATGCTTCTGTCTAAAATACCTTCCAGAATGTTAAGTATTGGATTTATAATCAGAAATATTATAAATTAATGTTGGATTTTTGCCATCTGATCACAGCTCTTGTTTAAGTAAAGTTTTAAAATAATTTGCAATACAAACTGAATACCAAATTGACCAGCTTGTAGAAGCATATTATTATCAGGAGGTGCCTACAGAGAGCAGATTAACTATCTATAAAAAAATTCGAAACCATTTCAGCACTAGAGATTTAGAAAACAAATATTTACACAAGACCTATGTCATTTGATGTGAACAGAATTGTTCACGTCTGCCACCACTGAGGTCACTGTTGTTTAACTTGATCATGTCTAATTTACTGAAGGCCAGTTTTCAAAACGGGTCATTCTTGAGACCATTTACCTCCTTTCTGCCAGGTTCTGCCTCACAACTGTTTAAGTGGAAATGAGTTCTCATAAAGAAGCATAAATATAAAAACATAAACTGTATTTTCTTGTGCTCTATAGTCACTCGGTCATGTGGTGTTGCACTGTATTTAGCAATACGTTTAGCATGGAATAGAACATCAGTGAAGGAAATAATGATGGAATGGTGTGGTATGGCTTAATGCAAAGGGCTTTAATTCTTATATAGTTATTATGCCAACTTTAACTACTTTTATGTTAAGTTTTGCCACACAAGTCTGCTCCCATAAATGTTAAATTCCTCAATTCATCACATGTAGTACGTCACAACAATTTAGAGCAGTTGTTGTTTAAGCAATAAATCATTTAATTAGGCCATGTTGTTTTATGTAAATTATGAAACTTTGTTTGGGGTGATATGGCATAACATACAAGCAGAGTGCCACCAATTACGAAGTGCTTATTTTAATAAAACAACATAGTCTGGAGTGTTATTCTACTTCTACCACAGAGATTTGCCATACACAATCAGTTAATAAATGACATTTCGTGCATTTTAATGGTTTGTTTGATTTAACATTATGGAATGTCTATGAGACATGTTTCTTCTTGTCCTCACTTATGTTATAGCTGTGAAAAGACAAAACCAAAAAGAAAAAGGCTTTTATTTGTCAGTGAAATTATTATTAATGGGTTTTTTTATTTTTTTATTTCTTTTATCTCAGCTTGTTGGGTATTTGAAGTCAAAGCCCCTGGAGCAGAGAGTTTAATGGCCTTGCTTAAGGACCCAACAGCTTGGTGGCACTGGGACTTGAACCCCTGATCTTCCAGTCAAGCTATTATTTCCCATTCCAACTTCCCATAGGCTGGTAAAGCGGATCGGAAGTTGGAATGGGAAATGATTTTGACAACAAAGTGTTTGACTGTTCCCAATATTGCCTTATTTGTAATACGTTTATTTTTAACTATACTGATGACATGTAGTATTGAGGGATTTTGAATTCAGGTGGAGATGATGAAATAATGGAGCAACACTGTGACTAGTTGCAGTCATTTATCTGACACCAATGTGATAAGATGCTGAAATAACCTTTAACTACATCCTTGGGCAATCTTTTATCCGATTTGTAGCACCATGCCCTTTAGTGATATTACGTGTCGTTTGGAATGTCACCATTAATATTAATGAAGTGGTTGAACTTTAAAGTGCAAGATCAAGAATATCTCCTGAATTTACTGCTTGTTTTCATCAGAAAGGTTTGTAAGAAATCTCAATAGGTGATTTGTTAAAGAGAGACCTGGCCCTGAACTTATACTGTTCACATATAAAGTCCCCCCTAAAACTATTGGATTTCAGTGTTATTTCTTTTTTTTTACTATATACTTGAATACATTATTATTTTAATTTTTTTTTTTATTTTTTTTTTTTTCCAGATTATTAAAATGAGTTTGATACAAGAGTTTAGGTTTAGGTAGAAAACCATAGAGCTAGAATATAGAGTCATAGATCCATAAATCTTGAAGTGAATTTAAGGAAATAACAATTATTATTGGGTTACAATTTGTTTTAGGGGGGGGACTTCTCCCTTTTTAGAATCCTCTTCAGGAGGGGAAATGCTTACCAGTCTAAAAACACTTACTTTTGCCCCTTTGTTGTGTTGGTAGTTGTGTGAAAATAAATGAGGGTGCAAATTATTTTTGTACTTTGAATTCTATGGTCCTCAGCAGGTCTTGAAATAAGCTTAATACAACCTCAGATGAACAACACATGACATTAATTTGTGCGTTTACAGACCTTAAATGAGTCACTGTATTTGACTAATTGAAAGGAAATTGGTTATAAAAAGGAAAACCTACAAGTAGACCAAGGAAGACGTCAACACGTCAGGATAGAAATATGCCTTGAAAATAAGCAATACACAAGAAAATAACAAAATGAAACAAATCTACTTGTTTTGTTGATGTTTCACAATAAAAATGTATAGTAATTATTGACCTAATGTTCTTTATTTAAATAAGTGTTGGTTTTTCCTGTGGCTTTAGAAGAATAAAATCTCCCCATGAATCCATTGTACTGATCTGCATCAGAGTGTCATTGATGAATTTTCTCTGCACAGCACTTCTTGTCATGTTTTATTCCTTACTTGTAATTACTTTTTTGTATTCTGCTACAGTATACAGATAGATGTCTTTTTTTAACTTACATTTCACACCAAGCCTTTTTTTTTTTTTTTACACCAAGCCTTTTTCTTTCTTTCACACCAATATCTACGAGCAGATTTGTTTTTCTTTGAAAATCCATTTAGACTAATTACTGTTTGGTCTATTATTTATCTTTTCAATTTTCTGTCTTTTTTTTTTGTTAATTTATTTATTTATTTATTTTTTGGCTTTCTTATAATATTCCTCACTCTTGCTTTCTTCCGCACTCTCTGGTGGTGCAGAGCTACTTTGATGACAAAGCTGTTTTTGTGGTTTTAATTACTTGGCTCTGTAGCTCACTGGAAAACAGGCCTTTTGTTCGAGAATGTCGTGTTCTTTTCCATCATTCATTCAGAAACCAAGATTATTGATTAGGGAGAAAAGCTCTGACTGTGAGCACATGAGCTGAGGTTAATGCTGACTCATTGAAAAGCTTCCACTGGGACTCTGGTTTTAGATTTGCTACTAGGGGTAAAAAGCATAACATGATGATGATATGGGCTGATGATGGAAATTCTGCATATTTATGATTTATTAGCCACAGCAGCAAAAGTCTTGCTTTGAAGGAAAATAGCTTGTGGTTCTAAGGGATGTTTTGTAATTGATAATTTAGGGCAAATGACTATTAAAGCTCCACATTATGCAAAACAAGAGAGAATATAGATGGATCTGTAAGTGTGTTCTTTGCTTTTTCTTTCTATTTTTGTACTTCTCCTAGGTGGTGACTGCCATCTTGGAGTCAGGGAAGAACTTGTCCAGAGAAGAGAAGAAGACAGAGCGGTGCCCACTGCTCTACGAGTGGCATAAGAAGCAGTATGTTGGAGCAGCACATGGACTGGCAGGAATCTACTACATGCTGATGCAGGTGAGATCGAAGGCCTGGGACACTCGTAAAAACTGCATCTGTTTGTCCAGCTTTTCATTAGCTTATTAAAAGTGAGAAATGCCTACACTACACACTAGCACTTAAAGGTCCTTGAAGGTATCGCTCTAATCAACAGGCTCTGTTCCAATCAACGGTGGAGTGTTGGTGTGGCCATGTGCTGAACAGGAAACGTAGGATAATTATTTCAAGAGGAAAGACATTAACTCACATTGTAGTGCAGCAGAAGTAACAGGCTACACTATTGAGCATCTTTTACAAGCATGAAATATTGACATATAAACACAAATGAGTTATAACATTAAAACAACTGACTGGTGAACTAAATCACACAGATTGTCTTATTGCAGTGGCACCTGTCAGGAGTCCAATATCTTCCTTACGCTGCAGTTGACCAGTCAGTTCTCACAGTGGATGCGTTTGAAGGAGAAACAATTAGTATTTGTGAGAATCTGAGCAGTCAAATGTGATTGTTAGATGACTTGATCAGAGCATTTCCACACCGGAAGTGTGTGGGTTTTATTTTTATTTTTTTGTGTGTGTGCAGTGGTTAGAACTTTAATGTATTCAAATCAGTTTAGCTTCACGGAAATAAACAAATTGTTAATTGTTTAAATATAATCCTAATCGATTCCCTATAAGTTTATCACTAATGAGCGAGCCAGTGGTGACAGTGGCAAGGACTTGAGAGGAGCCAGACTCAAAAAAGAAACGGGTGACACTGAATGTCCATTCATTATAGTTTCCTCAGTGTGGAGGTAAACTGATGAACACTTGAGTTTAAGCTGTTTATTGTAACTGTAGCCCTAAGGCCCATTGTTACAAACCGTTTCTATTCATTACAGTAAAAATATGTCCATCAGCTTTTCTGCAGGGTCTTAAAACGTAAAAAAAAAAAAAAAAAAAAAAAAAAAGTCTAACATTTAAAAATAGAAATTTTTGGCTTTTGAAAAGATTCAAATTTGCTGTTCTAGGTCTTAAATAATTTTAAACGGGTCTTAATTTTCCATTGTCCATGTAACGCTTCCTCTAATGGTCATTGAAATGCTCCTGCAGCAATTTATAATGTTGTTTTTTTTTAATTGTTGTTTCTTTGGTGTTTCAGGGGTTTTTTTAGTGTTTTGTTTTTTTTGTATTACGACTGCAAAATAAGGCCGACTTTGTTATTGGTTCAAATCTCTCTTGAAATTGTATGCAAAACAGATTTTATTTTTTCAGCTATGGGTAAGTACAAGGATTTAAAGTTTAAAGATACTTAGCTTGAAAAAAAAATAAAATTAGAGTTTGGTTAAGGCCATTTGCTAACAACATTTGAGTGTTTTTGAAGTCGTGATATATAGGTGATCAATTTTATTTTTAATGGTTTTAAAAAGTCCTACATTTGTCTTGGTGAAACCTGCAGAAACACTGATTATGGTTTTTGGGTTCACCCTCCATAGTAAACGTATGTAGTTTTGGGTTAAGACTGAGAGAGTCCGATAAAGTACAACTAGTGAATTGGTGCTGCTCTTGTGCTTTTGTGGAACCTCAAAGGGTTAGAGCTGTTTTGGCAGCACAAAGGGGACGTACACTATATTAAACAGGTAGTTTTAAAGTTATGGCCGATCGGTGTCAGTATTTATGATTATGTATGCGTGATGCAGAGCGCTTATTTATTTATAGCAGTGGAGACTTCCCTAAAGGCCTCTGAAATGAAATGGTAGTATATAAGCTCATGAAAAGTTAAAGCAGCTTTTTTATTAACTGTCGCTTTACATATTCACTTGGTCATCTCTTTTAAAGTTATTGGCTCATGCAGTGCAACTTAAAACCTTCATCTTGAGGAATGTTCCAGCAGCAAGCCTGGGTGAGGATGAGTGCCTTTTTTTAAATGTGATTTTTATTACTTTCTTTTATTTGTATTTTACGTTTGTTCCCCCCCCTTGTCTGTCTGTCTGTCTCTGTCCGTCTCTGTCTGTCTCTCTGTCTCTGTCTGTCCGTCCGTCCGTCCGTCCCTTGAAATCAGTATAGCATCTCCAGGGCCACATGCATTACTGTTTTCAGGAGAATACTGCAGCTTGCTCGCTACTGCTTTATTTGTGCTTTGTAATGTGAATATCTGCTTAACGCCTGTGGTGAGTCCAGGATTCTGTTCATCAAGCCTCTTGCCCTGTAATGTCCCTAAAAATGACCATCTCAGGTGACACTGCATGATCCTATATTTATGAATATGTAAAGAGAAAGCTGATAAAAGCTTCTTATGTACTAATATACAACCGTGTCCTTCAGGAAAGTCTCCAGTGCTATAAAAAAAAAATTATTCCTGAATTAATAATCATAAATACATATTTACATGGGCAAACGTTGTTTAATAATGCAGCCAGCGCAGTTTTGTCTGCATGCTGTTCGGATTTTATTCAAGTTGCTGATATTTCATCACGAATACTATGCATTATTCAGTGTTTTGGGCAGATCTCCATTCCTTTAATTTATTTATTTTTCTTCAATTTAAAACCCACTACTTGGAAATAGATTGATCTCAGCCTAGCTGACCTCTTCAGTCATTTAGAAAACCTGGTGAATAATTCATGTATTTTTAAGACATCACTCGCATTCACTAACAGCTCGATCCAAATCAGTGTTGCTGAAATGAAGAATGCTGAGCAGGGATGAGAAAGGAACTCAAGGGAGGGACTCAAATGTCTAATGTCAGGACAGTTTTTTTTATGTCTTGACTATCTTCACATTTACTCAAGTATTGAGGATGACTAAACACTTATATGTACTAGTTCTTCTTCTTTCGGCTGCTCCCATTCGGGGTCGCCACAGCGGATCGTCTGTCTCCATACTACTCTGTCCTCTACGTCTGCCTCTTTCAAACCAACTGCCTGCATGTCTTCCCTCATCACATTCATAAACCTCCTCCTTGGTCTTCCTCTTTTCCTCCTTCCCGGTGGCTCCATCCTCAGCATTTTCCTACCGATATACTCTTACCCATAACTTCATGGTGTGGCTGATCAACTTTATTCACCTGTAGTTAGTGCAGGTCTGCAGGTTCCCTGGTGGTCTAGTGGTTAGGATGCGGCGCTCTCACCGCTGCGGCCCGGGTTCGATCCCCGGTCAGGGAACCAACCCCCGCCACTCTTAGTGCCGGTCCCAAGCCCGTATAAATGGGGAGGGTTGCGTTAGGAAGGGCATCCAGCGTAAAAACATGTGCCAAATCAAACATGCGGAGGATCCGCTGTGGCGACCCCTAATGGGAGAAGCCGAAAAGAAAGTTTACTTACTGCAGGTCTGCATATCTCCCTTATTCTTAAAGATCAGTACCAGCACACTCCTTCTCCTTTCCTCAGGCATCCTCTCACCTTCCAAAATCCTTTTAAACAACCTGGTTAAAAACTCCACTGCCATCTCTTCTAAACATCTCCATGCTTCTACTGGTATGTCATCTGGTCCAATCGACTTTCCACTCTTCATCTTCTTAATCGCTGCTCTCACTTCCTCCTTACTAATCCTATCCACCATGAGCCCCTGTCTGACCTCTTCCCTGGATCTCACACTACAGTCCTCCTCCTTCAGTTTTACCATCTTATTCTTCTTTCAGTCCTCACTCTCCTCCTCTTTTTCTTCACCTCCAAAACCATCCTACAGACCACCATCCGATGCTGTCTAGCTACACTGTCCCCTGCCAACAACTTACAGTCTCCAATCTCCTTCAGGTTGCATCTCCTACATGATACATAGTCCACCTGTGTGCACCTTCCTCCACTCTTATACGTCACCCTATGATCCTCCTTCTTCTTAAAATAAGTGTTCACCACTGCCATTTCCATCCTTTTAGCAAAATCTACCACCATTTGCCCTTCCACATTCTTCACCCTAACACCATACCTACCCATCACCTCCTCATCACCTCTGTTCCCTTCACCTACATGCCTATAGAAGTCTGCCCCGATTACCAATCATTTATTCCTAGGTTTACCTTCTACCACTTCATCTAATTCACTCCAGAATTTTTCCTTCTCCTCCATCTCACAGCCCACTTGTGGAGCATAAGCACCGATGACATTTATTATCACCCCAACTTCCAGCTTCACGTTCATCACCCTATCAGAAACTCTCTTCACCTCCACTACACTCTTACTGTACTCTTCCTTCAGAATCACCCCTACACCATCTCTCTTACCAACCACACCATGATAGAACAGTTTGAACCCACCTCCAATGTTCCTGGCCTTACTCCCTTTCCACTTGGTCTCCTGAACACACACGTCTACCTTTCTACGCTCTATCATATCGGCTAACTCTCTCCCTTTAACAGATCATTGTACCGACAAACAACAAATTTTGGATCTAAAAGGTCATGAAATCCCAGCCACACCAAGCTGCTACTTCTGGGGCCCTGAGTAAAGTCCTTAACCCCATAGCTGCTCAGTTCTATGAATGAGGTAATTGTAAGTAGCTCAGGATAAGGGTGTTGGCCAAATGCCATAAATGCAAATCCAATTTAGAAGTGCACTTTGTTGACATTCCCCTCGCATCTACACGTGGTTCTTCCTCAAACAGTTACCACCGAGTTGGAAGCACACAGTTAAACAGAATGTTTTTCTATTTATCTATTTCCCCTTACTGGATCTAAGAGGATATTTCTGTATAGATAATGCCTCTGATAATGCCTCTGTACAAAAAGCAAGCTTCTGTTTCACACGGTTTGTGAAGTTTGTCCTTGAAGAACTTGAGTTATTCCAATGCTGAACAGTGCCCTCAACCTAATGCCATCAAACACCTTTGGGATGAACTGGAACTCTGCCTGCATCCCAAACCTCTGATTTCTCTAATGTTCTAAATGCTGTGTGCTTCCAGCTCTTTTGGCTGAATTAACACACATTTACACTCTAAAATCTAGTGGGTAACCTTCCCAAAAGAGTGGCAATAAAAACTAAATGTGGAACTGGATGTTCAACAAGCACATATTGTTGAGATATATACATTACATGGAAAAAAGTATTGGGATACCTGACTTTTCCAGTCATATGTGGTTCTTTCCCAAACTGTTACCACAGCGTTGAACGCACACAATTGTAGAGGATGTCTTTGGATGTGGTAGCATGAAATGTTCCAGTAAATGAACTAGGAGATCCAAACCTGTTTCAGCTCGACAGTGCCATTGTACGCATGCATATTCCATAAAAATATGCTTTTCATGGGTTAGAGTGGAAAATCTCCTGCTATAGAGCTCTGACCTCAGCCCTATTGAACACCTTTGGGATAAATTGGAACAGATTGCACCCCAGACCTCCTCACCTCACCTACATCAGTACATGACTTTACTAACACCCTTGAATCTGAATGAGCACAGTTCTCCACAAGCACCCTCCAAAATCTAGAGGAACACCTTCCCAGAAGAGTGGAGGAAATTTTGAGAGTAAATTGGGACTAAATGTGGAATGCGATGCTCACACACCATACGTAAGACCAAGTGTCTGCAAAATCTTTGGCAATATAGTATATTATATAGGTGTAAGTGGTGTTTATTGAAAAAAGTGTTTGCACTAAGAAAAGATTAGCAGAAGCAAATTGTGCCAACAATGGAAGATTCATCTTTAAAAAATACATAAAAAATGTCAATATTGTTTGCTATATCAGTGACCTTCTGAACCTACAACTACAAATCAGTATGTTTATTACATTAATCTTTTATTCATAGTTCAACTTTTTTTTTTTTTAACCCTGTGACCCATACTGATCGAAAGCGTGATTTGACTGCTAGCATGAGCTGTTTACACTAGCTGGATTAATTCGCTTTCCTCGGTGAGAAGTCATAAAAAAAACAGAGGTGTTGCTGACTTACAATGCATTTAAATAGAAGCTCTTGTGACACTCCCGTGATTCCCGTGATCATGATTTGTCTCAGATTTTGACTCTAATCATTTGCCCACCCATATCCTAAAAGTTCTAGCCAAAAATTTACGTCATGTATATCGTCTTGAATGATTCCTCTGATCATTTCTTTTGAGCATGTGGTCCAAACATTTTGTATGTATCTTTTTTGTTCTTATCTTTTATAACATAAAACCCTGAAATTGTGGTTTCACATTATTCTGACTTATAAATGACTTCTCTTTTAATGTGTAAAAAACCTTTAATGGTCACTGCAAAGAAACAGAAAGCACTAGTCACATATAACCTATAAATCAAGCAACAGATTTTCACACTGGTTATTGAATAATTTGAATTGTGTTTAACTACCTAGCATTACAGATTACTCCTGTGATCCTGTGCAAAAATGGCCTTGAAGCTCAAGCTTAAAATGTCAAAATATAAAGCTTTTGATGGTCATTGGTTAAGAAATTGGCTAGAATGAAGCAAATTGATAGATAAACTTTAGGTAGTATGGTGTAGATTTTCCCTTTTGATTCATGAAGTGTTTACTCAGAGGGGTAAACTTTGACACAGTCAGTCTTTTTACACTGTTCTAAACAGTTCCTCTAGGAAACGTAAGTATGAGCAAATTGTTGCCAAGGAGAATTTCTGGAGTACAGATATTTTTATTCATTTTCTAAAAAGAAAAAATAAATTTTAAAGCTTAGTATTTTGCATTTTGGGCTTCTTATTTTTGTGTGTGTGTATATACACATACGTATATCCAAACTATCCTTTATCATTTCAGGTTTAAAAAAGAAAAATGCTGGACAGGGTACAGTCACAGAAGTGGTGGTCTTTAAATATGACACACTGTGTGTATATATACACCGATCAGGCATAAAGTTTAGACATTATAACATTATGAGCAGTGAAGTGAATAACACTGATTATCTCTACATCATAGCACCTGCTAGTGGGTGGAATTATTTATTACCCAGCAAGTGAACATTTTGTCCTCAAAGTTGATGTTAGCAGCCGGAAAAATGGGCAAGCTTAAGGATATGAGTGAGTTTGACAAGAGCTGAATTGTGATGTCTAGACCAGTGGTCCCCAACCCCCGGGGGTCCATTGGTACCGGGCCGCACAGAAAGAATACATAACTTACATTATTTCCGTTTTGTTTATTATCTGATTCTGAACGATGTTTTATTTTGGAAAATTACCGGATTCTCTCCACCACATCTGTCTATGACTCACTCTTGATGCATGTCATGATGCCCCGCTCACATGTCTTATCTCCATCCACTACCTTCTTAAAGGGGCTGCTCCGGCCGCTAACACATAATACAATACCGCTAAATTCAAACCCCCAAGCCAGCAAAATAAACAAAAAAACAACACAGTGGATTCACGTTTATTATTATATTTGGAAAATACCAGTTTTTATGCCGGTCATATAATTTTATTTTGTTGTATTTATCCGCCACACCTTAAAGGCCGGTCCGTGAAAATATTGTCTGACATTAATCAGGTCCGTGGCACAAAAACGGTTGGGGACCACTGCTATAGTCAACTGGGTCAGAGCATCTCCAAAACTGCAGCCCATGTGAGCTGTTTCTGGTCTGCAGTGGTCAGTATCTATCAAAAGAGGTTTAAGGAAGGAACGGTGGTGATCCAGAGACAGGGTCATGGGAGGCCAGGGCTCGTTAATTCACGTGGGGAACGAAGGCTGGGCCGTGTGATCATCAAATTGCTGAAGAAGTTAATGCTCGACAGGTCAGAACTGTTTTGGCAGCAAAAGGGGGACCAACACAATATTAGGCAGGTGGCCATAATGTAATGCCTCATCGAAGTAAGGTGATTGTATCGTAACCCGTATAAGCTAGTTAACCAAATATCAAACCATCAGGAATTCCATATGCTGTTTTCTTGGTATGGAAGGGATCACTGGGTGCCATATTGATAATGCACACTTTATTGTCTTTACTCTGCTGGAACATGAACCAGGTTCTTTTTCTTGTTTTTGAATGTGCAGCTTTAAAATCCCAGTGTCTTTGCTGATGTTTTCTAATATATGCATGCATGTGTTGGTGTACCTCCAGTTTGTCAGTGGACTTATGAACCCTATCAGGACCCAGATTTACACCCTAGAGCTCTGTAATTTATTTGAATGCCATATATAGAGCTGTGATTGCAAAGCCAAAGAGGGCTGGATTGAAAACCTATTAGTGTGTCCCTAGTAAGAGATGTGTGTTTGTATGTTTGTGCGAGTTCATTTGTGTTGTGTGTGTTCGTTCTCACATATGAAGGTGAAAACATAATGAGGTGATTTAAGTAATGTGTAAACTGCAGTATTGAGTAGACAGAGGGGAAGTCTGCATAATGTGTGTGTGTGTGAGTGAGAGAGAGAGAGAGAGAGAGAGATATTTTCCTTTCTTTGCATCCTGTAGTGAACCCACATTGACAAGGCAATCACCAGCTTTTTTTGATGGCACAATTTTTATTAAAAAAAGAATATGCTACATTCTTCTTTTACTTTTCTTCTACATCCTCTCTCATTCTCCAACCCCCCACCCCCTTTATGACATCCATATAGACCTCTTTTCTTAAGGGGACAATTTAAGCTACACCAGCTTTATTTATTTATTTATTTATTTATTTATTTATTTATTTATTTATTTTCAGAACACTGATTTGTCGGCCACTATCAATAAAGCCAGGCTACATGTACTCGTTCCTGCACTCGTTCAGAAGCTGGACATGTCTGTTTTTTTTTTTTTTTTTTTTTACAAATCTTTATTTGTATTGCGCTTTTAACAATGAACATTGTCTCAAAGCAGCTTAACACAGATAACCTGGTGATAAAAATGAATAAGATGTTCTTTATAAGTCTAAGTACAAATAACACCTCAGAAACACCTGCTGGATCGTCTTAGGATGATTTCCAAGCCAAGCAATGAATTATTAATTGGAAACATAAATTGTCATGCTTGGACATCATCCTATGAATCCAATTTGCAGTAAGGAAATATTGGTTTACACACACACACACACACACACACACACACACACACACACACACACA
>JAAIIK010000003.1:9099274-9112690 GCA_014706435.1 Silurus glanis
ATGTATGTATGTATGTATAATAACTAGCCCATTGTGCATGTGAAAGCTCCAGAGTTACAGTGATCTGGTTTTGTCATGTTAATAAGGCTTTGAGCTGTTGTGTTTTCTCCTTGCATTGTGTATAATCGTTGTGTTTGGTTTAACTGTCAAACTTTATATCGTTGGTTCCCTCAATGCGTTTTCACTGAGACACACAGGGATGTGAAAGTTCATCTGAAATTCTTTACACAAATTAGTCTGTCAGATAGTAAACCAGGTTGCATTTTGGTGTTGTGTTTGTAGTGCAGCAGGTGGTGGGAATCACTAATCCAGGTGATATACTATCCATTTTTTATTTATTTTCTTATCCTGCACAGGGTCTTAGGGGAGTCTGGAGCCTATCACAGTGAAAAACGCACAATCACACCGAAATTCACACACTATACACAATTTGGAAATGCAACGCATTTCTAGACTGAAGGAAACTCTCAAGAAGTCTGGGGAGAACATGCAAACTCCTCACACAAAAGGAAGGGTTACCAAGTTACTCGGCCAAAGTGCAATTAGGTTTAAATATATATATACCAAAGGAAACCCACTATTTTGTCAGTCTACAAGGTTTTCATTTTTATAGCTTCTTGATTTTTTTTTTTACAGAATCATGAAGTAATTGTGATGAGTTTGTCATTTCTCAGACAGGAGGGTAAACACAGGATTTAAATAAAAAAATGGATATTTAAATTTCTAATCTGATGAACCCTATTAGTGACCGGTGCTGTACTGATTTTTTTTTTTTTTTTTTTTTTTTTTACTTTTCAATTATTTATTATAATTAATTATTATTTATTTTTTTTTTCCTGACTTTTTACCATCCAGTTAGATCCTAGTGCCTCTGTACAAATAAAAACAATACAAATAAAAAACTCCTAGGGTTACAATTACACCCAGTCAGACAGTGTGTTATTCTTAATGCATAACATGTTGTTCACATTTACTAATGTACCATTTGCCAGCAAAATTGGCTTCTGTGGATTATTGGTACACGCTTGAGCAGTACATTTGCACATTGTTTTAATATACAATATCATGTTTTTCAGTAGCTTGAGTTCTTACTGATGCTGCTGACTAATTTGATTTTGACTCATTTGCTGTGGAAAGCTTATGGTGGTCAGGGATGCAGATGTATGTACACACGCAAACCTTTGTGGTTGTATTTATCTTTGCTTGTTGTCTGTCCAATGTGTGTTTTAGTTTGCGGAGTGGTGTCTAGACTATGGAACGCACGGCTGCCGTATTCCAGACCGGCCGTATTCCCTCTTCGAAGGTAAAGTTTTTGTTTCTGACTCTCATGCACAACCACCAATTGTGTTCGGAGCACCTAACCTTAAAATAGCCGTCCTCTCGAAAGCGAGTCGGTGAAATGATTGCCGTAATTACAGAGGCTCATTCAACCCAGACAGCCTTCTGCAATTGTAATGATGTTTTTATGTATTTAACAAAGGCCAGTTACCAAAACATTGTTATTAGGCTTTTCACCTGTGTTTTAATCCATAATCCATGAACATGCTTAAATCGTTCATAATCAGTTCTAGTCATTGTCTGGCACAAAATGTAGGGCATTTAGAGTTTTCTGTCATTTTGTATTTATTATTTTTTTTGCTTGGTTTATATCTTTCTGCACGCTAGGCTATTATCTAAGGGTGAATGCATTTAAAAAAAAAAAAAAAACAGGTCTGTGCATTCTTTAGGTGTGGAGTACAGCGAGTAGAAATGATAGACGCTTAGACAACTGAGTGTTTAAGTGTTTGTCAATATAAAATAAGAAGAGGCTTGCTCTTCAATAGTGAGACTCTGAAGACTAGAAAATGTATTATTTTTCTCAATTTCAGTCTCCATTACACACTCACAAATAGCCATTATGAGAAGTTCAGTTTAAAACACGAACTACTCCTACAGCACGTTACAATTCCAAATGAAATTCTGAAGCTATTGTCTACATCAGTGTATACGTTTTTTTCCAAGAGACATGGAGGTTTGCTCCTCCAAAAACTTTCCGCTCACTTCACCCTTGTTGAACATGACCCCGAGTCCATCCACATGGCACCACAGTGGCACTCTGGGCTGACTGCCAGCCTGCCGTCTAACTCCACTCCTCTCCGAGAGTTGGCATCCAGCACCGTTTATATGCTGCCTCGCCTTATTGTTGCCATAGCAACATGCTTTCTGCACCTGAGTCTAAAAAGTGGCCTCTGATTGGTGGAGCAGATCTTCTCTGTAGTTTCAGTGAGGCTAGCAGTAGGCATAAGCCTCAGGACACACACACACACACACACACACACACACACACACACACACACACACACACACAGACACACAGACACACACACAGAGTTTTTCCTCAGGGTGCTGGATGATAGTCTACCACTCACTGCTCATTAATAATGCAGAAAAATTATATATACACTCTAGTATACACTTGAATATGGACACTTTTTTTTAAGGACCAAATAAGCCTATAGCCAAGAAAATTATATTTTTATGGGCTAAAATGACAGTAAATAGAAAGAGCAGCATAAAATATTCTTCATTTTGTTTTAGGCATAGTACTGTGCAAACATTAGTTAGTGAGGATTTTATTAGGTATTTGCTTACCTTCATATTTCATGTATGACCTTTTGATGAAGAATGTTCATTTTACACCAGGTGTCAGATAGCAGCTTAACATTACAGTGTCTTTAACTGTTGACACAGTACAGAAGCACAATCCAGCTTTTGTTATCAACAAGATCGTTTTGTGCTTTCATTTAGCGATCGCCGTAGTCATTGACTTTTCACACCTGCACTCATTTGTGTGCAACAAAAGCTGTGTGTGTAAAATGCTCCCTTTTAATATAATATTGTATATATATTTTTTAATTTAGTATTAACAATAATAATAATGATGAAAATTACAGACGGTCCCCACCTTACAAACGAGTTACGTTCCGAACGACCGTTCGTACAATTAATTTGTGCATAAGTTGTTACTGTGTAAGTTATTGACTACGCATATCTCCTAATGATGTAAGAGCTATAAATACTATCAAAAAAGCAATAAAATATACTAAAACAAATCGAAATAATCGAAATACTGTATACAATATTTTGTATTAAGTAATAAAAAAAAATTATAAAAATGTATTCAAAAAAAGTTTATTTAAAAAAATTCATTTCGCCCGTGTGTAGACTCGTTACGGTCGACGACTAGCCAGCAGCAGCTCTCCTCCGCTTTGAATTATTTAGACTCCAAACAAATTTCACTTTGAGAACAGGTTTGTTTGTATCGAGTGAATGTTCATAAAGTGGGGAGCGTCTGTATATAGTTTGCTTATACACATTCTGCCATTACATATTATTTTCATAATTACCTTAAAATGCCATAATATCAGTGCAGTTATGGTTTACAGGTTAAATAGTCATTATATGACAGTACTGAGTACAGAGGTCTGGTGTTTCTTCAAGCTGACTGTCTGAAACCAAGGGCTTTGTGTCTTCCTTTCTCACAGGAATGGCTGGAGCGATCCACTTTCTCTCAGACCTCGCACAGCCAGAGGCTTCTTGCTTCCCCGCCTTTGAACTTTGACCTGGGCTTCTGGGAGCAGACTTTTACTTTGAACAGTTAAGGTGGTGAAAGCTTTTCCAGGCTCTTCCAGCACTGAACCACTGAACTTGCGGTGGAAAAAAAAAAAAAAAAAAAAAAAAGAGGAAAACTCCCCACCTTTTGCCTATAACTTTAAAATCAGCCACAAAATTGAGTTTTGTCCCTATAGCAGCATTCATGCTTTTACAATAAAAAAAATTATAATTTCTTAATGTAAACATTGAGTTTGTTCCCATTCACTGCACAGAATCTGATGTTTTTGCTTCCAATGATCAGCATTGAGTTGACGTTAAGTATCTGTGTTGCATGCTTATGTTCTGGTTGTATTGAAGTGCCTAAGTTGACCTCGTCTTCGTCTTATGTGTTTGTCCTGTCTTTGTCGTCCGTGCATGAGGATGGCTGAAATGAACTTGTGTACGCGTCTAGCCTAATTTTTGAAATCTGTAATGCACGTGTGGTTGAAACGGTATTGGTGAGATCGATAAGTGTAAGATTGTGAGAAAAACGAACCAGACTGTTCTAAATATTGTTTTATGAGGCAGGAATATTATGAATGTTACAATAAATTGGGCTCCATAAACTGAACCACAGGTGACTGGATTTTAAATCTATTATGTAAAATGCAAGCGATGCCATTAACATTAAGAAACTGATTATTTCCTGAAGTCCTGAAATGCATCTTAGACCACAGCAATTTGCCAATAAATATATTTCTAGTTCAACAAAAAAGTTTTTAATTACATGTATTGGTGGGAAGCATTCCCCAAACTGTTGTGGTAAGAATGAAGAAAGAAAGAAGCCCCAAGAGACAGACTGCTAAATAAATCTCCCCTCATGTCAGCATCTCCTACTGATGATGAGAATTCAACAGCATAAGGTGTAACAGGAGTGAATGACTACAATCATATAGTTTTTCCTGAAAATGTTGATTATTATCATACGCTGAAGGTGTATAGGTACCGTGTTTTTGTTCTTCCTCTTCTTCTCCAATGGCCGATGTTCTAGCCCATCAGTTTTGGGCCTAAATTGGAAGTATGTTTCTGGTTGAAAATTTTGAACAGTCTGAATCCACCACAATTCACCTGAATTCCAGTACAATCTGTGAAAAATACTCCACATGGTTTGTTTCTAATGGGCTAACAACTATGACAGTATGGCAGTATCTCTGCAATGACTTAACACTTAGACTCAAAATCTTCAGGACCTTTACCTAAAGCCACACAACACATTTCTTGCAAAAAAAGGAACAATAAATTGCTAATAATACTTACATTTATCTGGCATTATTGCTATTCCTCCTCCCAATTCTGTTCAGTCTTAATCACATCGTTTTCACACCCTGATGCCCATTTGTTCATCTAATCCTTTCTTCTTACACTCGCAGAATTACACTGTTGTCAAATCTGCACATCATGAGTAAAAGCACAAATTACCGTTTAATCTTTCAGTGAATATTTTCATTGTTTTTGTTTGGTAATGAGATTGTTCATGAAACATCAGATAAATTCTGGAATTATTACACACAAGAGACAGATGGTTAATGGGATAATTGATATAAAGGAATTTCGAACTCACCAGAGTAAAAACAAGCAGTTTGGAAGTGCTGCAAAGCCCCCTACTTACCCCTTACAGTCTGTGAAAGGCAGCATCTGAACCTCACCAAGAAAGATCAGAAGTGTGTTGTGGCAAAATCCAACTTTCTTGTAAATTCTCCATCTTTGAATATCGCATGAAGCGTAATGTGTGTTTTATATGGATTTTTAAGAGGTTGTTTTTCTCGTTTAATGAAATCCTAAAGTCCAGGGTTGCCGGGTTAATTTGAATTAGAATTGACAGCAGTTGTTCTTGGTCCACATTGGACTGCATTTGATTTAGTTTTCAGTTAAAACCAATGTGAAGCGCTTAAAGACTCACGGAGGTAGAAATGGAAGGCAGGTGATGGGCCACCAACAAAAAGAATTGGAGTTATTTTGCCACTGTTACATTTTCTTTAACTTTTCAGTATAACACTCACGCATGCACACACATTCAGCTCTCTCTCCTTTCCGAGACTCGTCTCTTCCCCGTTTATCCATTCTGAAACTCACTGAAACCGAGAACACACATTACTGAAAATGATGCACAAACAAACATTATGCAGCAGCCTTTTTAACTGGAGATGGCAAATAATTCACTTCCAATGGCTGATTAAAGTCTGTGCTGTGAGGGTGAGGCAATAATGTTTCTGCTACGTGTTAGAAATAGGAGTTTTAAAAAGTGTCGGTCTCAGAAGGGGCTGGACATGTAGTACATTCATATTACATATGTACTGTATTTCTAATTTATGATGCACTTTATAGGTTTTCATGTGATTTTGCTTTATGTATGTTGATGGTGGTGTTAAAAGTTAAATGATTCATCATGATCACACTAATGGTCACGGTAGGAAATGCCATGTAGATCTTTGCCGAATACTTCTAAGTTTAGATTTAGATATAGATCCAGACTAGCACGAACATCCAAAGGAGTCTTTTTTTAACTCTTTAATTCAGAAACATTTAGTTCAATGTCCATTACTAAAAAAGTCACACAAAAGAAGATATATTCTGTGGGAAAACTCTTTAATAAAAAGACAAGAACAAGAAGTCTCTTTCTCTTGTTCTTCTTTTTTTTTTTTTTAATAAAGAATGTTTCTTTATATTTCAGAGATGACCTTTTATTCTTCACTGTGTAATTCAGGAAATCGTAAAAGCAGATGGATCCAATTAACCTAATGACTATTCCGAACAATTATTGCCAATTAGCCTGTATGCAAATGGCCAATTATGAGGTACAGTCTTGTCTAAAAGTCTGAGACTGCATTCATTTAAACTGGATATAAACAGAAAGTGTTCGAATTTTGAAGTAAGAGTGTCGTTTAGTACTACTGACTATTCAGTATTCAATTTGTAGGTCACTATTATTAAAATGTAAGCGAATGTGTGATTAGAGGTTTTGACTCATTTGTTAAAGAGGTTCACATTTTTTTTATGAGTCTTATCCCTTCTATTGAAACACACTCAGATATTGCACTAATGGATGATCAGGTTTAACACACACCTGCTCAGTCAGTGTGTGACTGAGTGCATAGTGACATTAAAGTAAATAAAGGAGAACATGCCGAATATAAAGTTGTTAGTCAGTAAATATAATGTGTAATGAAAAAGGTTGAATAAGCGAAGATGCAAAATAGAACTATTTTTTTCTGTTGCTCACAGGCTTCAGGACACCACTGTATTTACAAGTAGAAAATGTGCACCGAGTAACCATGGATTAAAATATCTCCAATCGAGTCATCCTGAATAAACACTAGGGGTGTAACGGTACACAAAATTTATGGCTCGGTACGTACCTCGGTTTTTAAGTCAAGGTTCGGTTCAATTTCGGGGAAGAAATGGCAAACATAAAATTGCTTGTCATTTTTTTATTAACGCAGTTTATTATTAACATTTGTGATCAACATTTGAAAAGTTTACATTTTGAAATCAATTTGAAAATATAGCTGCAAGCAGCGATGGCGGGCCCTCGCACGTTTTTTTATCGCTATATGGTGCCTCCCAGAAAACAATGCACGGTGGGGAAGTGCATCAAGTGGGTAAATATCAGTGGACTATTTTATGTTGTTACTGACCCATTTGGGGACTGTAGGTAAAAGAAACCCCACATTTTATACAAACGGGGGCGCTAGTGAGCCACTTAAGAGACACACCTTTGTCTTGACCTTTTTGTCCACACTTAACAGCCGACAAATGTGATGTATGTGTCAAATTTCAAGTTAATCTAAGCACGGCAAAAGCCTTAAATATGCCTGACTGACACACTTCCTGGGGCCTGTTGGTGGCACTATACCCGGGACTCACAATAGGCAAATCGATGCGATCGGAATCTTTGGCCGAACATACACCCCACGTGTCATCACAATAAGACATTTTTTGCCTTAGATATTAGACACTTCCTGTTTCTCTGATTTCGCCATAATTTTGTCGCCTCGCCATGGCAGCACCGTTCGAGATATCAAAAATCCCTTCGCAATTTAGCAACTCCAATGTCTTGGCATCATGTTTACCATGTTTGGTGTCAATCGCATGAATCCCCTAGGAGGAGTATTTAAAAGTTCACCACATGCACTTTTGAAACCATCCAAAATGGCCGACTTCCTGTTGGGCGGAGCTAAAAGGTTTGATTGTGAAAGTTGTTCGGGTCGATGAGATCTATATGCATACCAACTCTCGTACATGTGCGTACATGTTTGCCCGATCTGTGCACCAATATTTGTTTTTGCATTACAGGGGGCGCTACAGAGCCCTACTGCCACGCCTCTGTTCCAGCCTTTGACCGGTCCTAATGGCAGACGACTTTGACGTCTGTGCCAAATTTCCGGTGTTTTCGAGCATGTTAAGGCACCCAAAGTGCATGCCAAGCGCTTAAATACGCCTGAAAATGAAAGTAAAGTTTGACGCATTGCCATGGGAACAGCGTTCGAGATATCAAAAATCCCTTCGCAATTTATCATCTACAATGTCTCGGCATCATGTTGACCACTTTTGGTGTCAATTGCATGAATATCCTAGGAGGAGTATTTAAAGGTTCACCACATGCAACTGTCAAAAAAGCCATCTTTTGTGACTGACACACTTCCTGGTGCCTGTTGGTGGCGCTATGTCCGAGATTCACAATAGGCACATCGATGCGATCGGAATCCTTGGCCGAACATACACACCGCGTGTCATCCAAATAAGACATTTTTTGCTTTAGATATTAGACAATTCCTGTTTCTCTGAATTCGCCATAACTTAGTCGCCTCGCCATGGCAGCACCGTTCGAGATATCAAAAATCCCTTCGCAATTTAGCAAGTGCAATGTCTCGGCATCATGTTCCCCACGTTTGATGTCAATCGCATGAATTCCCTAGGAGGAGTATTTAAAAGTTCATCGCATGCGCTTATAAAACAATCCAAAATGGCCGACTTCCTGTTGGGCGGAGCTCATAGTTTTGAGGGCGAAAGTTGTTCGGGTCGATGAGATCTATATGCGTACCAACTCTCGTGCATGTGCGTACATAATTGCCCGATCTGTGCACCAATGTTTGTTTTTGCATTACAGGGGGCGCTACAGAGCCCCCCTGCCACGCCCGTATTCCAGCCTTTGCCCGAACCTAGTGGCGCACGACTCTGACGTGTTTGCCAAATTTGAAGAGTTTTCGAGCATGTTAAGGGACCCCAATTGGCCAATGTGTTGGAAAAAGAAAAAAAAAAGAATAAATTCTAACAAAAACAATAGGGCTTCGCACCTTTCGCTGCAGGACATTCTGACCTGCTCCTCGGTGCTCGGGCCCTAATAAAATGCCTACTTGGTTTAATTATATAAAATAATGTTTGATAATATTTTATAAATACTAACAAAATAAATCAAATTAATGCAATGCACTTTTTATTATCTTGAATAAATTAAGTAATCAGTTAAATTGGCAAAATTAAATAAATGGAAAATTTTATTTAAATAGTTTAAACATTTGTTAGACCCCATTTGGGTAACACATATGTATGTAAGTGTGTAGAAAATTAAATAAATGTAAAACACAAAGATATGAACTGCTTAACTGTTCTAATTATTTCAGTACACTTTAACAAATGTCTTTATTTCTTTAATCCTTTATTCATTCACTCCGTAAATATGAGGAATTGTCAGGATTTTCTCGTTTTAGGAGAAATTCTTCAAGCTGGACATAAAACGCTAAAGAATTCATAGTGCTAGCGTTAGCCATTAGCCACTTCTTGGTTAGCGGCTAACACTAGCGCATGAATTCTTCATGCATGCGCAAAACAAATCTTATTTCCGGTACAGAGTGAGAAGCCACACTGTGAGGTGACACTGCGCCAACTCTACTTTCTTTTTATACCCATGGCGATTTGTGTTTTTTTTAAGTTAATAATAATGATTAAAAAACGCACTCAAAGTATGAGGCGGAAACTAAACAAACTTGCGGTCCGCCACTTAAAACGTTCCTGAGGGAACTCGGATTTCAACTTTGTTCCGCACGTACAAAGGATTGCATTTGCTACACAAATGAACTGAAAGACCTGTACCGAACAATTTGGGTACGAATACGTGTACCGTTACACCCCTAATAAACACTGATAGATGAAGTATATCATTGAGTATGCTTAAATATGGTTTCAGTTAAAGTGCTTTTTACACATCAAGTATCCAAAGTAAAAGTGATCAATAAGAATTCATTATTTCTAGTAGTGGCAAGTGTCCCCCAAATGAAAATACCTGAAGTACAGACTTTTGAAAAGAAATTTACTTAAGTAACTCAAGTACGGTAACAATGTAAAAAAAAAAGTTTGTCTACAGCTGCACAGATCTCCTATGCATACAAAAGTACATTACAAATAAGGATTTCATATTAGTATTGCATTCATGAATCACTAAAACCACACACACGACACTGTTTGTTGGTTACTGACATGGGAATGACAGTTTATTGGATACAATATGACAGAACATCCGAGAGAATATCTTCTTATCTTTTGTTTTGATAAAGGACGGAAATCCTTGCGTTTAGCTCCTACAGCTTGCCGCTCGGTTCCATGTAATAGCACTTACACCTCTAACTTGCATGTCTTTCAGCCAAGTCTAATACAGTGATACGACACACACCAATTACAATTACTAAGCAAGTTGTACATAAAACTGACCCCATCTTGACTTTGCATAGAACAGCCATTTAAATGTACATAATCAACAAAAATAAACCTAGCAAATGTTATCCTGTTATCCAACCGCCGCCTACTCATGCTTGAATGACATTCTTTCACTCTAAACATCTCTCAAAACCTTGCAAGAATGCTTCAAATACTTTACTTTAACCCTCCACTTCAAGTTTCTTTCACATGAATAAGAGAAAGACACTGGGCTTCAAGGCATGTCATCATTAAGGTGAAGTGTTAATATTAATCCTGTGGCTATATATGGTTTTTTGTTTTGTTTTTCCCCCCAAACACCACTATTAAATGTTATTTCAACTTTTTTTTTTTCTTTCAAAGAAAGAGAAAAGAACATTTAATGCAATTCTGGAACTTGTACTTAACTTATTTGTACCATTGTTTTTAGAACCTCAAAGTAATAAAAAGTGTGATAAATTGCTTTAAAAGAGCATACCAGCTCATACTAGCAGTTAATTGTGCATTTTGTAATGCTTAACTTCATAAATCAAGAGTGTGAACTGAACGGACACAGGAGGATCGCAGAGGATTATCACACAGCCTCTGTGCTCAAAGGTAAAAGGGAAAATCCAATAGCTACATGAAAAAAAAAACTTCTGATCACTTACATTGGAGGAAGGTGGCTTGAGTTCGGGTTGGCGCTGTGTATGGCAGTGAAAAGGTTGCATGCAGGGGATCATGAATGGACTATTCTTGAGGTGTCGTCATCAATTAGATGATTCAGGATCATACCTTCACTTTGTGTAATAGCCAATGGCCCTTAGTGTGAAATGAATTATGATAAATGAGCAACCTGTATGGACCTGCTTGACTAGTGGTTTAAAAGGTGTGCTGTCCTTCCAGCTTGATAATCACACACTGTTTCAGTAATCATCAGTTGATGCCTGCAGAGTTCCTCTTGTTCAAACACAACAATGTCCTTGCTGTACCATCTAAAAAAGATGGTCTGACTTCTTTGTCCCAAGCCTCCAGGCTTCCAAATTGCCCGGCAATAAAAGGCGTCCTTCAAAGATAACTGCCATTTTCTTCTGTAGATTCGGACCAACAGTAAAAATATGACAGTTGGATTTACTGCTACCTTCTTTCCAGTGTGCCATTGTCCATCATTTTTGAATATTTGAGCTGAAACACAGTTCATGTTCTGCATCGTCTGTCTTTCCATATTTTTCCCCTGAAAAAAATCATGTTCTTTTTGTTTACATACACACTCAGATAAAATCAACTCTGTCCACCTATAAAATGTTGAACAACGGAAAAGAAAAACGTTGTATCCTAAAACAAGCACACAAAATTAAAACAAGCCACTTGAAGCTACTTGAGATTGAGTTGTAGGCTGCCGGAGGGTCTGGGCAGCATCACGTCACATCGTACTGACTCAGATATATCCGATCTGTTGGAGTGTGGTGTGCCATGGTGAACGTCTGGACCTACTTCTTCTCTGTGGTCTTGAAGACCTGGTCATAAGATGGTGGAGGTTGGTTACAGTAGGCTGGCGGTGGTGGGTATGAACTCATCAGGTGGGCTGTGCTGGGCTGACCCGGGTAGGCAGGGGCCAGAGGCATCGTCATGGCAATGCTGGGGTCACCATAGCCCTGAATGCCAGGCTGCTGAGAAACTGGGGAGGGGAAAATAAAAGTCACTGAACTGCTTGTATACAAAAAATGCACGGATAAAATAAAGCATAATGATGTGAAATAAAAAGAATAAGCTTAATTTAATAAACTTGGCATTTATTGCAGCAAAAAAAAAAAAGAAAATAAACCGTAAAGTAATGAAAAGAAATTCCCACCAAAGTAAACTGAATACTATTATTATTTTATTCACAATTATTTCTCAGTTTAGATCTCCTGACTTAGTTTTGCACTAATTACTATTTTTATGTTCATTTCTTGTCAAGTGGTCTTCCTTGTAAATATGTATACCTACAGATACCTACTCCTGACCGGTGCGTTCAGGAGCCTCAGTCTTGTGAGTCCACAGAAAACTAAGTGGATGAGAGACTATGGTCTTTCTGGGATAAGAAACTGAGCTCACTGGATTTACACTAGATTCTTAAATAAAATAAAATCTATTTCCCCTTCTCTGTCAGCTAGCATTTTATTGCAATGCTGCTACTTGTATACTTGTATTTTATGATGATTTTATATCTACAGTGTATGTATAGCTATAGATTTGACTTTGGTCATGTTTGCGCTTTAGACACAATTTAAAGGTCAGACGTTTAAAAGGCCAGACAGACGATATCAGAAGAAATATGGCATTTGCTCTTATCCATGTTGTGATGTTAACTAGTAATGGGGGTTGCTGCTCTGCAGGGGGGAAGATGTCCTTTAAAAAACATGGTCAATTTTGAGGGCTGACAATGACATGCAGAGGACAAGACCTTGTTTTTTGGTGCCACTGAAGGGAAATGCAGAAATCTCAGACCAAAGTACAGACTGATAATAATTCCTTCATAAAACTATCATTTTTCTTTTTGCTCATTTTACTTTCCTTATGTACCTTATGTATCTACATTCGCATTTTTGGACTTAATCAAGAGTTATTCAAGTTCAAATTATTCAAGTTCATTGGTGTCTAAACTACTACTGTTTCTGTTCCTCTTCCAGCCTGTTCACATGGTATACAGACGAACAGATAATTAACATCACCACCAGGGAAGAGAAAGCATTTGATCATTGCTGCACTTAACTAAAAAACAGACACTGTGCTGTCCTGTGCCTGACTATTAAGCATTCTAGTTCTACAGCGGACCACCATCTTTTAATACGGACATAAACAGTGTCGAAATATGGCTGTCAGTAAAAGACAAGTGGAGCTTTCAAATAGGTGCTAAGCTCTTTTGATACATTTCTAGAAACATATTAACAGAGGACCTTTGTATTTTTAATAATGATTCAAACAGATGTCCAGTATGACATGGTTTAAGTTCAGTGTTGCCAAGCAAGATCTCAGATTTACAAGGTAGGGAATGAATTATCATTAAGCATTATCTGAGAGACAGGTGTTCTATACTAATGAACCCATCTTCATGTGTTCTATACTAATGAA
>JAAIIK010000003.1:9132690-9161515 GCA_014706435.1 Silurus glanis
AATGAGCCCATCTTCATGTGTTCTATACTAATGAGCCCATCTTCATGCGTTCTATACTAATGAACCCATCTTCATGCGTTCTATACTAATAAACCCATCTTCATGTGTTCTATACTAATGAGCACATCTTCATCTATTCTTCACTAATCAACCCATCTTCAGCTGCATGAATGTTGAATGCCAACTAGTACAAATGACTATTACAAACTACTGCATTAACAATTTTCACCTGACTGACATTCTAATGAAGATTTTAAGAAAATTATTAATTAAAAAACCAACAGTATCCACAAACACAATCTATTTATTACTCAGGACATCTTACATTTAAGTTTCGAGTTTACTTTGAGTTTACTTAAGTTTACTTTAAATTGGATAAGATCTAATTTGAATCTACACTGCTTTAAATGCTGAGCTGAGCAGATTACTGCATTGCATTCATAGATCTACAGTTCAGCTCTCCATGATCAATAAAAGACAAAATGCTAGTGACCTTCGAATACAGACTCTCCCTATTCATACTGAAGCAATAACAAGCATTAACCTTAACCTGTCACTGAGCCTTTGTATTTTTGTTGATTGCATAAAAACAGACCACTTTGTCTCACTGCTGTTACCTGTCAGTAAATAGATTAGCGTTCATATTTTCAAACCAATAAACATACTTTAAGACTAAACAAACTTACTAAAAATCTACTTACCTTTAGCACTGGAGTAACATAGACTTTCACCTCTTCTGTTTTCTATTTGACTGCTCTCTGTAAAAAATCTTTTTTTTTTTGGTCTCTTCCACCCACCTCATCCCCCATACCATTCACAGGATATTTCTACGTGTAACTACAAAAATAACCATAACCTGGTAATTGGATCATAATAAAAAATCAGCAGTAGAGATGCTGTTCAATAAAACTGCTAGAAAAATTGTATTTTGCAATGTGTTATTGTCCCATGTTGTTAAACAGGATTATTACAATGTATAAGGGTGAGATGCTGGAGTTTGAAATAGGTTTCACAATGTATAATTAATCCAAAGTAATTAAAGAATAGAAAGTGTTGGGAATGAGTTGTCAGGGTTAGAGGCTTAAACTGACTGTAGATTTGACTTTGGTCATGTTTTCACTTTAGACACAGTTTAAGGGTTAGATGTTTAAAAGGCCAGGCAGACAATTTAAGAAGAAATATGGCATTTTCTCGTATCTATGTTGTGTGGTAATGGGGTATTAATCACATTAAAAAAAATGTGTCCCATAAACCGAATCACGCTTTACTGTGAGCTTGATAATATGTGCAAAATTTGGATTTCTTTTGTCCATTAGTAGGATTAGTTTAGGTTTTAGAATTGCTATATTTGTAGCTAGCAAGTTTGCAAAATTGTGTCATCCTTTTATTGGTGGCTGGCAGAATTTTGTTGAAAACACTCTAATGGTGCTAATCTCAACTAACAAATTCTTTACAAATTTAGTTTACATCAACAAATTTGGAGTACAGTCTAAAGCCAGATTTAGTGTACTTTTATAGGGTTCAGGTTTCAGTACTAGGTCTAGATGCAGGCCGGGATTGTGTAGGGGGAAGACAGATGCTCAGGTAGGCAACAGCTTTACTGTATACGCACAAAAGCAAACATGTAGCTCTTCTTGGACAGATAAACCGACTGGCAGCCATGGTTGTTTAAACACTTACATGATCTTCATTGCTGTGAGCATGTTTCCTGCTGCTAGATTCCCCAAAGTCCACACTGTGTGCTTTTTCATATTATTTTTTTTAAAGCTGAGCTTAAATCAATGCATAACACCGTAGAAGACGTGCCAGACTTTATGGGGATGTTGCTTTCTCTGGATTATAAGTAGCAACCAGATCAATGATGAAAATCTTTAAAAGAATTAATATAATACATGATTTAAAATACCCTGTTCATAAATAAAACACTGATTTTGAATAATTTGGTACATTTTAGAAACGTGTCTACTAAGAAGAGGAATAATATTATGTAAATATGACTGCTCCTATATTTTAGTGTACATTTTAATCCCTTTCAAAACTGTAATATTTTTCTTCAATATTAATAATCTATACTGGGAATGAGGTCAGGCTGATGTACCAAGGGGTCGTGAGTGATGCAGAGAGCAGGTTGGTGGTGAACAACCACAGGGTGTCACTAAGCACAAATCTTAGTGCTGGCAGATAATCAGCTCAGACTCGGTCTGTTCGGTTGAAACACTCTTCTACAACTGAATGCACTTGTACAATTAGCTTAGAAAAAAGAGAGAAATGTGATTTCCATGTATCACCGCATGAACAGAATTAGGTACTGCCCCGTATTATTTAAGCTCATTTCAGTTTTCCACGAGTGAGTGCGATAAGAATGGTGCTTAATTCATTTCCCCTGTATTTATATAGAGATGTTTCAAAAGCCCTGGATGAACTACTTTTGTCTCTAAACTCTAATGAAAGAAAGGTTATAAAAATCATCCATGAGGATATCCTTAGATGTTTTTGTTTATCCATTAATATAATAGCAATGTAATATTCCCTATTCAATCTAAAGATGAATAGAAAGTGACAGCAGTACAGTTAGATATAGCACTCAGTAACATATGACATCAGCAATATAAGAAATGAAAAAACTTAACCAACACAGCATCTGCACTACAGATGAAGGTGAAGCAAAAAAATCCCCTTTTCAATGATGTTCCTCAGTCTGCATTGTGTTTATGCTTTTTCATTTTTATTTGTAGTTTCTGTCATCCCCAGAGCTAAAATACCAAAGTAAATTACTGAAAACTTTGTTATGAAATGTATACATAATAATACATAAGAAATATACATAAATAACTAATATTCTGGTAGGAAATAATTTCCTAATAGATGTGTGTTGAAACTGTAAAAATACTATATGGATGAAACTTCCAGAAATGGGAGTGTGTTCATGCTTCATGCTGTAAATACAAACTTCATTGTTTTTAAACTTTTTTATAAGATCTTTTTTGTAGAACTTGTTGGCTTGTTGTAGATCATGCTACATGCTTAACATGTAGGTAACTGTGATAGAAATTCAATATCTTTATTAATGAACCCTGAGAGGCATCAATTCTCTGGCATAAGCTTTTAAACATCATCTATAATTTATTGTCTGCTTGATTGCTTGAGTTCTGTTTGCTCTCTGGTGAGAAACTATAGCTAAGACTGCTTCCTGAAGGGTCTTCATACCAATTAAAAAGAGGAACGAACCTTCTGTCCCCACAATAAACAACAGGACCTTTCTGACATGTATGTCCAGATGGGATATACAGTCCCTATATAAATTCAACATGCACCTTTGAAATAGTTGCTTTATTTGTCATACAGTCTGAAATCAAAGCCTTTAAAAAAAAAAGTTATAGCTTTATTTACAGATTATGCTTCACCACATCAGACTAATGAGAGAAAAAAAAAAAAAAAAAAAGTCATCAGTTCCCTGATGTAATACTTCTTAGAGCTACATTTTGCTTGAATTACAGCCTTAATCTTTTTGGATGTGTATGCACTAGCTATGCACACCAAGATTTGCAGAATTGCTCGAGTTTTATGCAACAGTGGACTGCTGTCTTCAAGTCCATCCACAGATATTCTATCGGATTTAAATCAGGGCTCTGACTTGGCCACTCAAGGACATTCATCTTCCAATCCTTAAGTCATTGCATTGTTCTTTTGGTGGTATGTTTAGGATCTGTGTTGTTGGAGGGTGAATGACCTGCCTATCTTCAGCTGGCAAGCATAGGGATGCAGGTTTTTCTCAAGAACTTGGATGTATTTGGCAGCCTCCATTTTCTCTTCAATCCTGGCCAATCGCCCAGTCCCCACTGAAGAGAAACACCACTACATCATAATGCTTCCACTACAATGCTTCATAGCAGGCATGGTGTGTTTTGTGTGGTGTGCTGTGTTTGCTTTTTTCCAAATATAGCGCTTGTAGTTTAATAACAATTTGAGTGTGGCACTTTTTCAGGAAAGGCTCGTTTCCTGGCACCTTGCCATGCAGGTCAGCTTTGTGTAATGATTGTGAGATAGTTACATGCACAGATTGACCAATCCCAGTCCATCAAAGTTGCTTTTGGCTTCTTGGTAGCTTCTCAAATGAATGTTCTCCTGGCTTAATAATCCAGTTTTGATGGCGGGCCTGATGTAGGCAATGTCTTGGTAGTACCATATGCTTTCCACTTCTTAATGATGCTCTGAACTACTACCAGTGGAATCTTCCAAAAACTGCTGGATTTATACTGAAGTGATTAAAACCCACTCTAATTGATGTCAGGTGGGGCAGTTAGCCTGGTGTTTGTTTACCTTAACATGTTTGTAATGTTATACTCTAACGGGCTGATCTTTTTACCAGACCATTTATTTCACTAATTAAAAATTAATAACCCCCCAGAAAGTTTTCAAATGTTATATTCACTTGGATGATGGTAATAATGTGTATACAGCAATAAAACAAATTGACTAGAGAGATTTATTTTATTTTCCAAGGTGTCATTAAAAAAAGATTTTGATGACTTTCTATAGGCAATCTATATTATATAGGGTTATTTCTGCTTAGGGTCCTTTTATAGAAGGTAAACAATGGTATTATTTTTCACAATGTGGTAGAAACAAATACTGACATGAAAGGCAGGACTAATATCCATATAACACACTAATAATATGTAAATGAGATCCAGCCTGAACAGGGCTTAACATATCTAAACAACAAAGTACCTGAAGCTAAACTTTTAAAAAAGAACTGAATATGATGGAAAAAAAAAATACAATAATACTAGAGGATACCTTTGAGAACACGGAAATCTCATCACATTTTGACTTTACATGTATTGTCTCTACCTGACTAAATGTATCTAATGTTCAACATTGCTCTCTTCTATGCTAAGTTGCATTGGTATAATATCATCAGCAATATCATTTAGAAACACAAACAGGCAAAAATAAAGTGCCAGTGTTGGAAAAATTTTAAAGTGCAAGAAACCCTTTATCTGTTCATTTGTACAGTTCAGTACAAGTCCATAAAAATGTAGATAAATGTAAATAAAATCGTCGGTTAGGCTGAACTGAGTTGAACATAAAGATGGAAGCATCTCGAAAAACTCGGTTTTCAGCATCAACTTTTTTTTTTGTTGAGAATGCCATTGTTTTTCATTCACTAAAAGTTTCATCTGTTTGCGCATCGCTCTCTGCTGCCTTCACGGCAAGTGGAACTGCATATTTATTTCATTATGTGAAAAGGCTTCTCGGCCCTTGCGATCTTGCGGTCCGGATTCGGACCGGAGTCCGCCAGTTGGCGACCCCTGACTACTCCATGCACAGCCTGGTGAGTGCAGAATTGTGTATGCAGTTACAGAAGTCTGTTGCTCAGTAATATTGTTTGCCTCGTCTATTCTGAACAGCAGGAAGTTGGTGGTGGCCATATGCTGGTGCCATATTTGTTTACAATCACACAAGCTTTATCTGAGAGTTCCTGCTTATCCTGCATGCAGAGAGGGAGAAATGCAGGGAAAGACAAAAACCGAGGAGATGAAGAGCTGCAGGGGTGGGATGAAGTTGATGAGGAAATATCTCTCACGCCTGTAACTACCCTGTGGCTCTCTGGACCTCAGAACTGATAATAAATGTCTGCCTCGACATAGCTGTCTGAGCTATGGCTCCCCACACTACTCCAGGCTTATGTGTGTTGGGAAATGAGGTTGTGTGATTATTAAGAGCTTAGGAATGACGTAAAATCTGTGAAAAGTTGCATTTGGATCATAATAGGAGTCCCACTGGCCATGACCCAATCAGAAAAAGCTAAATAAACAATACACTTCATTGTAAACTGGATAGGAAGTAGGCATCCTTACCTGGTGTGCTCACAGGGTGTCTGGTGAATGACACGTTAAAGGCGGGCTCTTCACTCAGAGGAGACGGATACATGCGTCGGCGAATGAAAAAGCCAGCTCCACAGCAGAACAGCACTCCCATCATCAGCAGCAGCCTAATGTACAGACAGTCAACGGAAATGAGACCATCATGGGCACGTTCTATCACTTTCACCTCTTTGCATTACACTAATTTTATTGAAGCTCCCATTTATTGGGTATATTATTAAATCTGTAGCTTTTATAACATTCGAGAAACACTACTCTCATAAACTCGCAATATAGTGTTTCAGAGTTCATCATTTTTAGAGATCCTGGCTTTGTTCAGGGTGATTAAATGATCTGGTAGTTGTTATCGTACATTGTAAAGAAAAGTTATATAAATAAGCACAGACGTGTTCAACTTTTAGTGCATGGTAATTTACTCTTATCTACAAAAGGCTGATGTAACTGTAGACCACCAAGTAAGAGAAGCTCCTGATGGTTTATTCAGTACATTGTGATTCTCTTGATAAATAACAAACAAGTCTCCTGTTCGGATGGAATAAAAGCCTGCAGCAACATCAAACTTTTATCTAATATTGAATATCTTAAAGCTTATCATTCAGTAAACGCTAAAGCTGAGTGCACACGTTCATTTACGCTTTACATAAACTGCAAAATGTTAATTAAAAAAGAAGGAATCATTTAAAATTTTTTTTTTTTTTTTTTTTATGTTAGTTGTGCCCTAAATAGTTTAGTGCATATTCCACAGGACACAATAATAGCCGAATTTACACACACATAAACCAATAGTTCAATAGTTTCCACATGCTTGATTTCTTAATTCAGCATATTGTTTCCTGAATGATTGTATTTATATTGTATTTGTTTCACGACTCACGGTTCGGCACACGTGTGACCCGCAGATTAATTGCTGATTTTTTTAAACTTGCGGATTAATCTTAATTTTTTAACGATCGCAGAGTGAAAGACGAGTTTTTTCTGCTGATGTTGCTTTTTAAATACAGTAATTTCATACCTACACAGAGCAGTCATGTGTTCACATTAATGGGACGCGTTAATCAGTCAATAACAATGGCTAGCAGAGGAGCAGAAGAACTTGAAATGCTTCCGGCATCATTCAAATTGCATGTGTGGGAGCATTTCCTTACTGTTTTTTTTTTAAGTAATAAATGGAAAACAAATTATATTTGTCTCCTCCTCTTTTTTTTGCTGATCCGAGAAATGACAAGATCCGTGATTTAAAAACTGTAATGTGATCCAAACTGTGAGTTTTGTGATCCGTTGCACCACTAGTATTTAAGTTTTGTGACAATTATTCACGAGTCCCTTGTTTGCCCTGAGTAGTTAAACTGCCCATTTTTATTCAGAAACATTTTCCAGGAACTGCACATTGGTTTTCTTGCAACATCTGCATTTTTGACCCCTTTTGACCACGTGATTGTGATATCCGTCTTTTCACACCTAGGACTTAAGCTTAAGGGGCTGGTAGACAACTATCACAAAAGGTGTAAACATTCACAGATTTTCAGATTTTACAAAGACAACCAGATACATGCTCTTCACGAGTAGGAGAAGGGGAAAACCCAACCAGCAGTCAGCAAAGCTTTAAGTTAACATCAAGTTCATCACGCTCTGGATTCTGCAAGATGAAGTACTGCTTACACCGGTAACTTAAAGGCAAGAGGTAAATACAGAGTCACAGCACTGCCAAGTTAAGACCAACAAGAAAGTTAAGCACAAACAAATTCAAGTTAAGGTGCTTAAAATGGACTAATTCTTGATATTTGCTTAAAAGAGACTCTTTAAGTGGTCAGTGTCATTTTAAAGAAGTGCTGGTGGTATGTGCTTGCTCATTTAAACATTTAATCATTTTAAAACAAGCATTAAGCTTAAATAAGAAGATTTTTGTTTAACTGAGCTGTTGAAAATATCCGAGTTCAGTACAATTCATGTTGTACACCTAAAGTAGACAGTGCTTCAAAGAGATATAGAAAATGGCAGAAGGTGGCCAGTCTGCTACGCATAGCAAAGAAAATGTAACAGAGATTATGCAATCACAACAGCAACTACAATCCCAGGAATGTGTAGAGACACATGAATCAATAGCTGTTGATGATACAACAGAACCGGAGCCACGAAGAAGTCAAAGAACCCACAAATTTACTGAGAAGGGTAAAGACATTTACCCTTCACACAAATTACACAATGAAAAGTTGGCTAAAAATCGCTTTCAAGGCTCTTATGATAAATGGAAAGCTCTGGCTAGAGATGCTAGACAAAAACTGATGTCTCTCTAATGAAATGCTGCAAGCTTGTATAAGCACGATAAGTTCAGCTTCAAAGGTTTTAAATGTTGTTTATGAAGAGTTGCAACAAAATGTGAGTCCTGATACTGATACACATTGCAGAATAGACACTTGTGGTGCCGTCAGTAAGATGATAGTTGAGTCTGCATGAAGTCATTTGGGTGAGGTAATAGAGAGTCAAGATCCTTTCATTCAAGAAGGATGCCTCCTAATCAAGTCATGGACATTTCAGGTCTTCTTTAAACAGCTCAAGTTTCAGCTTCAGGGGTTCCAGTTTGTCATCTGTTAAGAAACAAGAAGCTGCTGCAGAAATTGATTCAACTGAAGCAACTTTAACAATACAGTCGAACCCACTTATCTCGACCTCGGTTAACTCGCCAACCCTATTAAGTCGATGTTTTTGAAGTGGAACCGCCAAATTCTCGCTTTGTCTTAGCATTTTTTAACCGGTTATGTCAATTTTTTTTATGTCGCCGAACCCTAATATCTCAAGCACAAGGGGGGGCAAATTTGCCACTTAACTCGGTTATGTCAGGAATCCCCCTGCCACGCCCCCTTCGGCGGCGGCATTCCCCGAAGCACCCTGCTTCTTCTCCCGTGCGTGCCCCGCCCACACGGAGCTCGTCGCAGTCATGCTGATCACACACACCTGACTCTCATTCACTCACTCATCCCATCTCCTAGTTAAGCCCCTCACCACCACACACTCGCGGTCCGTTATTGTATGTGCATGATCGTATGTGTTGGTTCATGGTGGTCTGTGTAAGCGCGTATACGTATCCCGCTACGTACCCTTCTTCTCGGACTCCGCATTCTCTCAACGGCACCCCGGATTACCCCGATCCTGCTGTTTTCCATGTTCACGCTGTCTGCACCACGTTTATCCGTTGCTGCCCAGCGCTGCGCTTTCCATAGCGTGGATCCGTGGATTCTCTACACGAACTGTCTCTGCTTTCACAGAACTTCGTGGACCATGCTCCCGGAGCGCACCACTGGATATTACTGCTTCACGACAAGTATTGGTGGATTATCTCCTGAGTATTCTCAATAAACTTTGTTTGCGTTTACTTCGGCTTCCGCCTCCTTATCCGCATTACAGGTTATCTCGATCCGTATGACCAATCAAACAAATCGCGGCAACGCTGTTGTGTAAAAAAACCTCCAAAAACACGTGCATGCACATTCTCATTTAATAACGCACATCATGTACATAAAGAAATTTCAAGCACGTTAATATATTGCCGCCATATTGGTTTTCGTTTGTCTCGATCATCGGTTATCTCGACGCTTTTTGGCGTCCCCTAGGCTGGCGACATAACCGGGTTCCACTGTATTACAACAAGAAGAACATGAAATAGAGGAACTCCAAAGACTTGAGGCTAAAGAGAAAAGGAGAATAGCAGAACAAGAAGCAGAATCTTATACGCTTCGACTAGAAAGAAAAGACCACCCCTGTGTGACTGTGTGTAAAGTTTGAAGCTAAAAATGTCTCCAGATAGAAGGCATTGGAATACAGGCCCAGAAAGCTAGAGCGTTTGGAGATGCTTAAGACGTTATGTGATGCTGCAAACGCAAAACACACAAAACTGTGACATTATCACATCAAGAAGATAGCACTGCAGACCTTGTTAGGATGTTAGCAGAATCTATCAGTCCAAGTCGTCTTCCTATACCAGAACCTGAAACATTATTTGGAGATTCACTAAGATTTAGTGATTGGAAAATCTCTTTTTAAACTTTGATTGACAGAAAGAACATACCAGTAAGTGAGAAGATTTACTACTTATGAAAGTATGTTGAAGGACCAGCTAAGAAAGCAATTGAAGGTTACTTTCTATTGGGCAGAGTCAGCTTATTAGGCAGCATGGGATATTCTAAAGGCAAGGTATGGAAATCTGTTGGTCATTGCCAAAGCCTTTAGGGACAAGCTTAATTCATGTCCCAAGATAGGTCCCAAGAACAGCGTTAAGCTGAGGGAATTTACTGATTTCCTCAGAGGCTGTGAAGCAGCAACGGCTAAAATTAAAAGCCTTCAAGTCCTCAATGACTAGAACAAAAACCAGAAGATTCTTTCCAAACTTCCTGATTGGTTAGCCCCCAGGTGAAACCGTCAGGTAATATAAATAAAAAAAAAAAAAAAAAAAAAAAAAAGGAAATTTCCTACCTTCAGTGAGTTTGTGGAGTTTTTTGCGAGGGAATCTAAGATCGCTTGCAACCCAATGACATCCCTTCATGCTCTAAAATGTACTGAGGTTGGGAAAGCAAACATAGAAAGGAATAAAGGCACTAGAGCAAAGGTGTTAGCTGTTCAGTCTAGTGAGAAAACAGATTCAAAGTGTGCTTTCTGTGAAAAACCAGGGCATGCTATTCACAAATGTCGGAAATTTACAGAGGAAATTGTAGCTGAACGAATTAAGTTTGTATAAATGAGTAAGTTATGTTTTATCTGTTAGAAGCCCGGCCATCGCTCGAAGAACTGTAAAGAAAGAAGTATATGTGACACTCGAAGAACTGTAAAGAAAGAAGTATATGTGACACTCGAAGAACTGTAAAGAAAGAAGTATATGTGAGACATGTCAGAAGAAGCACCCAACATGTCTACATGAAGACCGTACGAAAAAGTTTCTAAAATCAGAACAAACAAAAGAGAAGTCACGGGAAAGAAATCAAGGGCTGACAAGAAATAATAAGACCATAGGTGAGGCAACATCCAATCGAATTGTACGGGATGTGAACAATACTCATACCTCCACAATTGTATCAGTATGGGTCTCAACCACCAATGAACCAAACCATGATGTTCTTGTTTATGCAATTCCTGAGAGCGACACTACCTTCATCCTTGAAGAGATAGCTCAAGCTCTTCACACAACAAAGGAGGCTGTGCAACTGAAACTCTCAACCATGGTATCCAAAAGCACAGTTGTTCCATGTCAGAAGTAAACTGGCTTACAAGTGAGAGGATTTTATTCAGGAAAGAAAATCTTATTCAAGAGAATTTATCCCTGCGAGTAGAACTCACATTCCTACACCCAAAACTGCAAGAGCTTGGCCACATCTGAGACACATAGCTGAGAAAACTGCCCCCCAACAAGTTTGTGATATTGGCCTTCTAATTGGCTATAATTGTCCTCAAGCTCGGCTTCCCAGAGAAATTGTATCTGGTAAAGAAAATCAGCCTTTTGCTCAAAGGCCAGATCTAGGCTGGAGTATTGTTGGCGGTGGTAAGTCCTGTGTAGACTATGGTGATGCCATTGGAGTGAGTCATCGCATCATAGTGAAACAAGTGTGCTGAGTCTGCCATCTTCCTTCAATCTTGCGAATGAAGTTAAGAATATCTGCAGAACACAAATCAAGGAAATAGTCACTCCACCAAATGTCATCAAAGCGATTGAGTCTGACTTTAATGAGAAAGCATCAGACCATAATCATGTTTCTCAGGAAGATCTGCGTTTTTCGTCAAAATTGAGAACAAACATCATACTCAAGGAGAATGGTCATTATGAAATGACTTTGCCTTTCAAGGAAGATAGACCAAAGCTGCCCAAAAATAAGAAATGTGCCTTGCACAGTCTCAGATGCTTGGAGAAAAGACTAAAAAGAGATGAGGAATACTATAAGGACTATGTAGCCTTTATGGATAAGACAGTTGCTCGAGGCGATGCTAAAAAGATTCCAGTTGAAGAAATTGATAAGCACCCTGCTTGGTATATCGGGTTTATCATCCTCAAAAGCCTGACAAAATCCGGGTAGTCTTTAACTGCTCAGCGAAGTTCCAAAGTACATCCCTTAATGAGCATCTGTTTATTGGTCGAGACTTAACCAACACCCTTGTAGGTGTTCTCTGTCGGTTTCTTAAGGGTCCAGTGGGAAAAGGTAGATCTATTATCCCAGCCACAGGTCTATAGAATGAGGGTACATTTGTTTGGTGCAGCCTCATCTGGATGTGCCAACTATGGACTCAAACACCTCGCTGCTCAGGGCCGAGGTAATTTAATTGAAACCTCCATAAAATTCATAGAAAGAACGTTCTATGTCAAAGATGGGTTTGTCAGGGTCTGGACATTTTTGGGTTGTTTGTTTTTGCTTTGGCCACCAGATGCCGCCACTGAGCCCTTATCCCCTACTCCCTAACCCCCTAACCTGCTCCTTGTTAGTATTGTGTATTTAAGGTACCCCTTTTTCCTTGGTCCTTGTTGGTTCATTATATTTTGTCTTGGTATTTTTGTTGTGGTATATTCGTCTTTATTTTTGTCTTGGTATATTCGTCATTATATTGGTCTTGGTATTTGTCTTGCCCTTATATTTGGTTTGTATTTGAATCTGCATCTGTGTGGGTTTGTTTGGTGAGAGTCTTTCTATTTATGGTTGTTTGATTTCTTTGAGTCTCCTGTTTTCCCGAGTCTCCTGGCTTCTGCTGTCTTCCCTAGTCTCCTGGCTCCTACTGTCTTCCCAAGTCTTCTGTCTTCTCAAGTCTCCTGGTACCTCCTGTCTTCCTAAATTTCCCTGTTTGTTGGCTTCTCCTGTCTTTTCCTGTCTTCTGAGTTTTCCCCATGTCTCCTGTCTTCCCGAGTCTCCTGGCTTTTCCTGTTCTCCCGAGTATTCCTAAGTCACCGGTCATCTCGAGTCTCCTGGTACCTCCTGTCTTCCCGAGTTTCCTTGTTCTGTTTTGACATTACTTAAATTTGGATTAGTCTTGTTTTATTACTTTGTATTGACAACCCACTCTGCCTGTGTTCATTTTTATTAAAAGAAATCATGCCATAGCACATCTCGAGTGTGTCTCTGCAGTTTGGTTCTAACGCCTCCCCATGGCAGACTGCTAGAGTGTCTGCCACTCGCTCTAGCGAGACAGGGTTGACAAGTGTCTCATCAGTGGGTGAAGCTATTCAGCTAATTAGGGAAGTAAGAATACTCTGCAGAACAGGGAGACTCCGTGTGCACAAATTCGTGTCGAACAGCCAAGAAGTGATAGCATCAATTCCCCAGGAAGAATGTGCAGAGAGTTCTATGGTTCATAACTTGGCTTTGGGTGAGCTTTACATGGGCAGAGCACTTGGTGTGAATTGGTGTGTCCCATCTGACAGTTTCCAGTTTCCAGTTCCGAGTATCTGTTAAGGAACAACCACTTACTGGAAGAAAAGTCCTGTCCACAGTGGCTTCCGTGTATGACCCACTTGGCTTTGCAGCGCCTGTCATCCTTCTTGGTAAGCAAATACTGCAGATGATGTGTCAAGACAAAGTTGGTTGGGATGAACCACTTAAAGATGACTTGCGACCACAGTGGGATTGTTGGATTTCAGGTCTACAAAGCTTGACAAACGTCAGGATTCAGCAATGTTATCTGCCATCAACTATCAAGGATGTTCGGCGTTATGAGCTTCATCATTTCTCTGACGCTAGTGCTTCAGGTTATGGAGAATGCACATATCTCAGAGTCATCGACACATCAGGAAAGGTTCACTGTTCCTTAGTTATGGGCAAAGCCAGAGTCGCTTCTACTAAGATTACCACCATACCGAGGCTGGAGTTGTCAGCAGCTGTAGTGGTTGTACAAATAAGTGACCTGCTGAGGAAGGAATTCGAATTAGACAGCCTAAAGGAGTACTTCTGGACAGACTCAAAGATTGTCCTTGGGTAAATTAAAAATGATGGCAAAAGATTTCACATCTTTGTGGCCAATCACAATCAGCCGATTAAACAAAATACTGACACTAAGCAATGGAGATGTGACCTCTGACGAGAACCCGGCTGATTACGCATCCAGCGGCCTTACAGCAGAAGAGCTCATATCCTCAAATTGTTTTACAGGACCACAGTTCCTGTAGACAAATGAACTGCCCAGAGATGTTAAGGGGGAGATATTGATGTTGATGACCCAGAGCTTCGAAAGGCACAGGTTCATAATACCCATACAAATGAAGAAAGATCATTACTTGATCGGCTCAACAAGTTTTCTGATTGGACAAGAGCTGTGAAAGCTATTGCGAGACTTAAGAGACATGCCAAGGAAGCCAAAGGTCTCAATCCAAGAATCAATAAAGCTTCAAGCATTGAAGAGAGAAGGGAGGCAGAATTCACCATTATAAAAATTATTCAACAATCAGCCCTTTGTGATATGATACAGAGCCTCAAACATCAGACGGAGATTAAATCTAACAGCAAATTGCATCAGCTAAATCCCCTCTTAGATGAGCATGGTATCCTCAGGGTGGGAGGTCGGCTAAAACATGCAGCATTACACCTGCATGTGAGACATCCTGCAATTCTCCCAAAGGACAGTCAAATATCGACTTTACTCATCAAACATTATTATGAACAAGTGGGTCACAAGGGAGAGGGATGACTATGAACGAATTGCATTCAAATGGTATCTGGATCTTGGGATGCAGCAAGATGATTTCCTCACACATCTACAAATGTGCAGGAAATATAGAAGACCCACTGAAGAGCAGAGGATGGTAGATCTTCCGCAGGAACGTATGGAGACCACTCCTCCTTTTACATACTGTGGAATGGACTGCTTTGGTCCGTTTTATATCAAGGAAGGAAGAAAGGAGTTAAAACATTATGGGCTTCTATTTTCTTGTATTTGCTCAAGAGCTGTGCATGTAGAAATGTGGATGATTTTTCCACTGACTCATTCTTTAATGCGTTATGTACTTTCATAGCCATACGTGGACATGTGTGTCAACCAGGGCACTAATTTTGTTGGTGCAAAACATGAATTTGCTAAAGCATTAAAGGAAATTAATCCAGAATGCCTAAAGAATTTTGGCTGTGAGTTCATCATGAATACCTGCCAGTCACACTGGGGGCATTTGGGAGAGGCAAATTCGGACAATAAGAAATGCCTTGACGACCATTTTGGATCAGTCAGCTCAAAGGCTGGATAGTGCTTCTCTAAGAACATTTCTCTATGAGGTTATGTCTATTATAAATAGCCGACCATTAACAACAAAACATCTAAATGATTCACGTGGTCCACAACCTCTTATGCCTTACCACATATTGACTATAAAGTCTTCAGTAATTTTACCACCACTTGGAGAGTTCGTTAACAAAGATATTTATATAAGATAAGATGGCACAAAGTGCAATTTTTTTCTAATGTAGTCTGAACACGATAAAGAAAAGAATATCTTCTAAACCTAAAGGCAGAAATGGCACAAATGCCATAGAAATGCTAAGGTCAATGACATTGTCATTCTGAAAGAAGACACAACTCCACGCAGTCAATGGAAGTTAGCGAAGGTGACAGAAGTGCACACTGCCACAGATGGCTGTGTCAGAACAGTGAAGTTATTCATCAGTGATTCGACACTGGATAGAAAAAGAAAACGTGTTACAAACCCAACTTACCTTGAAAGGCCTATCCAGAAAATTGTTACCCTGATTGAAGCCGATTAAGAATTCCTACCATTCCTTGGGTTAGTTTATAATATTTGGTTAAAAGTTGTGTTGCTAAGTCACAAAATATCACAAGAAAGTGCTTTGGGGAAGTGTAACTGACCGAGACGTCAGTTTGTATTTCTTGTTTATTTAATTAGTTTTAAAGTGTTTTGTTGAGGACCTTTAGTTTGAAACTGCTTAGTAAAGTGCTGGTTTAAGAAGAGACTTCTATTATGAGAAAGCATGGCAAGCTTAAGTAAGTTCTCATGTTAATTTTACTCATCAATCGTTAAAAAGGACATCCAATGCAAGTTAAGTTCTTCCTTTGGTAAGAAGCATCCAATGAAGTGAGTTCCTCATTTGTATTGTGTGTGATTGTCGTAGATTGTGTTGCGGTGTGGAGAGAGAATGTCTGTACGAATACTATAGTTAAGCTGTTAAAGTGAACTTAATTGTGTTTAAAATGATTACGAAGACAACATTTAATTCTTTAATGTATTTGTTTTTATATTTTTTGTTTTTACTTTATTTTTGTGTATTTAGTTCTCACGGCATCTTGAGTTGGTTGCAGCTGAACCAGTCAATAAATCGCCAGTGATCAGAGAATTCTTGTGCTCTTAGACTTACAGAAGTGCTAGCTCATAAAAAACTATCTTAGTAATAACTAGCATGTTTAATAGTACAAATACTATCTGTCTAAAAAGCTCTATTGGGAAGGTAATATATAAAGGAGATCACTTACATAACATACTAATGAAATACTTCAGGAAGAGAGGTCTTAAGACATTGGTTAAAGGTTGCCTGTGAGTCAGCTGTACAGACATCTTGCAAAAAAATTCATTGCTCCACCTATGTGCCAGAACAGAGCTTTCCATCTACCCTGAGAGATGGTGGGACCAGTCAAGCAGTGATAGGGGATCAGAAGTACCCTAAGGCACTATAATAACACTCCTGCAGTACTGCGATTTAGTACACTCCAGGAAAAAAGTGATCCAAGACCAAAATGGCAAAAGTCGGCTCAGGAACATAGCAATATTTAAACAAATTGATAAGTACAGTAACTTTTATTTTCATTAATTGTTTAAGCCTTGGGGGTAGCTGTGTTTTTGTTTAATACTTGCTATTTTTTTGCCCAACTATTTGCTATTATGACAATTTTTCCCCAGGAGTATAAGAGTATAAGGTTTACATTTACGGCATTTGGCAGATGCCCTTATACAGAGCGACTTACAACTGGGCTGTTTGGTGGTGCAATGGCAGCTTGTTGGTGCTGAGATTTGAACTTTTGATCTTCCAATTTAAAGTCCATGCCTTAATCACTGGGCTACAACCTCCCACACCCTGTAAATGGCTTTGTGGCTTAATAGATAAGGCATAAGATTGTGCTCTTGAGGGATACTGGGAAAAAGAGTAATGTTTTACTCAAAAATACTTCATGCTATACAACTTAATCAATCAGTATTATGGCTGGGTTTGTTTGTCATAATACAAACAGTGTATCACACAGCAATTACATTCTGGCATTACATTACATAATCATAAATGATCGTTCATAACAAATTCAGCAACAGGAATCAAGCTAACCTAAACATTTGTATATCCTCATTCTGATTTAAGACTTCAGACCAAAAGCACCAATGTATGATGTACGCGTTTAACCATTCTGTTACTGCACAGATTTTTCTAAAGTATAAAATAAAAATAAAAAATAACAAGAGGAAGTGTGAGATGTAGGAGATTAATAGCTTTGAGTCTATCTTTCGGCCCACACACAGCAGGTGACATACAGCTCTATAAGGCAGAGTATTGATCTGCGACGGCAGGAGGCAGAGCTGTTTACTTTACTGCATGAAGCCTGGGTATTCTACAGGTACTGTTTATGATTTAACACACTATGTGTAGCAAAATACATACCAGGGGCCTGTTATGCTTGTTTAAAACCTCTTGTATTTGAATGGCATTATAAAAAAATTATTCTTACCAGAAATACCAGAGCCGCTGGATGGACAGAGCACGCACGCAGCAGCGAGTCCCACAACAGTCCTCGTACGAACGGCATCTGTCCATAGGAGGAGATCGATTTAGTTGGGGTAATATCCACAAATGCACATGTAGACAATGCGGGGAAAGTGAACAAAGACAGCAGCATGTATTAAAGGTGATTTATTGTCATAAATCATTTTATGAATTGCGATGTGGTTCTGTAAATCAACAAAAAAAATAGTTTTTCTTCCTAAAATACGAATAGATAGATTCACTTTAACAAATAAAACGATAAAAAATAGAAATTTTTAATTCATAAATTTGTCTCTATAAGTTTATACCTGTAAGTCTATCCCTCATGCACAAGCCTGTGGAGATTGTGGTGAGGAGAAAAACTCCTTGAGATTGTATGAGGGAGAAATGTTAAGAGAAACCAGACTCAAAATAAAACCAATTTTCTTCTGAGTGACAGTGAATATTCATTCATTATAATTCCTTCCAGAGGTTATCAACCCTTCACAGATGGACACTTGAACGTAAAACTGTTAATTACAGTCCAATGCCATCTACACTGTTGCTAAGTGGAACCTTCCAAAGTAGTCTCAGCAATCTTTTGGCCATTCAAGTGGAACAATCCTCAGCAGCATTTAGTGGCTTCCAAATTGTGATCCATCTATACAGAAGTAAGGCATCAGGCTGGATCAGGAAGGTATAAATGCACACCTTAACTGTTAAATTCTGTAAAGCTGCTTTGAGACAATGTCTGTTGTGAAAAGTGCTATAGAAATAAACTTGACTTGAAGATATGAAAAGCAAATGGGGACAGAATCACTGGTATTTGTCTAAAACTTAAACTAAGTGTGATTTTTAAGTAATTGAGTGTGATTACATAGTGAAAACATTGCGCCTCACTGTGTGTTAATAGTCACATAAGCCAAACCGAACATTTTCTGCAACAATAAAAGTCCAGAAATGCTAGAAGTGGTAGCTATTTTCATTCACTTTCATGTCAAAACCAGCCTGATGCCTTACTTCTGAATGGATTGATCACAATTTGGAAACCACTAAATGCTGCTGAGGATTATTCCACTTGAATGGCCAAAAGATAGCTGAGACTACTTTGGAAGGTTCCACCTAGCAACAGTGAAGATGGCATTGGACTGTAATTAACAGTTTTACGTTCAAGTGTCCATCTGTGAAGGGTTGATAAGTCCAGAAATGCTAGAAGTGGTAGCTATTTTCATTCACTTTCATGCCAATGACATATATAGCACTGAAATGAAAAGCCTGTAGCCACACTGATCTTCTGTGGGTAAGACTGCATTAAAGTCTTTATCACTCATTCATCTTAAAGCATATCATTCGATAAATACTACAGTGGAGGTCAAACGTTTGCAAGCATACAGCAGAATCTGCAGAATTTAAGAACAAATAAGAAGAATCATAAAATTAGCTTTTTTTATTTACCACTGTTCTGAATAAGCTATTTCACATAGCAGATTCTTACCCATAGTTAAAAAATAATAATAATAACTGAATTCACACAAATAACCTATTTGTTTGATTCCTAATTGTTATTTGAAAGATCGATGACCATTTTTATGTTTTGTGACAGATGCTCATGTATCTGTTCCTTGTCCAGATTCTAAACCAATAACATATTTGGTACCTTAACAGCACCATCAAAGTTCACAATCTAGGTACAAATGACACAAAAGGTGAAGTAAGTGTGGATTAAGTGTGGAGATCTAAACTGTCTGCAGATGATCGTGCACACTAAGCAGGTTACTTAGGGAAATTACTATTTTAAAATGATTTTAAGTGTCCTGTTACCCATGCTGGTTGTGTAGCATAACGTAAAACAAAAGGTGCAAACAAAACCAATTTATAAGCCAAATTTTATTCTCTAAAAAAATAATACTGGTCTTAAAACAGTCATAACCCCATAAGCATGACCTTAATCTTCTGTCAGCTGATGCATTAGGTCATAGCTTACGGCTATGTGCTGACACAACAATCCGTCCTGGGAAGATTTCATTTATTAATGACTGACTAATTTTTATCATTTTATCTTATTATAATTATAATTACATGGCTTAATTTTCTAACGTCATCTGATAAATCAGATTAGAGATTATTCAACTATGAAATCTGGAACCTGTTAACTGTGGCTCTTCTTGTAATGTCTAGATTTGCTAATACTGTCCTAATGTGTTAGGAGACAAAAAGTGAAGCCAACCTTCCTCACAGTTGAGTGAACCTATTTGAAACCAGAGACTATCCAATCAGGATCTGCCAGAAGAGGCCGGTGTCCATTCTCCTCCCCAGAGTTACACAGTAATGTAGGGCTACACCTTGGGTATCCATGGAAATGTCCTAAAACTCAGAGCAGCCCAGATAAAGGAGCTGAATCTCTGGTATCCATATACTGTATGCTGCTTTTTAGAATCATAGTCTTTCTAGCTAGTGGCATATTGTATGACAGAATATCCCCTGCTGATTCTCTCTATTTATGTCTTTTTTGCACGCTCAAATAGAGAATTATCCGGGGATACGAATTTCATTTTCATGTTTTTTTTTCTTCCCAATAATTGCTCGTCTTCAAAAATTCAAAGACAAATTTGTTAGAAAACAAATTGCACTTCTCTGTTCAAACTGAAGTGGGAGTAATCAATGCAGGGCTCTGTTGTTGTTTCTGTGTCTCTGTAGTGTAAAAAGAGACACCCAATAGCTGGACCTGAGTCGCAGTGCTTATACAATCTCATTTCTGTGGTGACTGTGCACCTGGAGCCTTGCCATCTCCCCATGTGTTTAACTGTAGATCTTTAGCCAGCTCCAGCAAGCAGGCTCTCTCGTTCAGAAAATATTCAATTATAAATGAAGAATGTGCTTGTACATGCTCGTGCTTTCTGGTTTAAAGGATTTGAAGAAGGATGCTCTGCGGGATTAATAAATCAGCATGTTCCGATCAGGAATTATAAAAAGGCCAACATTGAATCAGCACGTGCTGAGATCCTGGAGGTTGACGCTGGGATTGTATATCTGTCACACTAAAGCACATGAGGACACTCCATTTCCATTTAACCACAAAGCACTATCTGAGTATTTGAAGCTTCAGTGACAAGACAAGGAAAACACTGCTGTCTAATCAAGTGTCAGGACACACAATTCTTTCTGGTCCAGTTGAGAGACAAAAAACAGCTGATACTTACAGACAGCTGAAAACAAATCTGGATGCATCTGGAATATTTGACTCAAATATATATGTATGATCATGTATGCACCCAGGATAAGGTTCCAACTTTTTTTTTTCAATACTCGTTATTTTATAATTAATCAAATATATACAGGTGCATCTTAATAAATTAGAATATAATTAAAAAGTTGATTTATTTTAGTAATTCAATACAAAAAGTGAAACTCGTATATTATATAGACTCATCACACACAAACTGATATATTTCAAGTGTTTATTTCTTTTAATTTTGATGATTTTGGCTTACAGCTAATGAAAACCCAAAATCTTAGAAAATTTGAATATTACTTAAGACTTAAAATGTCGGAAAGTATGAACATGTACAGAACTCAATAGTCGGGGCTCCATTTACATGAATTACTGCAACAATGTGGAGTGGCATGAAGACGATGGGTCTGTGACGCTGCTGACGTGTTGTGGAAGTCCAGGTTGCTCTGAAAGCGGCCTTCAGATCTTCTACGTTGTTGGGTCTGGTGTCTCATATCTTCCTCTTTACAATACCCCATAAATTCTCCATGGGGTATAGGTCGGGAGAGTTTGCTGGCCAATTAAGCACATGGATATCATGGTCCTTAAACTTTTGGCAGTGTGGGCAGGTGCCAAGTCCTGCTGGAAAATGAAATTAGCATCTCCATAAAGCTGGTCAGCAGAGGGAAGCATGAAGTGCTCTAAAACATCCTGGTAGACTGCTGTGTTGTCTTTGGACTTGATAAAACAAAGTGGACCAACACCAGCAGATGACATGCCTCCCCAAACCACCACTGACTGTGCAAACTTTACACTGGACCTCAAGCACCTTGGATTCTGTGCCTCTCCTCTCTTTTTCCAGATTCTGGGACCTTGATTTCCAAATAAAATGCAAAATTTTCTTTCATCGAAAAATACTACTTTGGACCACTGAGCAACAGTCCAGTCCTTTTTGTCCTTTGCCCAGGTAAGACACCCCTGATGTTGTGTCTGGTTCAGTAGTGGCTTGACACAAGGAATGCGTCAGTTGTAGCCCATGAATACGTCTGTGCGTGGTGGCTCTTGAAGCACTGACTCCAGCTGAAGTCTCAGTGAATCTCACCAAAATTCTTGAATTCATTACACCTTTTTCTACAACATTTTTTCCTTCCATTCAACTTTCCATTAATGTGCGTGGATACAGCACAAAGAAAATGTTTCACAAACTCTTACCATCACCTGTGGTCATGTGAAAAATCTGTATGAGTTGACATAATAGTGATTTCACCCAAAAGATTGTAACTTTTTGATTGAAACTTTTTGTATTGAATTACTAAAATAAATCAACTTTTTAATGATATTCTATTTTATTAAGATGCACCTGTATATATTTGATTAATTATAAAATAACGAGTATTGAAAAAAAAAAGTTGGAACCTTATCCTGGGTGCATACATGATCATACATTTATTTAAGAATCATATTACTAATTCTCTGACATATATTTATTACTTATTATTAGACAGGAAGTCTATAAAAATTATTTGAGGCACAAATATTTTTTTTAACTGCAAGATAGTAGGTTTTTGTAGAAAGTGTACATTGATTAACAACATATGCAATTGTGCAACTCTTTAGTGCCACTGGAAGAATTATTTCTCCAACTGGAAGTATAGTGTATAGAGTCAGATTACTTCATATAGGTCAACGGAGTAACTTGAGATTAATCCGGCTGCCACCAGATCTGATCAAATTACATTTAAAGCCAAACAGCATGTCCACTTTCCAACAAGGCATGGACAACAGGTGATAACACAGAACACCGAAGCATAACATGTACAACATGAAGCAATGTTCACAGGTCAAAGAGCAAACAACCTTATTATGCATTTAAATAATCCACTGTAATTTAATTTCAGTATGAAACACTTTAGTCATTCTAGTGCATACAAATGCCCGATTTACACAAGAATGCCTTCGGTGCGTTCACTGTTCTAATTCATCTCAATGGTGTTTAGTAGGGTTAAGGTATAGGTACTCTATAGCAGGCCACTCAAGATCTTCCACTTCACGCCATGTAAATCATATCGTCATAGAGCTGGCTTTGTGCACAGGGGCATTGTCATGTCATCAATCTTTTGTTACACAAATCCAAAGACATTCTCTACATTCTAACTTTGTGGTAACAGTTTGGAGGAGATTCACACACAGCTGGAAAATACAGGTGTCTCAATACTTTTGTAAATATAGGGTGTCTGTCTTCACATCTGCCTGCAAACACAAGTAAAAGATAGAAAAAGATCCATATTTAAATGTAAACTTTAAATTTAGAATACAGCTCAGCACAGGAGCTCATCATCTTTCACAAAAGCATGATAAAATGTCATGTCTTATTACACTGTTCATCACAGGCTACTGGAAGTCCCCAAAAAAGACCATTTATCACCTTCTTAATCTTTTTCCATTGTGCACTGTAAAACATTTATGAAGCTTCTCAAAGCAAAAGCCTAAAAATGCACAAACTATGCAAAATACGCCAGGGAATAATGGTCATAGTGTAAGTTTGGTGCCTTACTGGTTGTATGGAGACTGAATTTATGTGATAATTTAATAAACAATTTCACAAATTAAGTGTTTAAAGAAGTGGTCTAGTGGTTAAGATGCGGCGCTCTCACCGCTGCGGCCCGGACGGCATGACCGGCGATTCGGCCTCCATCAGGTCCGCCCAGCTCGTGGTAGCTCGCAGCTGATGTTCGACGGCCGTAGACCTCGTGGCGGCGCTGGACAGACACGGGTCCTGTTGGTTAGCCACCGCTACTCTCAGCCGTCTCTCCAAATGTTTCACCGGCATTGACGCGCAGTGAGCGCATGCTTGCGGGTCCGCGAGCGACGTTTGAGCGTGCTTCGGGCCCATGCACGTGATGCACATCGGGTGAGGGTCCCTGCCCGAGATGGTTGCTCCACATGATGATGGACACGGGCGGGATGCAACCTCCCTGATCTTCGACTCATTCCCTTTGGTGGGGGGGGATGACCGTCAACATGGCTGAGTACGGAGAATACTAGACTCGTCACAACATGTTAGTCTGCCGATGTTCGCAGGGTAGTTAGCCCTCCGAAGGCTTCGCCTTGACGCGCTAAGCCTGTAATAGCTTGACGCTACTACGTCCCTACCGTGTAACTTAATACCCAGCAGGTTGGAATAGGAATAGCTCGCCTCGACGCGGACGCTATTCCGTGATGCCATTCAGCACGATTCTGTACGACTGATCTCGCGTTCGGTGGCGGAATCCAATGACGGCCCGCACGATGAACAGTTAAGCGAAAAACAGCCGAGAACTGGATGTGCTGAGAGAGCTTAGTGTAGTCCCTCACGGGAAGAAAGCGCGAATGATGTTAGAAGGGGTCGACCTGAGGGATAAAGGTGGGGCGGGCAAGACAGACGTGGTGTCATAAGAGCTTCCGTAGTTGGTCACGCCCAAAGCGATTCCCATAGTGAAACACCGAGCGAAGTTAGAAAAAGAACCAATGTTTTCAATTTGATGTCTGCAGCTACATAAAAGAAGTGCAGGGAGTGGAGCAATAAAGTGGTGTGAGAGAACTTCGACTGTTAAAAACAAGTCATCCAGATGCATTCTGAACAGTTGAAAAGGTCGACCGGCGCTCAGACAGACCTGTCAGTAGTGAGGTGAAGTAGTCCAGTCTCAAAATGATAAGGCTGTGTACAAGCACCTGAAAGGCCTGTTTGGATAGGAATAGACAAATCTTTCGTATAACTCCTTTGTAAACAGAAGTTCTGTTTTGTTGGTACTAAGTTTCCGATGAGATGCCGACCATGGCATAGATCTACATACCAGATTTTTTATTCATCTCTTTATCCATTACTGATCAGATTAGCAATTCAGCTACACCGTATAACAGTGAGGCTACTGTATAATTTTCTGAGGGTTTTTTTTTAGCTTTATTGGCAGCCGAGCCACAACTGAGACGCAACAGTGGAACACAACAGTGAAAGTCACAGAGTAAAATCTATTTTTATGGGAGACAGGAAACAGCAAAGCATTTCACTGTCCATCAGAAAGATGCAAAATATTGAGGGAGCTTTTATGTGTGAAAATGTGTCAGTAAAAACAGTCTCCTTTTTGTTCCACCCCATGTTGAAAGTAGTGCCCTGCAGAGGCAGTTTCACACAAAACAAAGTAAGTAAATAAAATAAATAATAAATAGGAAGGTCTTGGAAAAAAAAAAAGGCTACCATAAGTAATACTTGACAATATTGGAACGCTTAATGGGTCTAAGAGGGAAAGTATTAGTGGCATTGTGAGAGCGAGACCTGGAGTGCCTCTTTACCTAAGTGGAAGACTGTTAGAGCAACACGAGTTAAAACAGACTCAGACCAAACGTTTAGCATGAAAAAAGAAACTGGCCTGATATCCTAAGACTTAACTAAACATACTTCAATTCCCCCCAGGAGTTGCATTAATTAATAAGCATTGTTATAAATGGGGTACACCTTCCCTGTTCTTTGAAAATGAAAACATAGCAATACAAGGCTTTATTTTTGGAAAGCACATCAGATTATTTGGTGTCAGGTACAACAGAGTTAAAAAAACAAAACAAAAAAAAAATTGCAAAGGCGAATGGGATAAAGGATCAGGCATGGGGCTGATTTCCTTCTAAACCAGACTGTAGATTCATGTAGCCAGGTGCCATCAGTGAGAGTCATAGACAGACTGAAAGACCGCGACATTAGATTTCTATTTGGATTAATATTTTTCAGACCACATTGCTGACACATACATGTAATGCATCTTTGGTGACTGAGACACATATATGGTATACAGCTGCAGTTCCTCCATCATCCTTTATTTCTCTAGAATGTCTTTGAACGAGAAATGAAAATAAAATATTTAGCTAAGACCTGAAGTTGTTGTTGCTTGAATGAGTCATATACTCAAGCAGCAAGGTTGTATGTTTTGGCTGATTCGAAACTGGCTGATGCAAACTTTGCACTCACAATCTAAGCGATCGGGTGTTAATGCAGTGTGTACTGTGTGTATTTAACTGTGACATTGAGAACTGAGAGCTCATGTGATTTCTCTGTCTACACTGTGGAAAAAAAATAAACATTTTAGAAGAGGAAGCTGATTGGTCACCTGTATCAGATCCACTTTTCCCACCCAGCTGAATGTACTCCAGCTAAAGAGGGAAAATGTTAGAAATGTTAAATGTTACACTTTGGTATAAAATGACTAATTTCTGAGTGAAAAATGGTAGAGAATTTCAAACCTCTAAAACATTTGTTGCATTGACTCGAGCCTGCAGCAATGATACCCAGAGGTATCTCTCTGTGGAGTGAAATGGAGTGGAATGAAGTAAAATGTCTTTGCTTATGTGAAACTCTTTTAGAAAGAAATGGCACGAATTATATTTTTCATGGTTGTCTTAGTTTTGAGGTTCATTTTGATAAAATAACTGTGCAGTTATCTTAATAAAGTATATGCAGACAATTGGAGATGTGAGTCTTCAGTAAATTGGACTAGTGTAATGGCTTGATCTTTGACCAATGTTTCACTAAATTGGACTAATTTCCTAACTAAAACTAATTTAAACAATCTACATAGCCACATTTTTTAATTGCAAGTTATGTGTGATGTTGAAAAGGGTTTTCATATTAGACCTTTTTAAACTTAAATGTGATATAACAGGCAACAAAATTCAAGTGACAAAACAAATATAAATGATGGACAAAAAATGCAAAATAGCAAACTTACGATATACTGGTTGCAGAAGCATGTGCTAGCTTTTATAATAGGATATGTAAATGTAATAGTGATTATCAAACACTTGTCATGAATGAAGTGATTCCAAGTCCAGATAAAGCTGTTTTTGTAAGATTTTCTTGGTTTTATCTGATGATCTCACCATCGGTTACAACAGTGATGAAGATGTTTTACAAAGAGCTTATAAAGAATGTGCCTAATCTCATTGTTGAAAGGCGCCATTCAAAAGAGCTACTATATCATCAACACACTGGGTCCCTTGTAGACACTTTATCAAGAATAGGGCGTCAAAAGGCAAAAAGACTAAAGTTATTTTAAAAAAAGCTATGAGACCTATGGCAACATTGCAAGAGAGACTTATCAGAAAAGTTATCAACACCACCCACATCACTTGGTGGCATTACATGATGGTAGCATGAAACAGCGAAGGGCTGTTTGTGTTCAACTGAGAATGGAGCTCTAGCTATAAGCTATGTATCTATTTTGTCACAAACCCTGCAAGTCTCTGTTAGACAGCTGACTGTGAAGAACATTTTCACAATAATCAACAAGTCCAACTCAACAAAGGATTGGCTTGAGAAGAAGATGGTCAATGTTTTGAAATAGATGAGAGAGACAAGAAATCTTCCCATCATTTGATAGATCTGCTTTCTTACAGGGAGCAAAATAAGCTTTAAGTTATATGCAGTAAGGGGTTTGCACACTTGTCCTTCCAGGTTTTGTTCAGTATTGTAAGCCTTGAATTTATATTTGAATTGAATTGTTTTGACTTGAATTTTGTTGGTTGATTTTAAGAGGGAAAAATGTCATTATTCATATAATATATCTACTTTGTCTCAGATTTGGATATTTGGACATTTGGATACTGAGATAAAATCCTGAAAAATGCTTTAAACTGTGGATACTACAGTATGGCAAATGACCAAATTTAGCTTGACTTAGCTTTTAGACTCCATAAAAACGATGTTTGATACCAAAATGACAAATCTGTTTTTGAATCTAAATATAAATGTTCTGAGCTATGCACTGATACCAAGTTCAAGACTTTATTTAAACTTATTAAAACTGATTATATTCCATGAGAAAGTACTTCTTGATTAAACATTTACTAGCTCAACATTAGATAAAATAAGAGGTCACAAATGCAGGTGCATATCTGCCTTTAGGCGTGTGTGTGTGTGTGTGTGTGTGTGTGTGTGTATGTGTGTATGTTTGTAAAAGTCTGTCCAAATCATTCTTATTAAACTACAGATAAAGCTTGTTAACACATTGTTAGTTAACAAGAGCCAAGATGATCACGATTCATGGATTTTAGCCTCTAATTTAATATCACAACCAGCTGTCATGGTTTAAAAAAATTAAATAAAAAAAAACAAACTTGATCTGTATTTGTATTACTGTGAAATATTCTGCTCTTTTTGTTGCCATGCATGTGGACATAAATTATATTCTTTACTAGTCTGAGAGTAATTTAGTTGTTTAATTTCGCACTAAAGGCTACGTAAAAATTGAGACAATGCTTAAAAAAAATGTCCGACAAATGTGAAAAGTTTCACACTAATAAATTTCAACTGTGACCTTAAATTAAAAAAGTGTTGGAGTGCATTAAAAAAAAGTACAGTTAGAGCTAGTCTCTTCTGGTTCTAGCTATAAAAAGACAAATGTTTGAATGCCGTCCTGTGTGTCTGACACCATGGTAATTTTCTGGAGGATCTCTGCTTCCACCAAGGAGACTGAAGAGGATAATTACCCACTGATAATAACCTTTCCATAAAATGTCTCTAATTGAGGAGACCAATTACTGGCACACTTTCAGAGACAATAGCTGCCTTTTTAAAGAGCAAAGTGGAATCTGATATTTACTTGGCTCAGTCAGGTGTAATGGATCTCTGCCTGAAGAATCACACTCCTACAATTATTTGCGAGATTGTTTCCAAAAAAACGCACACCACCTGCTTCTGAGCTGCGAAATTAGAAAAGGATACCATCATTAATATCTGTTATTGCAAGCAATATGAAGCATTTTGTGGTCCACTTCAAGGAGGTATAAAGTAAGAAAATTATATTTTATTAAAATAACCCATTTGTATGAAATTAGGTTAAAACATTTCTAAGAGGTTTAAATTGAGAATTGCAACTCTTTTTTTTTTGGGTAAAAACTAAGAAAACTGATGAATCCAAATTAAGTGTTTCTAATTCTAAAAGGGGAAAAAATAAACGTTGGTTTGATTTGTCCTTTGGCAAAACGCCATTGATTGTATATATATATAT
>JAAIIK010000003.1:9182344-9205435 GCA_014706435.1 Silurus glanis
TATATATATATATATATATATTCTTGGGCAAAAGGTTTCTAGTTCTGTGGCTCAGTAGCACTTCAGAACTGATTAAGAAAGAAATGGTGCATGAGAATTTATATGGCTATTCAAAAATAATCTAGTGGATAAGTGGATTATTTTCATATTACTGCATTCATCTTAGAAACCTATTTATAGTGATAATCCTGAATTTATTTATTTATGTGAAGCCTCTTTGTGACAATGTCTATTGTCAAACCAATTTGAATCTAACTGAAGTGAATTACAATTCAGCAATCTGCCAAAAATATTGCAAATACAAGAACCTTCTAGCCAATCAGATTTAAAAATGTAACCACACTGTGATATAATTATAAAATAACACTCTTAATAACCTCAAATTGTTTTATTCCTCATTCTACAATACAGCAATTTAAATTTTTCTTAATAAACTATATCATAAATCTTTTTTTTTTTATAAGTTTACAATTACATTCTGGAAAGACGCAGAAATAGGGTCGTTCCTGTTATCATTCACATTTAGCTACTATAAACAGATCCTCTGTCTCCAGTATTTTTCTAATCCAATCTCTTGACGTTAGTATGACAAAAAAGGCAGAAAAAAAAACAGATGAAGAAAAAAAAAAAGAGAAACCAGAAAGCACAACGTCCTACCCTGGATACTTCAAATGCAAAAAAACATAGACTGCTCCAAAGCTTTGATGCATAAAACGTATTTTATAAATATATAACAAGCCTCTCCCTACTGAAATCTTTAGCATATCATTGATTAGACATTTTTCTAATGCAAAGATTACCTGGAATGCCTCCCATACAAACTCCTTTGAGTTAGCTGTTACTCTAGAAAAGTTAATGTATTCAAATAAGTATAGAGAAATACATTTGGTTGAAAGGCAATAAACAATATTTGAAGAAGTACCTTCATTATTAAAGTGAGATTTCAATCAGTCTCCAGATGATAACGGTTGGCTGTTATCAAGTTTGTGCAAAATTTAGTCATTTTAATGTGTCAGTTTGAATGGTCGGATTCAAAACTTCAGGTCAGGTCAGATGGGACTCAGACAGGTTGTTCCAAACCAGTTCAAAACCATGAGACTTTTCAATAAGAGAGTGAATTGATACATATACATATACACACACACACACACACAAACACACACCTTCATTGCAATTTGTCTGTACAAATAACTACTGCTAAATCATCACCAAACAATTACATGTGCAGTGTTTAATATTATATGGACAATTCATTGCCATCATATATTTAGCTCTGTGTGCTGAGCAGTGCTGCACTGTTACAGTGTTATTGTGTACTGTGTAGTACTGTGCACCAAAAATGGTGTTTGCATGCAATGCTAATTTATGTTGTTTTATGTGGCACGTGGGTCCTAGAGGAAAGTTGTCTCGTACTGTACTGTATATGGTTGAAATTAGGACTTAAACGATTCCTCGAGTAACTTGAGTAATCCGAATACAAAAAAGCATTGAGGCAAATCGTTTCGTTTCGTTCCGTTTAGTCCATTTAACTATACATGGAGCACTGTGTTTCCCCACGAACCATAACTACTGACGCACCACCCGCTAAACTCTGGGTCTCATTTGTAAACTTCATTTATAAACCATTCCGGGGTCTTCTGTGTTTCCACGTTGTGTGTACGCAGGGATCAGAGTTTACTTAAAGGTGCGCATTTTCTGCCATCAAGTTTGTTTTTTTGTTATAAATCACAACTTGATTTATAACATGATTTAAAAAGTGGTGAACGCACATTTATAAATGAAACCCCTGGACAGGTAAACACAAGACAAGGCAGAATGAAAATAGAGGAGCAGAGAGAAAACAGCAAGGGTCGAGGAGAAGATTCAGGCCAAACAACACAACAGAAAGTTTCTAAAGTTTGGGATCATTTTAAACTGAAATATAAAGAAAACACAGCACAGTGCGTTTACCTTTTTTTGTTGTTGTTTTTTTAAGTAATTTGAAATTGATTTTTATATTTTAATTTATGATTTATTTATATATTTGTTATTGCATTTTGATGTAATTTGGCAATTTAATGCACAAAATGAGTTTAGTTTTCACAGATTGCAATTTCAACAAGGAAACAAGCAAACAAAAAATTACTTGTTCATTTTATGAGACCCGTCTTATTTTCTCTTGTATATTTAATATTGCTCTTTAATGAAGGAAATGCACTTCTTATCCGATTACTCGATTAATCGATGGACTAATCGGTAAAATAGTTGAAATTACAATAAATATACTTGACCTAAAATTTTCAAGTCCAATAAAAGTTCTAGCAAGCAGAAGATATATAACAAAGAATGCATTTATATACATTTATGGCATTTGGCAGACATGCCTATCCAGATTGAGCAGTGAGAGTTAAGGGTCTTGCTCAAGGGCCCAGCTGTGGCAGATTGGTGGTGGTGATTTAAACCTGCAACCTTCTAATTTAAAGACCAATACCTTAACCACTGAGCTACATTACCATTGTTGAAGCATTAACATGAGAACAAATATTTTCCGACCAAACCTTGCATAATGTAAAAAGTAATAATATGTAAACATCCTTTTATCAAGCCCATACAGCATTCTGTCGAATTTCCGCCACATGAAAAGAGATTCTACAACAAGAGAAAGGTTATGGATACCTTTTCAGGAATTCCACTGTTTCTGCCAGCTACTTCTAATAATGTAACTAATTAGTGTCATCATCCTGCCCCTAAGAACAAGAGGAAGGTAGAATCACAGATTACTCCTAATCCAGCATTTTTTTGGGGTTTTTTTCGGACCAAATAATCATACTGTTTAACGTTGTTTATGCATTATGTACTAAGGCAAATTTATAAATGTTTTGCTTATAAAAAATTATTAAGTAGTGGCAAAATTATATATGGAGCTATTGCCTTGCAGTGCCAAAATACTACATACTCTCAATGCCTACTGCCAAAATAATCACATATTCAACTAGTTTTCCAGACAGTTATATTACAGATTTAAATATATCTTGGTAACGCTCTTGTCTAATACACTGCAATTAGTGCCAACACTGGAATAAACCCGTGCTGCTTCCACAAAGATTTTTCCCACACATCCTGTCAATTAAGGGCACAACGGTGCCAACTTCAGCTCCAACATTCAACCAAGTCTTAAGCTGTCATCACTGGGATAAACAGGCTGATAGAACAGGACCCACACAATGAGGCTTTTGTTACACACAAAGAGAAAAAGACAGCAACAGGCACCAACAACAGAAATGTTTTGGCAGAACACAGGGGTCCAGGCTGAGCAAGGCTACTCTGTGCCTTAAAGGAAAAAGACACTCGATTAACATCACAAGCAGCAAACACATGAATGCCAACCTCAGTAATAGTTCCTCCTTTAATCTGTTCTACAAAAGAGACATAAAAGGCATAACTCATGCAATGAATCACAACTACCCTAATTGAATCTTGCATCTTTAACTCTCCATGCTACTTTCCATCGGCTGCAACAATGCTGAGGTTTTTGTTTTTGCACAAAAAGCTTCCCATAAGCTTATGAAAGACAGCAAACAATTGGCTCCTAGAGCTTCTATAGACTGCTTTTAAAAACCAAATGGTAAAACGAACATATACTGCTAGTATAAATGTGGCATGGTATTAAGTCTGTAATATCAGATTATAATGATAATGAAGAATCATATAATTTGGTATATAAATATGACTCGTTTGGTCTCGCTTTTATTACATGGACTAAGGTTGCACAGAATGGACAAATGTCTGGACTGCGGTTTGCTTTTATTGTGACTGTAATGTCAAGTAATAGCGGTAAAAGAGGATGCAAACACAAATGCATTTATTTCAAGTGCAAAATGTGGTGGTCTAAAAATTAAAAGAAACATGAACCAACAAGACAAAGAAACAATAACCAAAACCTGAAAAAAAACCAAGGAAAAATCTAGCAATGACAACCATGGAAAGGCAAATGTGAGAGAGTGAGTGTGGAGTGAGGTAAGTCTTTATACAGGTGCTAATTACAAGGCTTCATGAGCAGAAAGTCATGTGACATAAAATGTGAAACATAGTCCTGTGGCATGAACTTGACTAAGTTTGATTATTTGTAGGTCACTGTGATATCAGCTGTACCATAATTAAGACAAAAACTAATAAAGCTGCTTGTTACAAGAAAAATTGTCCTCTATACTTCCCATGGTTTATTGTTTTACTGCTGACACTATAAACTCTTTCCATAAATTGCCAGTAACGAGCTCCTTACAGATAACTTCAGCATGCACTTGTTTTAAACAGCACAATACGTCTATTATTAGGTTTCAGGTTATGTGGGGCATCTTCGCTGTCTCTGTGAAAGACATTTTTATAGAAACTATAATGTTTTAGATAGAGTGCCTGTAACCATGAGATTTTCTTTGCAGGTGAAACTACTGTCAGTGGTTCTCTTCTAGCGAATTAATTTACACATTCTGACAAATCTGAGATTTCATTATAATAAACTGTGTAGCAATAAATAGGGTTAGGTTTAGAAATTGTATGGGTTCTTTAAGTTGTCCTTGATTAATCAAAGTTAAATGACACCTCCGTTTTTTTTTTTGTCCAGTCGCACACTTTTCACATTTTCATCCTGTTCAGATCATCAAATATATAGAGTAAAATGTAAATCATTAAGAGTAAAATGTAAATCATTATTTAGGGTTGATTTATCCTTAGCTTTTTCAAAACGCAGTAAAGTAAATATATTGCACTGTAGTAACAAGGCCAATATTTTTGGCATGGAATGTCGTCTTCAGCAAAGCTCATGTACAATTTTATACTGTAGAGATAAATGAAAGGATAATGACGTTCATAAAATACGGCATTGCTTCATAGCTCCCCATTGACCCATTGCGATATGTGGTACACACTACCAAGAAGTGGCCCAAACACAGCTTTATATTACTCTAGAAGAGCGGTCTGTCACCTAAATATATGAAACTATAACAGAAGAATTCCCTAGATCTCCTGAAAGTTCTTCTGCTGTTGCTGAAGCCAGTGGCAGGAACATGATTGAAGTCATAGCTCAACACATCCTTAGAGAATTGCAATCATTGCAAACACAGATATTTCTGCACTTCAGCAGATGATTCAGGGAATTTTTTGCAACACACCCCATCAGTGCACAACAAGGAAATTGATCAGTTTCCAGCACTCCCACAGCTGATTCCATTAGCAAACAAAAACAGACCAAAGAGAGCAATTTCACCCTGCCCAGCAGTAGCGGCAGATTACTGAGGGACTCATCACTAATCCTCTCAAAAGAATTTTTTTCGCAGATTAGTGCACGGTGCCTGCGGCATCACAGCCGTTTTTTCAAAGCCATGACTACTTTAGCTTAAAGTCAGACTGCAGAAAGAAGACGTGTAGGCCCACTAAATACAGTTACAAAGAGAAACCAGCTCAGAGGAAGTGTGACACGCAATACAAAGCCTGGCACACTTCATATTACTATAAACAATTCCACTATTGAGAATCAAATTGTGGAAATAATAATAATGCCAATCAGCATTATTATCTCATAATTTGGATATATGTATGTCATTGTTTTGAAAAATGCATGTAGTAGCTTACATCATTATTAAATATGACTAATTCTATACTAATTTTCTAACCATGTAGGTTACATAGAAAAAAATTATTTTATAATGTTCATATTTATTTACTAAATTGCATTCATCTTTCTTATAACAAAGAGATGGATGGGATGTTTTCCCAGACTAAGATCTGTTCTTGTAGTAACAAGATGCTTAACAATATCCAATTTCCAAAAAGTGCACTTCCTAGTACCATACAATTGGTTTTTACTGTATAGCTGACAATTATTATTATTTTTTTTTACATTCTATATTTTATTGAGGATAAAAGGACACACGTTCCACCGCTGGAATTGTCATTCACAACATAGCGAAGCTCGGCCTCATGAAGCTATCGGACAGATCAAAATTCAATTATCGCATTAATCAAAGATTCACGTTTCAATTTAGGAACATCAATTATTCATTAAAGTAGTCAATAGTTTAAACACATGCTGCATGTTAATATGATTATTACAGCACTGAAACAGGAGAGTGCATACACAGTGTCCCAAATTTCTTATTTCATGGCTGACTGAACTAAAAAAAAAATGTGACAGAAGCACTTATATATAAACATATAGCAAGGTCAAACAGTTATATATGCACAGGCTCTAGCTCGCACAATATACACAATCCTCTTCAAACACATTAGGCATTAACAGGCCAATATTGACATATACTATCTTAAAATCCTCTATTGTTTGCGGACTAAAGGTAATTGGTTAGTTGATCATATTTATTCATGTAATAGCCATCAAAATTGATCTCCTGAGCTTTTCTTTTGTTTTATTTGGTTGAAGAGCATATGTTAAGCCAATAACAGAGCAAAAGACAGTACTTAGAATGAGAGGTAATCTGAGAAGAACTTTAGAGGGACAACTGAGCATGAGCCTAAAACATTAGGTTAATACCTAGCCTTTATATATATGCACTTCCAGATGGGACAGAACAAGTAGCCACACTGTATCATGCTCCATATAAATAAACCCAATAGAAGTACCCAACACGAAATAAGCCCAATATGACAGTATAAACAGCTTCAGTCCTGCATTACATTAGCTCCATTATCAATAATATTGTCAAAGGCTACAAGTAAGTCAAGTCAAGTCAAGTCAAGTTTATTTCTATAGCGCTTTTCACAACAGACATTGCCTCAAAGCAGCTTTACAAAAATCAACAGTCAAGGTGAATGGTATGCATTTATCCCTGATGAGCAGCCGTGGCGACTGTGGCAAGGAAATACTCCCTTAGATGTTATGAGGAAGAAACCTTGAGAGGAACCAGACTCAAAATGGGAACCCATCCTCATTTGGGTGACATCAAGAGTGTGATCAGTAAGCATACACATAGCAAAATAGTGCTGCAAAATCAACTAAACATGTTTTTTTTTTGCATGGAGCAACCCATAATGGATTGTACTGTTATGGGAATTGGTGTGATACTACATTGAAATGGACTAATCACATGTGCTATTACTCTTAAACAAATTGTAGGAATTTGGAACTGTTAATGGAAAGTCAGTATATAACAGTAACAGTATAAAACAGTATGGAAAGTCAATGCAAGGTCCTGTTATTACTTAGAGCATGTACATCATAAACAACTATCCCCTTTCAACCTCTTTTTTTCTCTCTTTAAGATGCTAAGATAGAAAAGTTTATTTTGTTCATGTTACCAATAGATTGGCAAGCCTCAGTGAAATCTCCTATAGAGCAAAACTCACTGTCTGTTACAAAACACTGAGCACTGACACCCGAGACTCTTTCCATGAACATTACATAAACATCTTCTAACAGTAATACTCACTATCAAATTCAAATTCACATATTATTTGTCACATACACATTCATACAGAGTAAGTACTGCTTTATACTGCTTCTTTGTTTTTTTTTTTACGACTGTCCAAAATGTTAACATGAAAAATAGAAATAGAATATAAGGCTAAAAATAAAGTAAATAAATAAAACAAAGTATAAGTATATTAAAGCTAAAAAGTATGTAAATAAGGTATATATATATCATATAGGTCCCCTGGTGGTCTAGTGGTTAGGATGCGGCGCTCTCACCGCTGCGGCCCGGGTTCGATCCCCGGTCAGGGAACCAACCTCAGCCACTCTTAGTGCCGGTCCCAAGCCCGGATAAATGGGGAGGGTTGCGTTAGGAAGGGCATCCAGCGCAAAAACATGTGCTGAATCATGCGGATGATCCGCTGTGGCGACCCCTAATGGGAGATGCCGAAAGAAAGTTATATATATATATATATATATATATATATATATATATATATATATATATATATACACACATACATACAGGTTGGGACCGACAAATCGGTCGTAACAGGATTTGGTCGTAAGTAGAGTAGGCTATATGTACAGTACTGTGAAATGATGCCGGAAGCTGGCACGCACTAGCCGCGGCGTACGACACTCGTAACACGATTTGGTCATAAGTAGAGTAGGCTATATGTACAGTACTGTGAAATTATGCCGGAAGCTGGTAAAAAAATAACGTACGCTGCGGCTAGCGATTGTGGTCGTAAAGTCGAATGGTCGTAAGTTGCATAGGTTGTAAGTCGAAGACTACCTGTATATATATATATATATGTTATTATTATTATATATACACACGAATTGCCAGAAAGGGATGGATGTTTATGGTAGATATTGACAAAAGTACAGATTAAATCCAGTGTGAATCGTCCTTAAATTGTCCATGTGCAAAATAAGGTGGCATAAAGTGACAATGTGCTGTGCCAGTCCCGAGTTGAAGTGACATATACATAGTGCAAAAATAATTGTACAGTGAAGGAAAAGTGATGCAGAGGGATAAGTCCAGGTACAATAGTTATCTATTCTCTTTGTAAACTAATACATTTTATTAAACATATTTACTATTCAGCATAGATTATGCTGAGCATTTGTCATACAAGTCTATGTGAATGATCTGTTTCTATTGATACACCAACTTGTGCATTGATATAAACCTGGAATTGAAGCCAGAATTACTGCCAGAGATGCAATACTAGAAAATTAATTAATACCTTCCGCTCAGAAAATTCAACAGCTCTGTGCGGTAATAATGTATATAGAATAGTGTGGTAATTCACTACATATTCATTACAAGGCCCATATTATATGCTTTTCTTGTTTGTGTACAAAAGTAAAGGCAGTATTCATTTTAACATATTTAGAACCTCTGTGTAAAAAAAAAATAATAATAAAAATAAATAAATAAACATTTAAAAATCATTTTAAAATAAAATAGATTCATTGTCAGGATGGATTCTTTACAAAATGTTACACACTACATAATTTGTAAAAAAAAAAAAAATTTGAGATCAAAAAAATAATCTCCAAGAGACAAATAAAACCATTTTTGTTTCAACCATACAGCGTTTTTTGTGCAGAGTCTGCTATAACCGAAGGGAATGACAATAAACCGGCTCCACTGCAAATATTACAGTAGGCCATTTCAGCAGGGTAAATTCATAACATTATGTCGTGTTATTATTTTCTTACTAGAGGGGTGCAGTAACCTTTCCCCCAGATCTTCTTTCAACAAGTTTACGCCAGGACAAACAGTGTCGTTATAGTATAATGCTTTAGACAGACTTGATGGCTCACTAGGCAATGTGATTAAAGAAAGCCAATTACACTCATATAAAGACAGAATGCCTAGCAATAAGCTAATATTGCTAATTTTGAAAGTTTAGACACTATAAGGGAATTTTGCTCACGATAAATCCCAAATAATGCTTAATGCTTTGCAGCAGTGAGAGCTATTAAACTGTAAATACGCATAAATAAGTTATAAATAAATGAACAAATACATCCAATCACACGGCCTGGGATTTTCACACGCAACAGCTTCTAGATCTTAAACACACTGGTGCAAAAAACAAAAAACACTGAGTGAGCTGTGGATAAAAAGTGCATTCTGAGATGCTTTTCTGCTTGAGATTGTTTGAGTTTCTATAGACTTCTTGTCAGGTCAGACCAATTTAGCCATTCTTCTCTGATCTCTGAGAAGCCATCAGACCCGTTCATTTACAAAATGTCTTTTTTTCTGAGTTTACATTTTGTGTTAACTTTAGAGACTGCTCTGTGTAAAATTCCCAGGAAATCACTAACTTCCTGAAATACTCAAACCAGCACATCTAGCAACAACAGTCATACCACGGAGATCACAGGGATCACTTTCTTTTTTCCTATTCAGATGTCTGATGTAAACATTAACTGAAGCTCATGATATGTATCTGTAAGGCTGTATACACTGTACTGCTCCTACATGATTGGCTGAATGGTTAATCGCATAAAACCCCAGGTGTGCATGTGTTCCCGTTAAAGTGTATGGTCACTAAAAATGTAAGTAGTACCATTGCTACTAACACATCAATGAAAAATCCAGCTTGCTAGTCCAATATCTGTTGGTATCTAGCTAGCCACCATTTTACTTACGGTAAAGTGCCTTCTTTGCTATCTCTTGATTCCTATTCAACTATCATTTTCGCATAATCAAGCATAAAAGCTTTCTGCAGTTCTGAACCAGTGGTTCTGCTAAAGTAAGCAAAATAAGCTTTCATGCATTGTGTGTATTATTGATTTAAAGAGAGTACTGAGAAGTATATCATACTGTATGTGTACATGCATTTTGGCCTCTAATAACCACAATCATCTTTTTTTTTGCTGTTATGGGAATAGATGCATTATGCATTCTGTTTTTGTCTACCATAAAATGTGTATAAATGAATAATAAATTCACAGGAAAGTGAAATGCAGATGTGCACAGTATGTGATAGTAGCAGACTGCTGGCCTCATAAAGTTTGTGATGCACTTGGGTCAACTGCTGAGGTGCTAAAAAGCAAAAAATATATACATATAGTGTTTCCTCATTTTCATTTCTTCATTTTCAAGTCCAAAAGAGACAAGAACGAGCAACTCTCCAGCAAGAAAACCAATGACTCATACAAGTAAAATGCAGCCATGCACACTACTTTTGGACACAATTAAATATAACTCGCCACGTAAGCACCCTCACAGCGACTCCATGCCTTCTTGTAGATCATCCTGCATTTTGCATGCTCCTTATCTGCATCACTAAGTGACCTTTGGATTTGTATCCAGAGCAGAAATGCAGCAATTATTACCGTAAATGATGGATATAGTATAATCAGTGTCATCTGCTCTTATTCCAGGGCCTGCAGCATCATAAAACAGTGTCTCACTGAACAAAAAGGACTGTGATATGCAGTACAACTGCACATTATACTCTTCTAGTTCAACTTGACTAGTTCTTTTTATCAGTGAATACGCTCTAAAGGGTACTCGGCTGTAACAATAATAGTCACTGATATGGTTGGTACATTTACAGCCTTCGTGACCTACACTACACTAAGCGGACACATTTTAATTCTCCGCTTGTATTGTATATATATTTTAGGTGAAGAAGTAGATGCCGAACTCACAAACATCCCGTACCATCTAGGGACGTACCAGTGCAAATTGGATCCCACTACATGTGTGGAGTTTTGACATTGGACCTCCTGGAGTGTTTAAAGGCTTTGGCATGGAGAAGCTGGTGCTGGATCTGTGCTGATCACAAATGTTGAGCTCAGTAGCTCCTAGTTTTATAACCATAAAGACTGTATAAGACTGTAGAAAGAACATTTACTTATAATCTTATACTCCAGTACTCATGTTAGTTCTCACTCGCCAGTGTTCTGTATTGTTGAAAGATTTATGATCAAACTCTTGATGTCACCCAAATGAGGATGGGGTCCCCTTTTGAGTCTGGTTCCTCTCAAGGTTTCTTCCTCATTACATCTAAGGGAGTTTTTCCTTGCCACAGTCGCCATGGCTTGCTCATCAGGGATAAATACACATCGTTCACCTTAACTGTTAAATTCTGTAAAGCTGCTTTGAGACAATGTCTGTTGTGAAAAGCGCTATAGAAACAAACTTGACTTGACTGTAGGTGCATATACAATGTCTTAAGCCCAGTTCCAGGCAATTTAAATCCCTATATCAAGCATAAAGTTTAGATTTTGTTGACACAAAATGCTCTCCGTATTTCTGGGTCAAATGTAAAGATAAAGATAAATGGAGTGTGAGTGTGTGTGTGTGTGTGTGTGTGTGTGTGTGTGTGTTGTTTTTTGAAGATTATACTATTCAAGTAAAGTTGAAATAATAGCCTGGAATAATAAAGTAACAATAAATGACCCTGAATATTACCACTAGTGTACTGTAAGGGTTTTGGGTTACGTTTGGAAATGTTACTTATTTATTTCTTGTATTTTTTTTTTTTTTTAGACAACAGGCCAGTAGTTGTGTTTGTTGTTTGTTATGACACTCAGCAGCAACACAAAGCATTTCCGAAATGCGCTCCATTGCGTTTACATTCGGATCTTCAAAAGCCGAAAAGTGTCTAACCGACTCACATTCGTCATTTCTGGAAACCGCACTGATACTGTGTACACACACACACACACACACACACCCTTATTTCTATGGATATATTGACATATCGTTAAAGACATCTTCTCGAGCTACTCACCTCCACAAAGAGCCAGAGCGTCAGTAAAACACCCACTCCATGCTGCTTCATCTTTATTCGCTTTTGCGTTTTAATTTTGGCACCCGGCTCGCGACAATAGAGGATTTCCGGTCACCACGAAGCTCTCATAGCAAACCTGGGTTCATGTTCAGTGCACGAAGAAAGATCCTTCTACTCCATGGTGGCTCCTGGCTGCAACACAAAGCGCTAGTCGAGTCTCTGTTTGTATCCGTAGCGCCTACTGTCAATGCGGGACGCACACACACACACACACACACACACACACACTTACAGCGCCAATCTTTCACACAGAAGTCTCTTAAAGGAAACCGGAATCGAAACCCAAACACACACCAGCACAGACATGAAGATCGCAAAACACTTATTTTACAGGCGCAATTTGACTTTCGTGCTGACCACAGGGTCGAGATGAGCAGCCTCCGCAATCCTACGCCTCTCAAATCAGTGCACACACACACACACACACACACACACACACACACACACACTCTCACTCTCTCTCTCTCTCTCTCTCTCTCTCCAGAGTGCAAATAGCTTCCCAGTAACACTAAATGATCAAGAAATCAGTGTAGGCCTACACTTCTTTCATGAGAGTGGTATACAGTCAACCCTTGTTTGTATTATTACCCATCTTTGTGCATGTAGGAGAAATCAACATTTATATAATATATTGTTTATTATTCATTCTGTGATCTTTGGTAGGGTTGGAATAAACACAAAGCCTGGGGAAAGCAGGATGTGAGGTGAGATACCAGTCACCATGCGTAGACATTCACATCTTGGAGTAATTAGTGATCGAATTACTGGCATGTTTTTAAAAGCTTGAAGGAAACCAGAGAACCCAAAGGAAACTTATATGGACCAGAGATGGGAAGAAACAAAGTACAAATACTTTGTTATTGTTTTTTTGTTTTTGTTTTTCTGGTATCTGCACTTTACTTCACTGTTTATTTTTCAGGCAAGTATTTTTTATACTTTTATTCATTAAATTTTTACACAAATATCTGTTTAGGTTACTTTAGGTTTAATCTATTTGGTGACATGATCAATATTTTTTTCTTTTCATTGCTCGCCATTTTCAGCCCATCAACCTATTTCTTGTCGTTGTGCGGCTTTTTCAATGGTCCATCATTTCCTGACTCTCACACACCACAGACGTAGGTTAGTTTATGAAGATAACAATGAGCAGGGCAGAAGGCAACAAGAAGTATGGGGTTAACATGGATGAGACAGAGGGAGTCAGTGATGTAAACATGACTGAGAACAGAGACTTTTCTGGTCACCTGATCATCATCATCATCTTTTCTCTGTCTCTAATATTCAGGAAATTCTGTACACACCTGAACAATAAACCTAATATTAGAATAACTAAATGATGTTCATAAAATATATTTGTGTTCAAGAGGTGTATGGTTAAAGGTTGCAAAAAAGTGTAAGAATTTTCTGACATAGAAACACTATTTTCACTATGTTTTAATACATTAAAGCTGTTTTAAACATACTTCCCATTCCATTTGGTTCTGCAAAACTAAACCACCCCTATTAATCAAGTTAATAAGCTAGAAGACACTTATAGAATGTTTTTGCACCATAAAATATTTCTTTGTATTGTTAGATCAGCATGTATGGATGTCCCTCATCCATTTAGAGACCACGTTGTCAATAGGGTTTAAATCCATAGACCTTAATGGCCACTTGAAAATTGAACATTGATGTTTCAGCAACCAATTGTGTGTGGGTTGGGTCGTTATCAGCATCATCAATGTTCATGAGAGCCCATGGATCCACAAAAACATGGAAGAAAGTCTTGATGAACCACAACAATATCTTATACTGAGTATTTTTCCTTTTGTTTGGATGCCTCCGACTACAACAAATAATTTTTACTTGAACCTCCAACATTATGTTGACTGTGGTCTATATTAATAAGTTGATATATTTACTTTGAAACTGGTAAAAAAAACTTTGCACACAAATAATTATACATTGTGTATGTTTGGCATCAAATATTTTACTTTATATTGTGTACCTTATGAGGTGGTGTATTAATAGTACACCACCTGAATGTATGTTAGAATGCCAGTGGTGCAGGATTAGATTAGGTTTTGACTGAGTGATTTTGTCCAGTCGCATACTACATACTCTAGCCATTTTAATGTCTGAGTAAGCCAAAATAACTGTATTCACATATGAAATGTGTAGGAAAGCATTGCCCCTGTGGATTACAAATGATCACTATAGTCTGCTTCACATGCATAAAAAAGCTTGAATGAGCAGTAATGTATTTGCTTCATACTTCATAGTCTCGTATTGGTTTTATATGATTTCTCCTGGGAGGCAATGGGGCCATACTTGAGCTAGGCACTTCTATGGGCCATTAAGAAAATGTATTTCTTGTTAAAACGTGTGCCTAAAGAAACAGTTATGTTATAGACATATAGTCTAAATGTCTATGATCCACTGCCAAAAGATCTTGCCACATAAACATCATTCACAAGACTAAAAAAAAACACCCAGCACCATTTGTAATGTCCACAGCAGTGTTTGGACTCACCAGTTTACAAGCACCCACATGCCTATAAATAACCTAGACAAACTAGCCAGCCGAAAAACGCCACTACTTTCATCAAACCTTGTACAGTGCTTGTGACCTAATTTTGTCAAAGAAGTTACAAATTTGACTTATGTTTTATATATATTTATATACATTTACTGCATTTATGTCTGTGAGATTAGTCAGAACACAGTTTGCTTTCTGTATGTAGACTATCATGACTATCGTTCTTAGCTGTTTATGAGCAGGGCAATAAAAAAGGAGAGGGGTATGGGCCCCCTGCTGGGCAAATAGTTCTCAACACTACAAAATAACCCTGGTATGATAAAAACAAACAAAAATACTAGAGATTTAAAATAGTAAAACACATAGAATACGGCAATAAAATGATACCATTTTAATCTTTGTTAGCTAGTCAAAAGAATGTAATACTTATGAAAAATTAATTTTCTAAGCACTGAGTGTTTATTTTTCCCATAAGTCATTAATCACAGCTATGAAATACGACATCTAAATAAAAAATTAATACAAATTATTTTGTTAAATATTTTTTTCTGTCCTCTGGTAACAAGAGTTTATTACAAACTAATTGAATACCAATTTACAATGCTTTTCCACTTTTTTCTTGCTTATCAATTGCAAAGAGTTTTGGGGAAGGGACCACTGCCTTTTCCTGGCCTGGATTAAGATCAATGCCAATGGGATTTATTGACTATTGATTTAAAAGACAGAGGTTTGCCCTACAGTAAGCAAATTGGGTTCTGGGTTCATCTTGGTTCTGGTTCTGATTTTAAATGCAGAAAAATAGTTGCTGTAAAAAAGCCCTGCATGCTTTAGTTAAAGAAATTCTTCTGTTTCAATTAATGAGCCTTTATTATAGGGTTTAGTTATAAAAAGCTTCAGTAAGATGGATATAATTAAAGTGCTACATGCAGTAAATGCAGCCTGGAAATACTGCACTTTCATGAGTAGTTTCAGGTTTTATAAGACACATTAAAATACACAGAAAGGCTGGGTAGTTTTTATATAGCCAGTGTGTTATCTCTTCACCCTGCTTTATTGCTTATTTCTTATAATATGCTTCTTTATATGTGTCCAAAGCATTTATGCAAATAGACTTTATTTATTTACATACAGAGAAAATAGCTGCTGATATTTAATATATGGAAGACTGTATCCTATGTCCCATAATGCTTACCTTAGAAAACAACATAGCATTGTTTTACACACATTAAACCATTTTTTAGTCAACATTTTCAAAAAATAAAGATGGAATCTTGACTTGGATTGCAAAAATGGACTTAAAAGTTAAAATAGCCCTGTATTTAAAATTAACACCCAGTGAATTATGAATGCAATTACTTGGTTGTTCTTCAGAGCAGAACTATGCAATCTGAGGTAAAATTTACTTTGTTGGAGCTGGTATCCTTTTAAAGTATATAGTTACATTTGTGTGATGAGAGAGGTGATATAAAAAAAAAAAATTCAGTCATTATTGGTGTCTATAGTTCTCATGAACTTTCATGAAAAAGGTTTATATAATAATATCTAAAAGAAAGCTACATAAACAAAAAAATAAATAAAACAATATTAACTTACTAAAATAACCAGACTTACATTTCTCCCTACCATAAACACTAACATTATTGGGTCCCCAGTTCTATCCTTACTCATAGCTACTCTTTTACAAGTAGAATCGTGGAGATGTTTAGGAGAGATGGCAGTGAAGTTTTTAACCAGATTGTTCAACAAGATTCTGGAAAGTGGGAGGATGCCTGAGGTATGGAGAAGGAGTGTGCTGGTACTAATCTTTAAGAATAAGGGAGATGTGCAGACCTGCAGTAACTACAGGGGAATTAAGTTGATCAGTCACATCATAAAGTTATGGGAAAGAGTAGTGGAAGCCAGGCTGAGAGAAGAGGTGACCATCTGTGAGCAACAGTATGGTTTCATGCTGAGGAAGAGCACCACAGACGCACTATTTGTTTGAGAATGTTGATAAAGAAGTATAGAGAAGGTCAGAAGAATTTGCATTATGTGTTTGTAGAGCTAGAGAAAATGTACGACAGGGTGCGGAGAGCTGGATGTACGCGCTGGAGAGAAGGGGAATGAAAGTCAGTAGGAGTAAGACAGAGTACATGTGTGTGAATGAGAGGGAGGTCAGTGGAGTGGTGCGGTTGCAGGGAGAAGAGGTGGAGAAGGTGGATGAGTTGCCATTATCTTATTAATACAACTGAGCAGTTGAGGTTAAAGGGGCCATGCTGAAGGGCCCAGCAGTGGCAGCTTGGTGGAATCGGGATTTGAACTCATGACCTTCTGATCAGAAGTCCAACATATTAACCACTGAGCTACCCCTTCCCCATGTTGTCCATTGTCTGCATTGATTTTCTCTGGTTTCTCCAGTTTCCTATTATGACCACAGTAGATTGACTACCTTATATTGCCTTTATATGGGTGTAAATGAGTATGTGAATAAATGTATGCTTGGTAGCCTCCATCCAATTCAGTACAATCACAGCTTTAAATAGTATTGAGTAGTTACTGACGATAAATGAGAAGCAGCCGCCTATATGAGAAGCAATGCTTAGCCTATATGGAAACTTTAAGAAAAGCCCCCAGATTAGATCTCCTGCATGAAGCTGGTTGAAAAATATTTTCTCATTAACCTGAGAGAACCTCTTAAAAAGTGAAACACAATGAGGCATGCTGGTGTTAGAAACATGCCCTGAGGATAGATTTCATCAGCAGGGACTGAGATACTGGTCAAATTTGATACTGAGTAATTCATATCCGTAATAAAAGATTGTTGTAGTTTCTAACAAACATAAAGCAGATGGGTTTTTGTCTAAAAATGTACAGAGATGTCTACACAATACAGATTTATTTCTCTTTTTCTGTATATGCATGTGGGTGTAATATAGTGCTTTTTTAAAGTATTTGAAGTCACAGAGATGTTCTTATTATTAACATCAGAAACAGGCAACGGGGCGAATGGACTAGAATCTACCTTACAAAACAGACACACTAAACAACAGACAACAAACAATAGAATGATTATATGACAGGTAACCAGTGATGGGCCATCAGGGTCAGCAAAGCCTTCTCTGCTGGCCTAAACACTATCAGAAGCACTGACCTACATTTACAACCTAAATTCTCATATTTGTTCCATAAACTGTATTAATTTATTCCCAACAGTCTATTCTCTTCATTTCGTAGCGTTTCTCTTGGCTGCACCGCTTTCAGTACGTGTATGTGTATGTGGATGTTAGATGTTTTTGTCCAAGCAGATTTCAGTCTCTATGTACTGCCATGTCAATCTAATCTGCCCAGGGCCTTCAAAGTCAGTACTGCTGGCCTTTTTACCCTAGTCTCTATTAGAAAAGAGTCTGTTTCTTTAACCAATCAGATTTCAAATTCGCCTCACAGAATAGCGTCAGCAATTTTCTTTCCTCTGATTGGTTTGTTAGAGGGAAACTGTTACAGCCAAGTTTCACTGGCAAAACACATCTGTAGCGCTCTGCACAAATTAATACATCTGATTTAGACTTTATGCCTTTTGAGAAAGAGAAAATGATTTGGTCTCGGACATACTTAAAAATCTATTTTCAAGAAAAGCTAGACATCGTGAGGCGAGGTCGGCCAACCCCAAAGCTAGCTAGCTTGTCTCAGCCCGGGGAAGGTTTTGTTCGCCACTTCCACTTCTAGAATACGAGCGGTACCACTGGCTTACAGCCTCTGATAAGCGATGCAAATTATGAGTCTGCATCTCTGGTGAGTAGGTTGTATTTTATTAAATTTTTTCTGTTTTTGTCATGTTATTAGACAAATATTGATTTCTCCAGATGATGTAGGTGGCACAGTTGCGGTTGTAGTGTAGAGGTTTGGAGTTGTCTTAACTGAGTTTCTTGCTTCAGTTAAATGGTATTCACCCTCCATATGTGAAATGTCTCTCTCTCTGTAATGGCACGCGTTGTTATATTGCGTTTTTGTATAGTATTGATGGTATCTATCATTGTAACATGATAGTGGTGGTATTAAGAGGTTGATTAAGTCGGACAAATTCCAACTGAAGGCCCAGGTACCAAATGCATGGCCCGCCACTGCAGCTAACTAATGGGTATATAATATTTACACACATTGAGATGACTAAAGATATGTGAGCGCAAACTGCAGAAGACAACCAAAGAAATGAAGAAGACAGGTCAAACAAGGAGCAACATATATTTGCCATGACCACTGTATAAATAAAATGAAATTTACTTCTGACTTAAGAATGCTTTAGATTCTACACTGGATGTGTTATGACTGAAGATTTCAATATTACTGAGGCACATACAAATCTTTTCATTCTGTCATATTGCCCACTGCCAGCATTTGTCAAAAGATTTGAAATCACTGTCTCATATAATTCTTCTTTCTCTTTGTAGAAGGAAAGTGACAGACCTTAAAAAAGTCGTTCCTCTTCATGCTGAGTCAGCGAGTCTGCACTGCGAGGCAGGATATTGAAAGCCCCTTGAGCTGACTATTCACTGATTGTGTGGAAAGTGAACTGTGACTAAATATCCTATTAGAGGAAATGGAAAGCCAATCTCAAATATTGCTTAGAGGAGAAAAAAGGGTAAGCTCATAAACAGTCAATGGTTTAACCTGTGGTTACTGATATCTGATGAGGATTGGGTCAGGTGTTACTGGTAACAGGTGTTACTTGTAACAAAGTTGAGTCTGTGTTGTCAAATTAAGAATGAAATTAGATTTTCTTTGTACAGAAATTTATTTAAATTAAAGTGGGTGAGGGCAACATGATTGGATTTTGTTTAATTTTCATACATAGGTCATATGAAAGACAGGGGAGGTTAAACCCGTCCAACAATAACCTTAAGCACGGCAACTTTGCCTTTGCACGGACATGCCTCTCAATCAATGTCTTATTAATTACAAATCAAAGGGGTATTTCAGTTTCTCTAATCAAGTGACACTAGCCACATTTACATGTACACATTTTTGTCATTCCGATTAAAATCCTCCCGAGTAAAAGATTCAGTGGACTGTTTACACGAGAGGTTATCTAATCCGACATGGTGTTAACATGTGCCTGCGCTTTCAATCGGAATGACTTTCTGACATGCGCACATTAATTAATTATGCATGTCGCAGTTTCATACAAACTGGGAAGTGCGGAATACCGTGTTGGGGCAAATCAATTCGGTGTTCACAAGAGCACAGTTAAAAAGTTAGTGTATATATTCTGCAATTGAATGATGAATATGGTGGTACGAGATCTAATACAGATGCCAGGTGAAGAGGAGGCTTCTGAAATCACACAGAGATTCAAGAAAGTGCATTTTGTCCCTCAAGAATTGGGTCTTATAAATGGCAGTAATCGGTTTAAAGGGTTTACATGACAGAATTTTTATTTCGTTTGAATTTATAGAAAGGTTAATCCAACCCCTTTCAAACCAATTGCATCCGATTTAGGCATTTTTATTCCGATTGATGTGTTAATATGGAGCGTTTTATTTCGCATTGGACTTTTAAACTGATTACAAAGCTCATGTGAATGCACCTACTGGCAGGCATGAATCTACATTTTGGGCTATAAAGAATTCAGCCCCAGCCATGCTTCTGTATGTTTCATTTCTTTTTTTGGTGCTGTTGTAAAAAAAAATAAAAAACCTTTTACATTTTTCCAATACTTGTTAATTTTGGTATATTTGGTTTCTCAAAAAACCTACTAAGAGTAATTAAACGTAATTTGTGTCTTTTTTTTTACTATGAGATTGGTCAAATGTCTACAGTAGGTGGAAATTTTGTCAATCCAGAGTACAGGAAAAGTGAGCTAACATTTAATCTAAAAGGACCAGTCTGCTTAATTTCTATTAATAAAAACTACAGGATATGAGCAAATAATTTTAGCAAATTATAAAGAACTTGAGCTGCTATAAGTGCAGGGAAGGTAACATAGGGACATGGAAACAAATGTTGCTTAATGTATACAATAGACTACCTGTAGCCAAAGACACTGTGCCACAAAATAGGAATAGTTAGTACATTTCATGTAAAAACATTCAAAAGTGCAAGTATCAACCTTGCCACAGCCATCTGTGCCTGAGAATACATGAATGTGAACCTGGAGACCTGGGTGGCATTACACTGTTGTACACTGTCTGTCTATCAGAGTGAAGAGGTCTGTTAGCATTTTCAATTTGAGTACATTTAGTCATGTGTATCACATAAGCAGCAGTTTGAAAAGATGGAGTATCATCTAGTGTATGGGAATTGGGGAAAATAATAATAATAAAGCAATGAAGGAATGAATGAATCCTGCAAAGAGACAATGTTTTACTGTTAAACAATCAGTAGCACAAATTTGATAAATCTTTACCTTGCAGTCCTCAAAGTGATTTCTTCAGGAAGGTGGTGTGGCGTATAAATTATGAGTCAAGTCTGAATATTATTTCAGGCTTTCATTTAGTCAAGCAAGTCTCAGTTGGTTTGACAGTGATGTGACTTGCACAGATGGCACATCTTACTGATATGTCAGTTATGTCAATGTGTGTATGCAGTGGCAATTCACAACGTTATAAACAAGCTGAGAAACTAGAAGCATTCAAAAAGACAATTGCTTCCGCATTAGGGGAATGTACAGGTACTATTTACAAGGAGAAACATCTAGATAAAGATCAAAGTTACATGTACACATTTTATGAAACTAACAAGACATTTGCTGACTGTTGACTGGAGTCAATTCCATTCAATTCTATTAAATTTCAATTAATGTTTTCGAATAAGAGATTCTTTAGCATTGAAAATAGAGAGTGTTACATATGGAAAGTGCTGTGGAAAACAAACTGATTTGACCCTCCCATGATCATACATCAGTACAGAAATTCCTGAATAGATAATCATGACGAAATATAGCTGTAACATGAACACATAATAGATTTTAAATGAATTTTTTTTCAACGGAACAACGCACAAAAGCAAATACAATCTCACAGATTTATGCAAATGAAAGCACATCCCCAGGTACTTACATTTGTGACATACAGTAAGCCATGTAAGGCTTGATAACAGAAAGTTATTGTATCTATATATTTATAGTGTGGTTTCCATATGAAGCTAACAAACTGCAGTATGGTATTAGATTCCATTTCATTTTTTTCATGCATTAATTTAAAATATTTGTCTGATATTTCATGTTTTTACAACAATTCTGCTTTTTTTTAAAATAGATATTAAGCTAAACACTTTGGACGCTCAATAAGGTCAAATCAGCAAAAAATGTGGTGTATTTTGTGTAAAATTTCTCAAATATGTTTAGCATAAGGGTATATAACATTTCTAAAAGTGACACATTTAACAAAATATATTTATTTACTTTGGGAGTAAATTTGTTACTATTCTGTAAGGTAATTAAGTATATTAACAATTAAGATTAATTTTAACCCAGCCATTAGGGAGGCACAAGCCAGTGCACTCTTAGTGCCGGTCCCAAGCCCGGATAAATGGGGAGGGTTGCGTTAGGAAGGGCATCCAGCGTAAAACATGCGCCAAATCAAATATGCGGGTCACGAATAAGAATTTCATACCGGATCGGTCGAGGCCCGGGTTAACAACGACCGCCACAGGTATCGTTAGCCAACAGGGTACCGGTGGAAATTGGGCTACTGTTGGCCGAAGGAGGAGAAGGAGAGGAGGAAGACGTCTACAGAGGCGACAGGGAAAGGAGAAGTGTAGGAGAGTGGAGGTTCGGGTTGGTACTTTAAATGTTGGCACTATGACTGGTAAAGGGAGAGAGTTAGCTGATATGATGGAGAGGAGAAAGGTAGATATGTTGTGTGTTCAGGAGACCAAGTGGAAAGGGAGTAAGGCCAGAAACATTGGAGGTGGGTTTAAACTGTTCTATCATGGTGTGGATGGAAAGAGAAATGGTGTAGGGGTGATTCTGAAGGAAGAGTACAGTAAGAGTGTAGTGGAGGTGAAGAGAGTTTCTGATAGGGTGATGATCGTGAAGGTGGAAGTTGAAGGGATGATGATAAATGTCATCAGTGCCTATGCTCCACAAGTCGGCTGTGAGATGGAGGAGAAGGAAAGATTCTGGAGTGAATTAGATGAAGTGGTAGATGGTGTACCTAGAAATGAACGATTGGTGATTGGGCAGACTTTAATGGACATGTAGGTGAGGGGAACAGAGGTGATGAGGAGGTTATGGGTAGGTATGGCCTAAAGGAGAGAAATGTGGAAGGGCAGATGGTGGTAGATTTTGCTAAAAGGATGGAAATGGCAGTGGTGAATACGTATTTTAAGAAGAAGGAGGATCATAGGGTGACGTATAAGAGTGGAGG
>JAAIIK010000003.1:9221036-9245554 GCA_014706435.1 Silurus glanis
ATATATATATATATATATATTTATATAAACTAAAATAATGATAAATTAAACTGTCATTTAAAATACTTGGTTGCAAATAACTTTAGTTTCTGTTGAGGTCATGAAAGGTTTTTTAAGCTGCTTGGTTTTCAGATCTTTGAAATCTTCTTAAATCTTTTTCTTCTCTCATCCTGCTTTATGTCTGTAACCAAACTGCCACTGCTGAGGTCTCAACTAAATTCCTCAGTTCCTGGAAATGCCATACATGTCAATATATACATAACAAAATCTGCTGCCACTGTGAGATGAAATGAAAAATTGCAATATGCTGCTTGGAATGCTGCCGAACACACATTTTAATAGAGAAGCCACAGTCTAGTTAACTTTTGTCCATGGGCTGCAGGTGGACTGGACATTGAGAGATGCTTTATTTAAAATAATACTCCAACAGCTAAACAACAATGAACTATTTCAATTGAAGGGATGTAATTGTTTGTTTAATCAGTCTAGCAAACTAAGCTTTATTAAAATTTGTGTATAAATGTAGATTAAAACCATTTTAGATTTATGAGAATCATAAGCACACTCATGGTCTATTCTATTCTCAAGAATATTCCTCTTTTCCTGGCAAAGCCTCAGCAAATACAGGCATCAAATGAGTCAAGCACCTGCCAATCACATTGTGCCTAGCTCAGGTAGAGCATTTAATGTTAAAATGGACCTTCATTCTTTATTTAACTCAGCCATTTACAACTTAATCTCCTTAACAAAATGAAGCTTTGACTCTGTGGCAATATTGTGCTGTTGGCCTTGAAGGACATTTGAATTTTCCTATTTCATGCATACTTCGATCACGCATAACATTATGACCTTATAACATTTTGAGCGGTGAAGTGAATAACACTGTTTATCTCTTCATCATGGCACCTGTTAGTGGGTGGGATACATTAGGCAGCAAGTGAACATTTTGTTCTCAAAGTTGATGTGTTAAAAGCAAGAAAAATGGGTAAGCATAATGATTTAAGTGAGTTTGACAAGGGCCAAATTGTTATGACTTGACGTCTAGGTCAGAGCATCTCCAAAACTGCAGCTCTTGTGGGATGTTCCCGGTCTGCAGTGGTCAGTATCTATTAAAAGTGGTTTAAGGAAGGAACAGTGGTGAACCGGTGACAGGGTCGTGGGTGGCCAGGGCTCATTGATGCATGTGGGGAGCGAAGGCTGGTCCGTGTGGTCCGTACAACAGACGAGCTCATGTAGCACAAATTGCTGAAGAATTTACTGCTTTTAATGCTCGATGGGTCAGAACTGTTTTGGCAGAAAAAGGGGAACCAACACAATATTAGGCAGGTTGTCATAATGTTATGCCTGATTGGTGTATCAAAGTTTAAAAGTTTAATACTTGGGATAATTCATATAATAAGTTTCTCTTTACATTCTAATTAAGGTGAAAACAATCAAAATCCACTTCTACTTTCTAATATCTTTCTATTTTTGGCGCTATTTCTATTTTCTTTTTCTTCCATTTCTCATTGTTGCTGTTTTTGTTATGGAACAATTACTTTACACTTCCAGCCCTGGTGCTGTGCACAAACTATAAGCCCCACTCTACCCTGTTCATGAACATTTATGAAATTACTGACCTGATATTCACTGAAGAATTGATCCTTCTCAGTGACCCTGATTTGACACAATGGTGCATGTTGTGCTGACACCCCTATTTTGTTCTCCTTATAAGTACATACAGTAGTTAAAGATGTTTTTTCTCTCCAGTTGCATTGTGCCCTAATCATCAAGTATCCCTTAATCAGTGTCACTTCTTGATCACAGGATGTTGATCAAATGTATGATAATTAATATATAATTTCATATACTATATAGTTTATTTATCTCACTCATGACTGTTCAGAGTGCATGAAAAAAGTTACCAATTTGCATTTAAATTATCGGAATTGATATCTACATTGTTAAGTATTGGGTAAAGTGTGCAGGATATTATGTCATAAAATAAATCTAAAATCTTAACATGAATAAATGTGATTTAGCTGCACCGATGTAGATCTATTTAGTCCTTCAATTGTGTAACAGATGCATTTCAGAAGCATGCCTTTGAGCTGATGCTGGCTGTGGAGTGAAACTCAGACAAACCTGGGTTATTAAAGGCTCCAGGATGTCAACATATGTTTTATATAAACACCAGATGGGATTGAGTTACATTTTGATAGTCCTTTTTAAATGTTTGATTGAGTTAAAGATTTGTTCATTTAAATCATCTGCTTTACCCCTTTAACATAGGCACCTGCTCATGCACAAGTGTGTACAGCTTTTTTTGAGGTTTGGCACTAAGTGACTCCAGCACTTAAAGATTGCACCTGCTGTTGATTCAGGAAGAGAACTTGTCTTTGGTTGAAAATAATTATTCAGTTCTTTCAGACTTCAGATCAATTCAGCTGGTATGAGTGAAAAACTAGATTTTACAAAACGGGTGAATGATGAGTTGAAAAATATATTCAGTTTTCAGATTTTGGCTATATTACACTATTACAATGTTCTACATTATACCATTACCTGTAGTAAAACAGTTCACATTTATTAACAGTTGATTTATTTAAAAAAAAAAATGTATGTGCACATTATGTGCAGCAACCACCTCTTTATTTGTAACAGCCTGAAATATCTGAAATTCAGACATTTGCCTTTTGGATTACTTCTTTGCTTAGATCTTGGATAACTGTAGCTCAATCTGCTGCATGTTTTTCTGCTAAAAGTTTTTTGATTCACTATTGGAATAGCATGTGTAAGAAATTGCCAGTAGGCATTCCTTGCCTTTGCTTTTGATACCCCCCTCCGGTCATTCATTTTTACTGACAGTAGGTGTAAGCCTGACTGTATTTTGTGAACTATAGTAGTACCAGGTAACAGCATTTCCAAAAAGATCCTTACAGATCCTCCTGAGTGTAATGAATCATTTGGCCTGTGCATATACTGTAATCAGTTTGGGCAAAGTGGCTTCCAGGTTCAAAATGTGTAACTGTTGATCTTTTTTTGTTTTTGGACAGCCACAGGGGACACATTCTAAATTGTAAGCATTACTCAGTACTGGTCAAGTAAAACTAATTGTGCAAAAGTGCATTTTAGCAAATTTCACAAATGTAAACTGAACAGAAAAAGCCAAGTAAATGTGAGTAAAGTAGGCATAACATTACTACTTGGATGATGAAAATGTCTCTAGGTTACGTATGTAATCCTAGTTCCCTGAGGGAACGAGGCGCTGCGTCGAAACGCTTTGGGAACGCGCCTGAGTGTTCACGCTCTAAAATAATGTGTGTAATCAGTCAAAAATGAGACGCTGGCCGTCACCGGTGGGGTGACGTCACGACCAGGAGTATAAAACGCATATGAGTGAGGGCAGCGGCAGCTTCTGTAAGGGAGAAGGAAGCGGTGCAGGGACGTTGGCGGTGTGGCATGGAGACGCAGCATCTCGTTCCCTCAGGGAACTAGGGTTACATACGTAACCTAGAGATGTTCCCTTTCAGGAACTCGAGCTGCGTCGAAACGCTTTGGGAACGAGTGTCCAATCACGCCAGACTGACCAGTCCCTGCCTAGTGTGTGTCTGTTAACACAGCTAGAGGAGGACTGAGCGGCCAGAAGTGGCATTGCGGTCTAGGTTATAGAACCGCACAAAGGTCAGCGGGGTGGACCAACCCGCAGTGTTACATATGTCTTAGAGGGGAACTCCAGAGGACTAAGATTTTGAGTCAGCCACACTCTAGGTGAAGTGAGCTCTGACCCCGAAGGTCAGGGAGCGGGTAGACCAGAGGACTTATAAGATGATGTGATAGTATCAACAATCCACCTGCTCAGAGTCTGCTTATTAACAGGAAGACCTCTCTTGGGAGGGCCATAGCAGACGAGCAGCTGATCAGTCCTTCTCCAAGCACCCATCCTGTGGGCGTAGGTGTCCAGTGCGCACACCGGACAGAGCCAGTTTAGTTTCTCCTGGTCTGGGGCCTGGCACGGAGGAGGAGAGAATGCCTGTAATCTTACGGGTCGTGGGACGACGAGGGCACCTTGGGGATGTAACAGATACAGGTACAGAAAGGCACTGGCCATACCCGGGGTAAACTTCAGGTAAACTACTCTCTTGATCGAGCAGATAACCAACAAGAATGTGGTTTTGATTGAAAGGTGCCTCCAAGATGCCTCGGCTAGAGGCTCGAAGGGGGGGGGCTCAGACAGAGCCCCCAAAACGATGGCCAGGTCTCACCCAGGCACTCTAGGTCGTACCGGGGGCCTCAGCCTCTGGGTGCTGCCTAGAAGACGCGTTACAATCGGGTCTCTGCCCAGAGATTGCCCGGCCACAGGAGCGTGATAAGCCGAGATGGCGGATGCGTAGACTTTTAGGGTGGACGGAGCCAACCCCTTGGAGGACTGTCCCTGGAGAAAATCCAGCACTGAACAGCACTGGGCAGTGAACTGGATCCAGCTGGTGGTGCTCACACCATGAGCAGAACAGATGCCACCTGGCGGCATACGACCTCCTTGTGGAAGGAGCTCTGGAGTGAAGAATGGTCTCTACTACCACGGGGCCACAGCCACAGCCTTCACAGCTCCGGGCGGGGGTGAAATATGGCACCCCCGAGATGGGAAAGGAGATCTTTAGAGGAATCTTCCTTGCAGGGGGCTCGAGGAGAGCTACCAGGTCCACGAACCATGGTTTGCTCGGCCACCTTAGAGCTACTACTAAGGGGTCCCATGTACAGCAGGCCAAGTGGAATCACACTGGACAAAGCTGCCATAAGGCCTAGCAGTTTCTGGAACTGCTTGACAGTGTAAGGCTGCCCTTCTCTGACCTGATGGCCATAAGGATGGCCACAATGCAGGCAGGGGAAAGCTGCGTGCGCAAAGTAGTCGAATCCCATATGACACCGAGATAGGTGGAGCACACTCTTTCCGGCGTTCAGCCGAAACCCCAACGCCTTCATGTGGGCGAGAACGACATTTCGATGCCGGACCGCCAACTGCTCCGATTGAGCTAGGATCAACCAATCGTTGATGCACATTTTGTGAAGGTACGGGGTGAAAGGGCAAGGCCAAATGGAAGAACTCGGTATTGGTAAGCTTCGGCCCCAAACGCGAACCTCAGGAACTTCCTGTGAGAAGGTAGGATGGATACATGAAAATACGCATCCTTTAGAGCTACCGTGACAAACCAGTCCTCGGATCTGATTTGAAGCACGACCTGCTTGAGGGTCAGCATCTTGAACCTGAGTCTCATGAGAGAGCGGTTCAGCTGACGTAGATCTAAGATAGGACGTCCTTTTTGGGAACTATGAAGTACCGGCTGTAGAACCCGGACTCTCATTCTGATGGAGTGACCACCTCGATGGCCTTCTTTCCAGTAGAGTGTTTACTTAAAACATGCGAGCACAGTGATCACAGTCGCCCCCCTTTAGAACCGACTTCGCATGTTCCGCTCCAAAGCAAGCGACACACAAGCTGTGCGTATAATGCGTATAAGCTGTGCGTATAATTTGCTAATAAATTCTTTAAAAATTAGACAGTGATTTTCAGGATTTTTTTTTTCTCATTTTGTCTCTCATAGTTAAAGTGTACCTATGATGAAAATTACAGGCCTCTCTCATCTTTTTAAGTGGGAGAACTTGCAATGGTGGCTGACTAAATACTTTTTTGCCCCACTGTAGCTGATTGCATATAAACAGCTGATTCTTCAATTTGACCACAAATCACTGCTTGTTTTAATGTCATGTGAAAATTTCAAGACACAGATGCAGGTTTGTTTGTCAGAACAAATTTACAATTGCTGCTATGAAGGTTTTGACAGATAAGAGAGACTGAGCTTCTTGGATTAATGCAGTAGATTTCATTTTGAAGTGCCAGTGAGAAAAAAGGCAATATGTGAAAACTAAAGCTCGATTTTATACAGATCCATGTATCTGTCTGAAGCTCAGTTTTCAGTAGGAGGTCGATAGACATAGTTAAAATAAAAAGGTTAAAACCACACTATGTTGCCAAGTTAGGTTGCTGTACATGCTTGTGTCCTGTCCAGTTTTCATTTTGTTGTTGATAAGGTCATGGTCTGTACTAACAGAGGCTTCATTCCTTGGTGTCAGAGTAGAGGTGCAAGGCATTTTAACAGTTGTAACACTATATTTGGCATTAAGCCATAGCATGAATTTTCATGCTGTGAGGGATATCATTAATGCCATTTTTGGTCATGATGTTAATACCTGCATTACTGTTTTTCTTTGTTCTAGACAATCTTATGGAGTAATTTATAGATATGTGAGAATGTATTGCTTCCAAGCAGTTTTCTGTGCTCAGCTGTAATTTATGTCATAAAGTATATTGCTTGTTTGTGGCTGGGGTTATAACTGTTAAACTAGAAAAGCAGTAGGTGAAAGACATACCAGAGTTTGTGGTAAACCAAATATTTACTGCTTCAGTCTTGAAATAAAGAAAGAAAGCAAGAAAGAAAGAATGAATTCCAACATAGTGACAAACCAAAGCAACTTCAAGTGATCTAGATTTAACTCAGTGTATGAGAAGGATGAAGGATGAAGAGATGCAAGTTATTTTCAAAAGTTGCTGAACTATGTGGATTATTTTTTAGTTGCTGTGCTTGACAAACAAGTTATGCTCAAAATATATTTAAAATTAGTGCTGGCAATGTGATTGACTTGTTTTTTATGAGCTAAATTTTGAACAGTAAATTAATCATTCTTTCAAGCTATACGTCATTGCAAACAGATTTGTGAAGTGTTGTAAATTAGTGTATCGTGATGTAAATAATGCTTGCTTGTAGTCACATCCAGGGTGTGCTTCTCTCTGGCATCTTTCTTGTTTTTTTTTCCCAGAGTTGTATTTTTTAAAGCAGGGTAAAATACTGTAAATACTGTAGTTGCTGAATCAAGAAATGTATTTTCTAATGAAAGAGATTTACCAAGGATGTGATTCTCAATATAATGGATGCCATGATGATTAAATAAATTAAATAAAAAGAATCTGTCTTGGTTTAATTTTGCTTGCAATACTTTGTCCTGTGAGCTATTCAATGGAAAAACCTACTCGTTGTCTTTTTTCTCTACTGCTACTGTGCCATTTAAGCATAGTTTAAGCATGTTTGTCAGGATATCAATATTATAATATGTTTTCTATAAATGTTTTTTTTCAGGAAAGTGAAATCTGAAAGTGGTAGGCGGCACTTTTAAAAATGTTAATAATGAGGTTGCTGTTGATGCCGATGCTCTTTACTTTCATAAGTTCTACAGAAAAGGAGGATATTCGAGCAGGTTTGTTTAAATTTAATTGTTTGTCTATTTTCCAATATAAACAAAATAATACGCATCTGTAAAAATATGTTTTGACTCTTTATTTCAGTGGTTATTGCCCTCTTCTATTTAGTTCTATACTAATTTTTATTAGTATCTAAAAAAAAATAAAACCATCAGTAACAGTTATTTATTGTCTTTCTAAATGTACCAGTGAAGGTGCAGAGAACTCATCCTCTTTATATCTGATGTTGTGTAGGTTGCAGTACAGCTGCAAATGATCTTGTGTACATCGTTGATGGTTCCTGGAGTGTAGGCAACAAAGATTTTGATATTGCCAAGCGCTGGCTTGTCAACATCACTAGTGGCTTTGATGTAGGCCCCCATTACACCCAGGTGGCTGTAGTGCAGTACAGTGACGCTCCTCGGCTAGAGATCCCTCTTGGCACTCATGAAGGTGCAAAAGAGCTCATCGCAGCTATACAGGCTATTCGATACTTGGGAGGAAACACACAGACAGGACGTGCCATTAAGTTTGCAGTTGATCACGTGTTTGCATCCTCACAGCGCAGTGACACCAGTAGGAATCGCATTGCCGTAGTGGTGACTGATGGAAAATCTCAGGATGATGTGATGGATGCTAGTTTAGAGGCTCGAGCACAAGGAATCACTGTATTTGCAGTGGGAGTCGGCTCTGAGATTACCACCTCAGAGCTGGTTGCTATCGCTAACACACCATCCAGCTTCTATGTGCTGTATGCACAGGACTACACGACCATCGATCGGATCCGAGACTCCATGGAACAGAAGCTTTGTGAAGGTGAGGACTGGGAAAGATAGAAAGCTGGTGAAAGCTGGTAAAATGTTATATGATGTCGCTTAGGAAGAGTGAAGGTGTGCTCAGGTCTTTTAACCTTAAACACGGGTAAGAAACTACAGGGGAATGAAGTTGATCAGCCGCACCATGAAGTTATGGGTAAAAGTATTGGTAGTGCCCATTTGTGAACAACAGTATGGTTTCATGCTGAGGAAGAGCACCACAGATGCAATATTTGCTTTGAGAATGTTGATGGAGAAGTATAGAGAAGGTCAGAAGGAGTTGCATTGTGTGTTTGTGAGTTTATCTACAGGGTACTGCGAGGAGTTGTGGTATTGTGTAATAAAAAAGTCTGGTGTGGCAGAGAAGTATGTGAGGGTGGTGCAGGACATGTATGAGGACAGTGTGACAGCAGTGAAGTGTGCAGTTGGAATGACAGACTGGTTCAAGGTGGAGGTGGGATTGCATCAAGGATTGGCTCTGAGCCCTTTTCTGTTTGCAGTGGTGATGGACAGGTTGATGGACAAGGTCAGACAGGAGTCCCCATGGACTATGATATTTGTGGATGATATTTTGATTTGTGGTGAGAGTAGGGAGCAGGTTGAGAAGTAAGTAGGAGTAGGAGTAAGACAGAGTACATGTTTGTGAATGAGAGGAAGGGCAGTGGAGTGGTGCGGTTGCAGGGAGAAGAGGTGGTGAAAGTGGATGAGTTTAAGTACCTGAGGGTCAACAATGCAAAGTAATGGGGAGTGTGTTAAAGAAGTGAAAAAAAGAGTGCAGGCAGGATGGAGTGGGTGGAAAAGGGTGGCTTATAAGCTTATAGGAATGTAGTGAGGCCTGCTATGTTGTATGGTTTAGAGACAGTGGCATTGAGTAAAAGACAGGAGGTGGAGCTGGAGGTAGCAGAGCGGAAGATGTTGAGATTTTTATTGAGAGTGACAAGGATGGACAGGATTAAAAATGAGTTCATTGGAGAGATAGCACATGTACTGTAGGATGATTTAGAGACAAGGTGAGGGAGACTAGATTGAGATGGTTTGGACATGTGCAGAGGAGGGACATGGGGTATATCGGTAGGAGAATGCTGAGGATGGAGCTGCCAGAAAGGAGGCAAAGAGGAAGGAAACGAAGGAGGTTCATGGATGTGGTGAAGGAAGACATGCAGGTAGTTAGTTAAAAGAGGCAGATGTAGAGGACAGAGTAGTATGGAGACAAATGATCTGGTGTGGCATCTTCGAACAGGAGCAGCCAAAAGAAGAAGTTAAACTACAGTACTGTATGTTAGGCTGTTAGAAAAATATTTCTTACCACATTCTGACCTTTTAGATTTAAGTTTTCAATGCTACTTTGCTACAAGAGGTAATGGTATTAAGAAGGCATGCTAAAGAAGGCTGCCATAAACACGCTTTTTTTTGTGGCGTTCTGCAGAATCGGTTTGTCCTACACGTATCCCTGTGGCCTCTCGGGATGAGAAGGGCTTTGAGCTGATACTCGGCATGAAAATCCATCAGAAGGCCAAGGAGATACAGGGCTCTTTGTTGTCAGAGACAGCATACTATGTGGACAAAGGGATGGACATAACTGAGGAGACAAAGTAAGCTTGTATAGTTATACAATTATCATGTAGTCATATACTGAACAAAATTATAAACGGAACACTTTTGTTTTTGCCCCATTTTTCATAAGCTAAACTCAAAGATCTAAGACTTTTTCTATGTAAACAAAAGGCCTATTTCTCTCAAATATTTTTCACAAATCTGCCTAAATCTGTGTTAGTGAGCACTTCTCCTTTGCCGAGATAATCCATCCACCTCACAGGTGTGGCATATTAAGATGCTGATTAGACAGCATGATTATTGCCCAGGTTTGCCTTAGTCTGGCCACAATAAAAGGCCAAATGTAAGGTATAATGTATAATGTAAAATGTCAAATGTATAAAGCTTAATCAGGATAAACATTTTCAGTAATAGTTCTGTTCCCATTCACTGAACTGAACAAGGTGAAAATCACCATGGATCAGTTGCCAGTTTTTTGCAGGGCACTATTCACACACTTATTCAAATCTAGGGGCAATTTAGAGTCACTGGACCACTCACTTGCATGCTTAAGGACAGTACGAGGAACCTGTAGAACCTGAAGGAAATGCAAACAGTAACCCCAGCTCATGACTGAATCTGTGACCTTGGATGTGTGAGATAAAAATGCTATACTTTACATTGCACCATGTCACTGTATAAAATGTTCATTATAAATATTATAAAATAAAATAGCTTCGATTCATGTCATGTCATCAATCTTAAATACTAAAACATGAGGATTACCTTTCTATAAATAGGTGTGTCCAAATCTTGACTGAAAGTGGAAATATGAAGAATAAACCATATATTTTTCTATAGTAATGAAATCTTTAGTCATGTTCTCATTACAATTAATAATTTTATGCTGTTCACCAGGGAGATCTTTCCAGAAGGTCTTCCTCCATCCTATGTGTTTGTGGCCACTCTACAGCTGAAAGGCACTGTAAGTAGGGAGAAGTTTGATCTGTGGAGGGTACTTTCTAAAGATCAAGAAGTCCAAGTGGCTGTGACGCTGCACGGAGAGGAGAATTCAATCACCTTTACTACCACTAACATGGCAAATGGAGTGCAGATGGCCACTTTTGATGCACAAGGAGTTCAGGTTTGTGAAGTTTAGCTTTAATCTCTTGTATCTTGTTTAGTATATGTGCAGCATTCCACTGTTAAAAAAAAAAAATCATATTTAATATTATTTTACTTTTTTAAGATTATTGACCATATTTATATTTCAAAATGTTATTGAATAATCAATTCTGATTGGCCAATGGTAGAAAATTTCCCAAAGTGTTCTCCCATCAGAATTTGAAAGAAGGCTTTGTGGTTTCTCTGTACCATGACGAACTCAAGTTTAACTTCAGATCTTTTCCCAAAAGAATCAAAGAGAGAGAATAAAATAAGCTGGTGATGAAAAAATTACATTAATGTTAACAGGAAATAATTATCCACAACAATCAAAGTAATTATAAATTAATAAAACATATAGCAGGTTGTTCTTTAATTACTAAAACATTTTAAACATTCCCAATTTGTGACATACAGGGAATTGAAGCACACAGGTTAAGAATATGACAGTAAATGAAATTGTATTATGTAAACAATCCATGTTTCCGTTCTTGCTATGGTAATAAAAAACCTGGACATTTTTAACTTAAGGTCTTTAAGAGTCTTCAAAGTTTTTTTTTTTTTTTTTTTTTTTGAAGTATATTTTATTTGGTTTGCTGTCACTATTACATATGACAGTCCTCTTGATTCTGTTCCATATATATATTTTTTTTAACTTTCTGAATGTTCTTTTGTAATACTGGTGAGTGTTCCATGCCTTATTTACACCAAGAACAGCCAATAGTAAAGAAGAAACTAAGTTCCACCTCCCTTCATCACAGTGTTCACACAGCAAAAAGGGAAAAAAATTGGCTACTTTAGCTCATGGTACTTCAAGTCTTTCATAATTGCCATCTTGGCTCTGTATTTAAGAAACGGGATTTGCATCAATTCCTGGTTGTTTTAGGAAAAGAAAAGTTCAATCCAATCATTTTGAACAGAGGTGGTAGTGTAAGGCTGGATTTTAGCTGCATCCATGTGAGAGGTTTATTCATGAACAACGTGTCTTTTATAAAATACACTTCAATTTGACTACGTGGGGCTTCCATCAAATGTCTCATGTGCACAAAAATCCTTTGTATCAGATGGATTTCAGTTGGTACATAACTGATAATCAAATTACCGTTCATTAAATGAATACAGAACTTGGGACTGTCTATATAGAAATGTGCAATAATGATAGACATTATAAATTACAAATACTTGTATAAATTCTATTGGATATTGTATCCGATACACCTTTATCTTTAGACAAAATGAACACTTGTTTAATATGTTTTTGAAAGAAACATAAAAACATTTGCATTGTGCATTTGCAAAACATGCATTGATGTATATTTTGACAGGTTTCAGCCTTCTGATATAAGTGAAGGGGGTGCGGTACCTACAATTAGTCGCAATAAGCAGTACTTTGTAGTCAGTGTGGAAAGTAAGAAGGTAGATTGAGTAAGACAGATAATTTACTCTTACTTTCTTTTTTATAAGGGTCTCTATAAGAGGTCAGCTGTGTACACAAACAATTATAGTATTTAATTACTCTGAAATGCTAAATAGAGGTGTAACTTTTTCTTTTTCTACCAATTGATATTGGTGCTATGCTCACAGTATTTTTTAATATTCAACATTCTAGAGGAATAGTGCTCACATACTGTCGATTTAGACCCTTTGTAAATTATAATAATTGACTTTGTCCAGTAATAATACTGTGTATTACATCTGCCATTCTTAATTTCATATACTTTATATGTCTTCCCTTTCTATTATAGAGGCTCTTTGATCGACGCTGGCACCAGCTGAAAATTCTTGTCAGGCAAAGTCATGTCATCTGTTATGTAGATGACCAGGTGATCCAGGAAGTGGATCTGGAGCCAGTCTTGCCCATTTTTATCAACGGGAAAACTCAGATCGCCAAACAGTACAGCAGTGAAGCTACGATTCCTGTGAGTAGAAATAAACAGTGCAGATACTTCAGAGATCTGACTTATATGAACACAGAAGTATTGTACATCCAACAACTAAATAAATGGCCATATGGAATAGCATTTGCAAATCAATTTTTTTATTATACATTCCAGACAGTGCAAGTGGAAATCTTTACACTACAAATACATGTCCATTGTGAATACACAATATTTATAAATGTATTTATTTATTTATTTATTTCTTTATTGTGACAGTTGGGAATCCAAAAACTGAGACTGTATTGTGATCCAATGCAAAGTGAAAGAGAAACTGCATGTGAGATTTATTCTGTGGTAAGTGATATTTACAGAACGATAAGACTATAGGAGGAATCTGGAATTGTTGCATATCTAACTTTTTTCATCTTTTTCATGTCTATAGGATGATGAAAGGGTACGTTGTTTTGTTTTATTTTTTTATAAGCATCACATATGAATATTTGTTTGTGAGTGAATCCGCACCTAGCTGCAGTTTTCTCTTTACCCCTCAGTGTCCCATAAACCGAGAGGAACCTGAAGAAAAAGAGGAGTGTGACTGCAGTCAGGGGAACCCTGGACCACCTGGACCACCTGGGCTAAAGGTCAGCATTGCACAGTTTCAATAAAAGTACAGTAATCCCCCATTAATCGCGGTCGTTATGTTCCAAAACCGCCCGCTATAAACGAAAAACCGCGATAAACGATACAGTACTGTACTGTATTAACATTTTATTTCATTTGATAATTAATAATACTTTTTTTATTAACAAATTCCATTATTTCAACATAAAATTCCATAAAAAAAAATTCCCTATAAGTTTTTTGGTCTATCGTGCTATCCCAGAGAGAAACCGGGAAAATCAGCTAAACAAATTAGTTATGTGGCAAATGCAATTCCCCGATAAACCGGGGACACGAGATTCGGACCGCGGTAAACACACTTCATGAACACTATTGTGTTCGAGCCAGACATGTAATTTTATTTCGGAATTACTCTGCAGGGTGAAAAAGGAGAAAGTGGACTTCCTGGTCATGATGGTAAGCCTGTGAGTACTCTCTATTGGTTTTATTTTATTCAGAAACAATGACAAAAATGCAGTGGGACACTCTTTATTTAAAAAATTATTGTTCCCAAGGGCATAAAAGGTGAGCGAGGAGTGTCTGGGGTGCCAGGTATATTGGGTCAAAAGGTAAGATTTCAATACCTTCTAACATCTATTACAGAATCTGTCTGAACATACCATGTTCTTGCCGTAAAAATAATGAAATCTAAGATGGATGGTATGATTCTGTTGATCATTACAACACTGGATATTCATATGCATCTTATTATCATATGCAAAAGAGAGCAGATTTCCACCAAGTTCAGCAGGTTGAAAATATGTGGTGGCAGGTTTTATGTTTAAACGAGGAAGCTTGTGCTTACATTCACTTTCCCTGTTTGGTAGCTGTTGTGTGATACAGGAGAGGTAGAGACTGGGCAGAAATCAGCAAATGACCAAAAAAATGTCTTTATGTTACTTGTCACCTGGCAGGGTGAAGTTGGTGTACATGGACCGAAAGGTGACTCAGGAGTAAAGGGCTCCAAAGTAAGTAGAATCAAGATAAATGAGAACAGTTCTAGTTTCATAGTGATTGAAATTAGTCTGAAAGCCCCAAGAGGATAGTGTGCAAGTTGGTGTTAGTGTGATAAATTAGTGTTATAGAAAGCAAGGACTTAAGGCAAGTGTGTGTTGTGGCAGTGTGAATTCTATTTTTTTCTGCTTCCAGTGTGTGACTTTTTTTTTTTTGTGTACAGGGTGAAAGGGGACAGCAAGGGTTGCCTGGAAAACAAGGACCTCCAGGACCCAAGGTAAGATCTTTGAAGCCTAAAGTGAAATTTTTTCACAATTCTGATATGGACTTAAAAGGACATGTCCTGTGGAACCAGAGCAGGATAAAAGTGGAAAGACCATTCAATTAAAAAAAAAAACATGGAGAGGAAATTGTTGTTTTGTTTGTACATGTAGCAAGTAAGAACATTTTAACACAGTTAGTTTTTATAAGCTATAATTTAAATTAGCTTTTTATTCTAAGCAGAATGCCCTGAAATATTTTCTGGAACAATGTACTGTCTCTAAGCTCTCAGTTTTGCCAGCCTGCACCCAGTCACCAAACAAACAAATAAAACAAGATAAATAAATGTGACAATGCACTGATAAAACATTCAATACCTTGCCAAACAGAGACCTCAGGGTGACAAAGGTGAACAAGGACCCCCTGGGGCACCTGGGCCAAAGGTAAATAGCATGTATTATTCACCTTTATACAATTATAACAAAACTGATACGTTCTAAAGGCAGACATGTGGTGGTAGAAGTAGATTCATTTAGTCTAGCAAATACATTTTCTTTCCTCAAGCCCAGAGCCATCAGGGATTCCTTACAATGATAAGGAATATCTCTCTGAAATGGTATAAGAAAGAAACCTTTTGAGGAACCTTGCAAATACTGTTCATGGCAACTGTAGCCACACAGTATACTGTACATACTAGTGCTACAATGTGATTCGGAAAGAAATGTATGCCAAATAAATGTAAATGGACTAAGATGAAATTATTAGTGTTTATTTTTGCTGCATCGCTCTGTAATTGATGCAGAGGATCAGTGTAAATTATGAAAGTAATCCAGTGCCATACAATTATGCTTTTGTATGCAGCTGAATAGAGCAAATTGAATGATGGTTTATTCAGATTGTTTCCTATAGAGCATGTTTAAATTTTGTTTATTCCTATGTGTTAATGAAGATATTAACTAACACACACCTACAAATGTACTTGAGTTTGCTGTTTTTCACAAAACATACATTTCATGCATGTATAAGATTACAAATCTTTAAGATTTTAGATTTGAACTAATCACAAACTTACATATAAAGAGCTACTAAGGTTATAGTAGCTCTTTATATGTAAGTTTGTGATTAGTTCAAATCTGAAATCTTAAAGATTTGTAATCTTATACATGTGTCTTCCTTAAAAACTACTAATAGTATCTTTGTATAATGTTGCCCCATGATCATTTTCAAAGCATAATATGTAATAATATAAAATACACCTCCTTGGTTTGAATTTCAGAAATAAGAATGAGCTATACTGTATATAAATTTTTTTGAAATACATTTTCAAACGTTTTATATACAAATATATGCTTGAAAAAATGCTTTCAATTTCTGAATATATAGCAGGTTAAGGATGTGAGCAATGTCTTTACATATGTACTATATATATATATCAGCTGCCATAAAGCAATCGTCTGTTCACTGTAAAACCCAAAAAGTCCACACATGGTTCAGGCTAGCTTGTGCCAGTTAAAGCAAGCCTCTGTCACTAACATGTTTCACTGCATTTATTACTCATCACAATACCCACAAATGTTTTAACACTTTCCAGACTTTCAGAAAATAAAGGCTTGAATAGCCGAGACTGTTTGTGTGTTTATTCAAAATCAAGGTGTGTATTTATGGGAGAAAGTAATATAGCTGAATTCTGTTCCCATATTATGCCTCTTTCTCCCAGCTTACTTAGTATATTAAGGGAAAAGGGATCTACAGTGTGTGATCTATGCAATTGTGCTTCATATGGCTCATTTAAGAGTAAGTTGTTAGTACATTTCCATATCCCAGTTTTTTCTTCATTTCCCACACACAGGGGGAACCAGGCCTCCCTGGTAGTGAAGGACCAGCCGGCACAATTGGACCAAAGGTCAGTCTGTTTTAAAAGCAGTTAAAATGAATCTTTGTTGATAAAAAATGAGAACTTTGTCAGTGTGATATGTGGGAATGATGATTGCAGACAAGATTTTGTGGAGACTCGTATTTAATGCGAATCAATTTTGGACTCCTGGGATAGTAATTTCACAGTCATTAGCATCAAACAAGGCTCGCTGCAGTTCAACATAGATTTACTGTGTGGGTGCTGTTCTGGTCTAATAAAATGTCTACACAATTTAAGGATGTATTTTTCTTACTAAATGACTACAGCTGTAAAAATCAGCCACATCTGAGGAGTTTGCATCCATGTGTAAAATGGGCACAAGAACTTTTAGGTCTGTCTGTAGTGCATGCATTTGTAGTTTTGATTTAATTTCATAACATCTTATTATTTGGTTATTTGGTCAGTTGGTGCATTGAGCTGTTTTATTTTATCAAGTTATTTATGGCACTTCCTGTCATTAAAGAGATACAGAGATGGGCTATATATAGCCCAAATCTCTATTAGTGTAGGTAGACTACTGTAATAACTCTAATTGTGTCCTGGTTAATAATGAAAAGCAAACATCTGGTGCTACTGTTAGAAAGTAATTATTCTCAGAAAACCAGTATTTGCACATACAGTAGAAAAACATTAAATATCCAACCACAGTTTTTCTCTACCCTAACTTAAGCCATTCAAGAAAATTAACTTGCAAATTGTTCACAGACATGTCTGCTTAAAATAATACATTTTCAACAATTTGTAATAAAATGAGACATTGCCACATACTTAGTTTGGATGCAATTTTAGCTTATATTTTTCAACTTGAATATTTATATTTGTTTTTGCATTCTTTGGCTATGCTCATTGCACTCATTCCATTCCATTCCATTCCATTCCAATCCAACTCAATTCTCTTCTTTTAAAACTTCAAAAATCAATAGCCATTTTTGCGACACTTCTTGCATACAAAAGAAAAGTAAATAAAATGCCTTGTTACAGTTTCATGGAACATTACACTCAGTAATGAAGTACAGGCTCAAAGTGGATTGTTTGAGATTAAGCTTTCTTTTTTAAATTGTTTATATTTCTTTAAAAAAAAAAAGATAGTTCAAAGGTATTTTGTTTACTAAAAAAGGTCAGGATGTTTTTGTCATTGATATATTTAATAATTCCACCATTTGTTTTTAAATAATTTATATTACAGCACTAACGTTGGTGATGGCAGCATGTACAAACCCAAAGGTAGGGCAAGCTTAACAACAAGACTAAATTGCAACAGGCAATCAGCAGTAACTTAAATTGGACAAAATATATAATCATAAAACCAGGAAACAAGAAACACCGGGCAGACTTTAACAATCAAGCAAGATATAGTCAAGATACACTCTAATCTCATAAAGGTTAATGATGGGAGGGAGCATCAATGTACTGTATATTTACTTGTGCTGTATGCTGTAGAATTCTTAATTCTATCATTATTGTTTGTGTACTACATTTGTTTTGTTAACTAAACTGTTTGCCTAATTTAATACAATAAATCTTACCTAAGCAAGCTTTAAAGAAAATATTAGAGTTATCTATTATAGTGAAACCTGAAAAAAGAAACAGGACCAAAAACCAAAAAGTCTTTCATGACACCTGTGAAAACAATGAGTGTATACTTTGCAGTCAGTGAGTTGTAACAGGAGTCCTAATATTGAATTTGTGTGTAATTGTGTCCAGCTTACTGTGATAATTAATCAAGTGAACCTGAACGTGGGTAATGGATTTTGGAGTCTGTGGCAGCCATGTTTGTAGGCCACATGATACTTTGGGATGTGGTGTACAACACTGAATTCAGCCTAGAGATACCAGTTATTACAACAGACAGAATTATAGAATTATAACAGAATTATTAATTACAGAATTATAACAGACAGAAATCCTTAGATAGGAAATAAGGATTAGTTTGCTGTTATGATTTTTCTTTTCCTACTAAAAAATCAGAAAAAAAATGCTATGGTTTTGGGGATTTTTTAATTTTATTAAAATGATAAATTAACTGTTTATTTATATGATATATTTAAAATAATCAATTATTGTTCTTATATATGTATGCATACTTTTTTCAAAAAGTTTTAACTGTCCTTTTTTATAAAAGGAAGTTCTTTTTGATTTAAATAAGTACATAAATTGATTAACTTTATAAATTAATCAATTTGACACACACACAGGTATTCCAATTATGCTGGTTGGACTTACGATTTTCCAATCTTACAATGACAATATTGATAGCAAAGAAATTGTAAAAATATTTACATTTAATTCTTGTACGAAATGTTAGAGAGCTGCCAGCATGTACGCATCTCCTGCCTTGCGAGATGCCTTACTCTCGCCAGCAGTCGACAGATTTCAGTTGTCTTTGTGTTAAAGAGTGTATTTTTTTCTGTCTTTCTCCTTTTTATCGCCCTCGCTGGCACTGAAACAGAGCGCAACATATATATTATATACATTACAGTAATGTAAATTGCTCTGCTTTACTGAATTATGTATGTGATGTAATTATTAAATTAAATTATTAACAAATTAACAAATTACAGTATACTACACATACTAATCACCATTTTTTTAAGACTCCTGGGTAGGCTAGGCTTAAGGTATTTTCAAGTTACGACGGGGTCACCAGAACACATCTACATTGTAAGTTAGGGCTTACCAGTATATAGCTTATAATAAATAATAAATAAGCATCTGTTAGATAAAAATGGATGATTTTCTATGAAAATTAAAATAACCTTGACATCCTGTGATGCAAATTGGTGAGAAATGGTGAAGTGCACTGAAGAGATTTAGAGGAATGTGATAATATGAATTTCATGGACAAGCAGGAAACAGTACAGATACAAACTCTAATCCATCTCTCTCAAAATGATATACTGTATTTTTGTGTAACTTGAGTCCAATGATCTGTTACAAATTTGATACAGGGAGGAACTTAAGCACAAATATGCATGGAGAAGCATTACAGCATTACAAGTAATGTGTTTGCTTGTTTAAATTGCCACTAGCCACATGTAGTGGGTGAGTAGACAGCCCTGTTTATGCAGAAAAATGATGAAATATACACCTGCTATGCACCTTGTCAACTGCAAGTAAAAATATGAAACAGGGTTCTATGCTGTATTTGGCAGTATGGGAAATGCAGTGGCTATAGAGTTTTATGATTAATGAGCTTGCAAACACTGTGCATTGGCTACTGACTCAGAGTCAACACAAAGCAATGTGTGTAGTCAGAATAAGTTACTTCAGCAAACACTGACTTTCTAACTTAATAATGGTTAGTTAGTCAGCAGATAGTTTAAATAATTACTGTTACTACTTCAAAGTAGATTTTTTATTTTATTTTAGCATGGCTTGAAGTGTTAATTTCTATTACAGTAAATCAAAGCAATCAGGGCTGCAGTTATAAGACGTTATTCTGAGCCGTTTGCTAAAGCATTAAGTGCTGCTGTTTGCTAACATTAAATTAAGATATTTAAATGCTATTATTTTATTAAATAATAGCATGGTTATATGGCATGGTTTTTATAAAAATGCATAATCAGGAAACTTGTTTTCAAAAAAGTGTTCTATAATTCTTGTCAATAGAGGTTTAGGCTGACAGTATCCTAAGTCTGTAACCTAGCAAACCAGTGTTGATTTATTCATTGAAAGAGACTCCAAGCACAATTGTACGTTGCTCTGAATAAGGGCATCTGCTAAAAGGCGTAAATGTAAATGCATAAAAAACTTTTTAAAATCTTTTTTGTCTTTGCAACTAACATTCATCAGGAAATATACATTCGTCAGGCAACAAACATTCTTTGATTGACAGTGACACTACTTATAGCCCACATCTTTATTTTTTAGGACAATTTTTTTAATTACAAAAAGCATTAGTTCTACAGTAGTACTAATGTATGTGTGCATTTATGCAATGCATATGGATTATAGTGCTGAACAAGACCTATATTTACCACAAAATATTTGGGAAGTGATGGTTCATTGCATTTGTCTGAAAGCACATAGTTATGGTGAAGTACTCCCACCAGTTAATGTAGGATCAATTACTTGCTATACTTAAAGCACATTGTACTGTTGGTTTGGTATGTAGTGTGTGAGTGAATGTGGGTGTTGATGTGGGTGTTTTAACATGAAATTGTGATGCACATTACATGCAACCCCCTATAATCCATCTAAACATCTTGCATATAAAGCAGTGATTCTTTCAAAGTTCTCCTCACGTTTCATGATATGGTACCGGTTATGAGAAAAGGTGCAATCTTTAAAAAAAAATTATTTCCACCTCAGAGCTACTGTACTGTCAGACCTGAAGCTGATTGTGCAGTTGCTATTCGGGTATTTCCATTAAATGTATTTAACACTGCATAATTAGGAAGCACAAAGCAGCTTTAGAGTGCAATATTAACAAGATAGCAGTTTAGGAACTCACCTTACAGTACTGTATGTGAGTAATTAAGTGTCCTATATTCCCTCTCGAGGCATTGTACTGTGTCACGAGTCTTGTTTATAATAACAGCAGTAAATACACAGTAAATGCCAAGTGCACTCTTAGGAGGGTTCTTGAAGCTAAATTTCTTTGTACTTCACTCACACAGCCTCAAACCACCGCTTTATCTCTTTATCCATCCAATCTACCCACATTTCATACCTCATTATCGTTATATCTTACATCGTTCCGCCATCTTCCTATGTACTATTTTTCACTCTCCCTAACCTCCATTATCCTTCTATCTTTCTCTCGCTTTTACAGCATTAGTAAAAAGAAAAGCAAAAAAAAAGCTGAAGATTGACAGAATATTTTGTTACATTTCCTTGCTTTAATTTTACCATTAATCTTTTTATACTGTAGCTAAAATGTTCCACCTTTTTCAGCTCTCTTTTTTCAAGCACAGTTGCTTTACAACATTAATTCTTGTTTTTCATTGGAATTACTTTCTCACAAAATGTGTTACTTTGTTTGGTTCAAATGTGGGTCTATCTTTCTCTCTGCTGGTCCATTACAACAAACAAGACAAATGTCTTACTTGGTCTTGTTCAATTTCTCCCTCTCCTATCTCTCTCCATCTCCACAGACACACTCTGTGCCTATAGTCATGTAAGTTCCCTTTCAGGAACTCGAGCTCCCCGGGTGTGGCATCCTCTCTTAAGCCACCGACACTACCTATTAAGCCCCTGCGTACTACATTGACACTGGTGGGGAAGGCTTATGCCTCAGCAGGTCAGGTCGCTGGATGTCTGCACATTATGGCGGTGTTATAGGCATACCAAGCCGACCTGCTGTGGGAGTTGGATGTGGGCGGCCAGATACTATAGCTCCGCCATACGGCGGACTTGGCTATACGAGCCACGAAAGAGACTGCTAAGGCTATTGGCCGGTCTATGGCCGCCCTAACCACAGAGCGACATCTGTGGTTCACCCTGTCTGAAATCACCGATAGGGATAAGGCCGTGCTGCTGGACGCCCCATGCGGTAAATGTACCAAATTGGTGTTAGACTGTATATTAATACTGTTATGTGACCATCATAAAAAAAAAAAAAAACCCTTAGATGCACGGTAGCAGAGAAATGGCATAAAAATATCCCCACAATCAGCAAACAGCCATAAACTAAACAAGAGTAATCATGAAATAGGTTACCGTCCAAAACTAATCAAGACAGACAGATAATAATGGCTTAGATGATTCACAGACACTGCTGAAGAAATACTTTGCAAAATAACAATGAGAGTCCAAGTTATTTAAAGGAGCAGTCTGATTAAAATAGGTGAGTTCAATCAGTAATCATGTGATTCAGGATAAGAGTTAGACTGGAAGTGCGGAAAGTAGTAGCTCAATGGTTAAGATGTTGGATTTCTGAAGGTCATAAGAACCAGTAAGCTGCCACTGCTATGACCTTAAACAGGGATTATAACCCTCAACACAAACCTATTTACCCTCACCTCTGTACATATGAACCACATACCCTTATTTATTTTTTTTTTACACTGCTATTTATTTATGGTAATTGGCCACTTATGCACTTCTGGTAAGATGCTAAATGCATTTCATTGGCCCTTTACATGTACCTTGCACAATGGCATTAAAGTTTAATCTAATCTAATCTTAAACTGCTAACAGTTGTATAACTGAGAACGATGTAATTCACTCGGGATAAGGGTGTCTGCCACATGGCATAGATATACATTTAATTTATCTAAATGTGTTGAAGGTGTGATCTGAGGCTCATGACCTAGTATTCCTCTCTGTATTCTCTGTATTCCTATTTAATACTCAAACTGTCTATATTTTTGTTTGTTTTGTCTTGCATAGTCCATGCTAAATGTATAGTGTTATTTATGTCTGTACTTTTAAAAGTCACTAACAACTAGAACCAAATTCTTTGTGTGTGTCAACACACTTGGCCAATAACCGGATTCTGATTCTGATGACAGTAGTAGTCTTCAAATTTGCAAATTGCATACATGTGCGTGACACATTTACATAAATGGCTAAATATGCATGCACATGTAACAGGAATATGAGTCATACGGTATATGCTTATGTTATTAGTAAGGTTTAAATTAAACTTACTAAGCTGTGAGACAATAGATGAAGTGGACTTTTACTTTAATTTCACAGAAATACTTTATTCTTGACTTGATCTCAAAATGCAGTCATAACAAAAACCCATTTATGGTGCAATATTGTGCTGTGGCATAGTTTATTTCATTGGAGCTTCTACTAGAGAGAAATAAAAACAAGCAGATCAGATAACTCTGAGTTGTGTATGCTGGGTGGACACCTACTTTTTAAGGAAATGTGGGACAATTAAAAGCCCTTAAAACCACAGAATCTGCATGTAAAAGAAAAGGCTTTAGATATCTAGGCCATTTTAGGCTTTTATACTTTCATGTGGCCTCTTGGTTTTCATGATGAGGTTTTATAACCGAGGGGTAATGCAGGCCCAACACACACACACACACACACACAGACATACACAAGAAATACAGGACTGTTAAATACATTCACCCCCCTTCACAACATGTAAATGACTGAAATGCATAAACATACAAAAAACACACCCATAAATCCTATTTTCTTGCTTTATCTTTTCACATGTGTAAAAATATTTAAAATTCAGCCTTGAGAAACACATTAAAGTCACATAAATTTACATAAAGTGCAAAGTCAGACACCAAATGTACACAAAATGTCGGGCTAGTAAATTCCTCTGACAGTTCTGATTAATCTTGTTATAAAGACAAGACAGTCAGAACAGGGAAAATTGCACACACTGACACAATTACAGTGTAATGGATGCTCTGGGCTCAGCATTATTTTTTCCTTCTTTAATCTTAAATAGACCACTATAAGGCAATTTTCCTCGTATCCATTTGTCATTTTCCACCTGAGTTAATAATCCTATAAAACTAAGGCTATAACCACTTTACTGGTGTAAAATAACAGATTACTTGCCTTTGAATATTTTAAAGAAGCCAAGCAGAGAAGGCACTGGACTGCACAATTATTTTTCTCCTCTTGCCAATTTAGCATACAGAACAACACGGTTCATTGTTTGAAACATGGCCCCGCACAGAGAATTTCAAACCTTTATATCTCATGCCTTCATGTAATATGAATGTTTTAATGCGAGAAATAATAATTTGGCCACAACATGGCTTTATATTATGAAAAAGGATGCACTAATGATTTTTCTTTTATTTATTCCTGATAGTCAGACTTTAAAGTAAGCATTTCTTTTGAAAGAATGTGCATTCTATTCCAAATTATGCATCATTATATGGACAATAGCAAAAAATTGAGGTACGAGCTCGAGACGCCGCTGCTAGATTGTGACGAAAATTAAGATAAGCAAAGAAGAAAAAGTAAAAATTTTAAAGTTTTACGTTTTAAGTTATTTTTAAAGGGATACGTAGTGTACAGGAGTGATAGTAAAAAACGAGTTTTCCCTCTACCTCTGCTTATCGCCTCTACCCCCCCTCCACACACACACACACACACACACACACACACACACACACACACACACACACACACAC